>CM029604.1:2598684-3170909 GCA_017311375.1 Mytilus coruscus
AGTCTCCAAAACTCTGTTTTGGCGACTTAACTAGATTTGCTTTTGCAAGCAATAGCGGAGGATGTCACCCTGTACTGGACATTGTCACAGTAGCAGCAACCACTAAAGTGTACCAAAGTCAAATGGCACATCTATTATACATGCTGGAATTGGCATGTCTTTGATCCCCTTTTTTTCTCATCCAGTAGAATAGGTTTGAGATCTATACATAATTTGGGAAATCTTTAGAATCTAAAATTAGACCCACGCGCGAGGAAGAACGTGGCGTCACGTGATGTGCAAGTATATTATCGTGGACTTAGCATATTTATATTCTTTTAGAGGGACCTTGGACAGACAACATGTGTATATATTGACGGAGCGCCATACTAACTGTTCATTTTGTTCTTTAATAGCTCGCGTATCACACGATACTTGTATCTTATTTTGTACAATTAAATTACACGTTCATCGATTGATTTCAGCTAATGTGTATATTTTAGCAGATGTGTAATTCACGGATGTGTACTGTAATGCAAGTACAGAAATGTCACTAATATGTACTCTTAGTGTTTTTCTCTCTGTCGGTGGCGATTTTCTCTTCACAGCACGATTTTGTATAGAATAGAAGCACGTCAAATTATATATTTTTTCTTCTAGCATATTCTAGAAGATGTTTTGCAGTACAGATTTGTATTTGATCGTATGCACATACTCTTGATAACGGAATTTTGCCTCAAATTTACGAGGTGTTTTATATATAAAAAGAAGATGTGGTATGATTGCCAATGAGACAACTCTCCGCAAGAGACCAAATGACACAGAAATTAACAACTATAGGTCAATGTACGGCCTTCAACAATGAGAAAAGCCCATACTGCATAGTCAGTTTATGTTTGTATTTTTGTTGTTTCCATGGCAACGGCGGCCATTTTGAAATTCAAAGACAAATAGCAACTCTGCACATCTCAGTTGACATTTCAGTGAAGTTTTATCAAGTTTAGGGCATTTTGAAATTTCTGAAATTTTGAAATTTTGACTGGTTTCCATGGTTACAAAGACCATTCCCAAAATGTAATGACAGATGCCACATTGGTACATGGGAGGAACATACCATCAAAGTTTCAATGGATTTGATCTACCATTTTAAGAGAGTAAAGGCTACTTTAAGGTTTTTGAAGCATTTTGACCTTTTTGCATTGTTTCCATGGTAACGGCAGCCATTTTGAAATTGCAAAGTCAAACTGCTGTTGCATATGGTGCTACCCATTATAATATACCATCATATAACATTTTATGTCTCTAGAATTAATGCAACACTGATGTTCTAGAATGTTCCATGAAAATTAACCCCCTCAAATTATGCCAAGGAGACCCCTACTGAAATAAAAAGTTCCATGTTGAAGCAGACATGTGTCTCTTAATATTCATAAAAGTAATCATAATTCCATCTACTCTACATACAGTAGCAAATTTAAGAAATGTAAAATAAATTTGACCCCACCATCTTTGAGCCCCTAATTATGCCAAGATGACACCCTGGTATCATGAACATTGGGTTCTGCAACCCCATGATGCAGACCCATACCCAGAAAAATATAAAGTTTCCATCCTCTATAGCTTCCAAGAAAATGGTAGGACAGTTTAAGGGTTTAGAAAAGAAGAATAAGAATAATAATAATAAGAAACGGGACAAAAACAATAAGTCTCCAAAACTCCGTTTTGGCGACTTAATAATAAAACAGGACAAAAACAATAAGTCTCCAAAACTCTGTTTTGGCGACTTAACTAGATTTGCTTTTGCAAGCAATAGCGGAGGATGTCACCCTGTACTGGACATTGTCACAGTAGCAGCAACCACTTAAAGTGTACCAAAGTCAAATGGCACATCTATTATACATGCTGGAATTGGCATGTCTTTGATCCCCCCTTTTTTTTCTCATCCAGTAGAATAGGTTTGAGATCTATACATAGTTTGGGAAATCTTTAGAATCTAAAATTAGACCCACGCGCGAGGAAGAACGTGGCGTCACGTGATGTGCAAGTATATTATCGTGGACTTAGCATATTTATATTCTTTTAGAGGGACCTTGGACAGACAACATGTGTATATATTGACGGAGCGCCATACTAACTGTTCATTTTGTTCTTTAATAGCTCGCGTATCACACGATACTTGTATCTTATTTTGTACAATTAAATTACACGTTCATCGATTGATTTCAGCTAATGTGTATATTTTAGCAGATGTGTAATTCACGGATGTGTACTGTAATGCAAGTACAGAAATGTCACTAATATGTACTCTTAGTGTTTTCTCTCTCTGTCGGTGGCGATTTTCTCTTCACAGCACGATTTTTGTATAGAATAGAAGCACGTCAAATTATATATTTTTTCTTCTAGCATATTCTAGAAGATGTTTTGCAGTACAGATTTGTATTTGATCGTATGCACATACTCTTGATAACGGAATTTTGCCTCAAATTTACGAGGTGTTTTATATATAAAAAGAAGATGTGGTATGATTGCCAATGAGACAACTCTCCGCAAGAGACCAAATGACACAGAAATTAACAACTATAGGTCAATGTACGGCCTTCAACAATGAGAAAAGCCCATACTGCATAGTCAGTTTATGTTTGTATTTTTGTTGTTTCCATGGCAACGGCGGCCATTTTGAAATTCAAAGACAAATAGCAACTCTGCACATCTCAGTTGACATTTCAGTGAAGTTTTATCAAGTTTGGGGCATTTTGAAATTTCTGAAATTTTGAAATTTTGACTGGTTTCCATGGTTACAAAGACCATTCCCAAAATGTAATGACAGATGCCACATTGGTACATGGGAGGAACATACCATCAAAGTTTCAATGGATTTGATCTACCATTTTAAGAGAGTAAAGGCTACTTTAAGGTTTTGAAGCATTTTGACCTTTTTGCATTGTTTCCATGGTAACGGCAGCCATTTTGGAAATTGCAAAGTCAAACTGCTGTTGCATATGGTGCTACCATTATAATATACCATCATATAACATTTTATGTCTCTAGAATTAATGCAACACTGATGTTCTAGAATGTTCCATGAAAATTAACCCCTCAAATTATGCCAAGGAGACCCCTACTGAAATAAAAAGTTCCATGTTGAAGCAGACATGTGTCTCTTAATATTCATAAAAGTAATCATAATTCCATCTACTCTACATACAGTAGCAAATTTAAGAAATGTAAAATAAATTTGACCCCACCCATCTTTGAGCCCCTAATTATGCCAAGATGACACCCTGGTATCATGAACATTGGGTTCTGCAACCCCATGATGCAGACCCATACCCAGAAAAATATAAAGTTTCCATCCTCTATAGCTTCCAAGAAAATGGTAGGACAGTTTAAGGGTTTAGAAAAGAAGAATAAGAATAATAATAATAAGAAACGGGACAAAAACAATAAGTCTCCAAAACTCCGTTTTGGCGACTTAATAATAAGAAACGGGACAAAAACAATAAGTCTCAAAACTCTGTTTTGGCGACTTAACTAGATTTGCTTTTGCAAGCAATAGCGGAGGATGTCACCCTGTACTGGACATTGTCACAGTAGCAGCAACCACTTAAAGTGTACCAAAGTCAAATGGCACATCTATTATACATGCTGGAATTGGCATGTCTTTGATCCCCTTTTTTTCTCATCCAGTAGAATAGGTTTGAGATCTATACATAGTTTGGGAAATCTTTAGAATCTAAAATTAGACCCACGCGCGAGGAAGAACGTGGCGTCACGTGATGTGCAAGTATATTATCGTGGACTTAGCATATTTATATTCTTTTAGAGGGACCTTGGACAGACAACATGTGTATATATTGACGGAGCGCCATACTAACTGTTCATTTTGTTCTTTAATAGCTCGCGTATCACACGATACTTGTATCTTATTTTGTACAATTAAATTACACGTTCATCGATTGATTTCAGCTAATGTGTATATTTTAGCAGATGTGTAATTCACGGATGTGTACTGTAATGCAAGTACAGAAATGTCACTAATATGTACTCTTAGTGTTTCTCTCTCTGTCGGTGGCGATTTTCTCTTCACAGCACGATTTTTGTATAGAATAGAAGCACGTCAAATTATATATTTTTTTCTTCTAGCATATTCTAGAAGATGTTTTGCAGTACAGATTTGTATTTGATCGTATGCACATACTCTTGATAACGGAATTTTGCCTCAAATTTACGAGGTGTTTTATATATAAAAAAGAAGATGTGGTATGATTGCCAATGAGACAACTCTCCGCAAGAGACCAAATGACACAGAAATTAACAACTATAGGTCAATGTACGGCCTTCAACAATGAGAAAAGCCCATACTGCATAGTCAGTTTATGTTTGTATTTTTTGTTGTTTCCATGGCAACGGCGGCCATTTTGAAATTCAAAGACAAATAGCAACTCTGCACATCTCAGTTGACATTTCAGTGAAGTTTTATCAAGTTTAGGGCATTTTGAAATTTCTGAAATTTTTGAAATTTTGACTGGTTTCCATGGTTACAAAGACCATTCCCAAAATGTAATGACAGATGCCACATTGGTACATGGGAGGAACATACCATCAAAGTTTCAATGGATTTGATCTACCATTTTAAGAGAGTAAAGGCTACTTTAAGGTTTTGAAGCATTTTGACCTTTTTGCATTGTTTCCATGGTAACGGCAGCCATTTTGGAAATTGCAAAGTCAAACTGCTGTTGCATATGGTGCTACCATTATAATATACCATCATATAACATTTTATGTCTCTAGAATTAATGCAACACTGATGTTCTAGAATGTTCCATGAAAATTAACCCCCTCAAATTATGCCAAGGAGACCCCTACTGAAATAAAAAGTTCCATGTTGAAGCAGACATGTGTCTCTTAATATTCATAAAAGTAATCATAATTCCATCTACTCTACATACAGTAGCAAATTTAAGAAATGTAAAATAAATTTGACCCCACCCATCTTTGAGCCCCTAATTATGCCAAGATGACACCCTGGTATCATGAACATTGGGTTCTGCAACCCCATGATGCAGACCCATACCCAGAAAAATATAAAGTTTCCATCCTCTATAGCTTCCAAGAAAATGGTAGGACAGTTTAAGGGTTTAGAAAAGAAGAATAAGAATAATAATAATAAGAAACGGGACAAAAACAATAAGTCTCCAAAACTCCGTTTTGGCGACTTAATAATAAGAAACGGGACAAAACAATAAGTCTCCAAAACTCTGTTTTGGCGACTTAACTAGATTTGCTTTTGCAAGCAATAGCGGAGGATGTCACCCTGTACTGGACATTGTCACAGTAGCAGCAACCACTTAAAGTGTACCAAAGTCAAATGGCACATCTATTATACATGCTGGAATTGGCATGTCTTTGATCCCCTTTTTTCTCATCCAGTAGAATAGGTTTGAGATCTATACATAATTTGGGAAATCTTTAGAATCTAAAATTAGACCCACGCGCGAGGAAGAACGTGGCGTCACGTGATGTGCAAGTATATTATCGTGGACTTAGCATATTTATATTCTTTTAGAGGGACCTTGGACAGACAACATGTGTATATATTGACGGAGCGCCATACTAACTGTTCATTTTGTTCTTTAATAGCTCGCGTATCACACGATACTTGTATCTTATTTTGTACAATTAAATTACACGTTCATCGATTGATTTCAGCTAATGTGTATATTTTAGCAGATGTGTAATTCACGGATGTGTACTGTAATGCAAGTACAGAAATGTCACTAATATGTACTCTTAGTGTTTTCTCTCTGTCGGTGGCGATTTTCTCTTCACAGCACGATTTTGTATAGAATAGAAGCACGTCAAATTATATATTTTTTCTTCTAGCATATTCTAGAAGATGTTTTGCAGTACAGATTTGTATTTGATCGTATGCACATACTCTTGATAACGGAATTTTGCCTCAAATTTACGAGGTGTTTTATATATAAAAAGAAGATGTGGTATGATTGCCAATGAGACAACTCTCCGCAAGAGACCAAATGACACAGAAATTAACAACTATAGGTCAATGTACGGCCTTCAACAATGAGAAAAGCCCATACTGCATAGTCAGTTTATGTTTGTATTTTTGTTGTTTCCATGGCAACGGCGGCCATTTTGAAATTCAAAGACAAATAGCAACTCTGCACATCTCAGTTGACATTTCAGTGAAGTTTTATCAAGTTTGGGGCATTTTGAAATTTCTGAAATTTTTGAAATTTTGACTGGTTTCCATGGTTACAAAGACCATTCCCAAAATGTAATGACAGATGCCACATTGGTACATGGGAGGAACATACCATCAAAGTTTCAATGGATTTGATCTACCATTTTAAGAGAGTAAAGGCTACTTTAAGGTTTTGAAGCATTTTGACCTTTTTGCATTGTTTCCATGGTAACGGCAGCCATTTTGGAAATTGCAAAGTCAAACTGCTGTTGCATATGGTGCTACCCATTATAATATACCATCATATAACATTTTATGTCTCTAGAATTAATGCAACACTGATGTTCTAGAATGTTCCATGAAAATTAACCCCCCTCAAATTATGCCAAGGAGACCCCCTACTGAAATAAAAAAAGTTCCATGTTGAAGCAGACATGTGTCTCTTAATATTCATAAAAGTAATCATAATTCCATCTACTCTACATACAGTAGCAAATTTAAGAAATGTAAAATAAATTTGACCCCACCCATCTTTGAGCCCCTAATTATGCCAAGATGACACCCTGGTATCATGAACATTGGGTTCTGCAACCCCATGATGCAGACCCATACCCAGAAAAATATAAAGTTTCCATCCTCTATAGCTTCCAAGAAAATGGTAGGACAGTTTAAGGGTTTAGAAAAGAAGAATAAGAATAATAATAATAAGAAACGGGACAAAAACAATAAGTCTCCAAAACTCCGTTTTGGCGACTTAATAATAAGAAACAGGACAAAACAATAAGTCTCCAAAACTCTGTTTTGGCGACTTAACTAGATTTGCTTTTGCAAGCAATAGCGGAGGATGTCACCCTGTACTGGACATTGTCACAGTAGCAGCAACCACTTAAAGTGTACCAAAGTCAAATGGCACATCTATTATACATGCTGGAATTGGCATGTCTTTGATCCCCCTTTTTTCTCATCCAGTAGAATAGGTTTGAGATCTATACATAATTTGGGAAATCTTTAGAATCTAAAATTAGACCCACGCGCGAGGAAGAACGTGGCGTCACGTGATGTGCAAGTATATTATCGTGGACTTAGCATATTTATATTCTTTTAGAGGGACCTTGGACAGACAACATGTGTATATATTGACGGAGCGCCATACTAACTGTTCATTTTGTTCTTTAATAGCTCGCGTATCACACGATACTTGTATCTTATTTTGTACAATTAAATTACACGTTCATCGATTGATTTCAGCTAATGTGTATATTTTAGCAGATGTGTAATTCACGGATGTGTACTGTAATGCAAGTACAGAAATGTCACTAATATGTACTCTTAGTGTTTTCTCTCTGTCGGTGGCGATTTTCTCTTCACAGCACGATTTTTGTATAGAATAGAAGCACGTCAAATTATATATTTTTTCTTCTAGCATATTCTAGAAGATGTTTTGCAGTACAGATTTGTATTTGATCGTATGCACATACTCTTGATAACGGAATTTTGCCTCAAATTTACGAGGTGTTTTATATATAAAAAGAAGATGTGGTATGATTGCCAATGAGACAACTCTCCGCAAGAGACCAAATGACACAGAAATTAACAACTATAGGTCAATGTACGGCCTTCAACAATGAGAAAAGCCCATACTGCATAGTCAGTTTATGTTTGTATTTTTGTTGTTTCCATGGCAACGGCGGCCATTTTGAAATTCAAAGACAAATAGCAACTCTGCACATCTCAGTTGACATTTCAGTGAAGTTTTATCAAGTTTAGGGCATTTTGAAATTTCTGAAATTTTTGAAATTTTGACTGGTTTCCATGGTTACAAAGACCATTCCCAAAATGTAATGACAGATGCCACATTGGTACATGGGAGGAACATACCATCAAAGTTTCAATGGATTTGATCTACCATTTTAAGAGAGTAAAGGCTACTTTAAGGTTTTTGAAGCATTTTGACCTTTTTGCATTGTTTCCATGGTAACGGCAGCCATTTTGAAATTGCAAAGTCAAACTGCTGTTGCATATGGTGCTACCCATTATAATATACCATCATATAACATTTTATGTCTCTAGAATTAATGCAACACTGATGTTCTAGAATGTTCCATGAAAATTAACCCCCTCAAATTATGCCAAGGAGACCCCTACTGAAATAAAAAGTTCCATGTTGAAGCAGACATGTGTCTCTTAATATTCATAAAAGTAATCATAATTCCATCTACTCTACATACAGTAGCAAATTTAAGAAATGTAAAATAAATTTGACCCCACCCATCTTTGAGCCCCTAATTATGCCAAGATGACACCCTGGTATCATGAACATTGGGTTCTGCAACCCCATGATGCAGACCCATACCCAGAAAAATATAAAGTTTCCATCCTCTATAGCTTCCAAGAAAATGGTAGGACAGTTTAAGGGTTTAGAAAAGAAGAATAAGAATAATAATAATAAGAAACGGGACAAAACAATAAGTCTCCAAAACTCCGTTTTGGCGACTTAATAATAAAAACAGGACAAAAACAATAAGTCTCAAAACTCTGTTTGGCGACTTAACTAGATTTGCTTTTGCAAGCAATAGCGGAGGATGTCACCCTGTACTGGACATTGTCACAGTAGCAGCAACCACTTAAAGTGTACCAAAGTCAAATGGCACATCTATTATACATGCTGGAATTGGCATGTCTTTGATCCCCCCTTTTTTTTCTCATCCAGTAGAATAGGTTTGAGATCTATACATAATTTGGGAAATCTTTAGAATCTAAAATTAGACCCACGCGCGAGGAAGAACGTGGCGTCACGTGATGTGCAAGTATATTATCGTGGACTTAGCATATTTATATTCTTTTAGAGGGACCTTGGACAGACAACATGTGTATATATTGACGGAGCGCCATACTAACTGTTCATTTTGTTCTTTAATAGCTCGCGTATCACACGATACTTGTATCTTATTTTGTACAATTAAATTACACGTTCATCGATTGATTTCAGCTAATGTGTATATTTTAGCAGATGTGTAATTCACGGATGTGTACTGTAATGCAAGTACAGAAATGTCACTAATATGTACTCTTAGTGTTTTCTCTCTGTCGGTGGCGATTTTCTCTTCACAGCACGATTTTGTATAGAATAGAAGCACGTCAAATTATATATTTTTTCTTCTAGCATATTCTAGAAGATGTTTTGCAGTACAGATTTGTATTTGATCGTATGCACATACTCTTGATAACGGAATTTTGCCTCAAATTTACGAGGTGTTTTATATATAAAAAGAAGATGTGGTATGATTGCCAATGAGACAACTCTCCGCAAGAGACCAAATGACACAGAAATTAACAACTATAGGTCAATGTACGGCCTTCAACAATGAGAAAAGCCCATACTGCATAGTCAGTTTATGTTTGTATTTTTGTTGTTTCCATGGCAACGGCGGCCATTTTGAAATTCAAAGACAAATAGCAACTCTGCACATCTCAGTTGACATTTCAGTGAAGTTTTATCAAGTTTAGGGCATTTTGAAATTTCTGAAATTTTGAAATTTTGACTGGTTTCCATGGTTACAAAGACCATTCCCAAAATGTAATGACAGATGCCACATTGGTACATGGGAGGAACATACCATCAAAGTTTCAATGGATTTGATCTACCATTTTAAGAGAGTAAAGGCTACTTTAAGGTTTTGAAGCATTTTGACCTTTTTGCATTGTTTCCATGGTAACGGCAGCCATTTTGGAAATTGCAAAGTCAAACTGCTGTTGCATATGGTGCTACCATTATAATATACCATCATATAACATTTTATGTCTCTAGAATTAATGCAACACTGATGTTCTAGAATGTTCCATGAAAATTAACCCCTCAAATTATGCCAAGGAGACCCCTACTGAAATAAAAAGTTCCATGTTGAAGCAGACATGTGTCTCTTAATATTCATAAAAGTAATCATAATTCCATCTACTCTACATACAGTAGCAAATTTAAGAAATGTAAAATAAATTTGACCCCACCCATCTTTGAGCCCCTAATTATGCCAAGATGACACCCTGGTATCATGAACATTGGGTTCTGCAACCCCATGATGCAGACCCATACCCAGAAAAATATAAAGTTTCCATCCTCTATAGCTTCCAAGAAAATGGTAGGACAGTTTAAGGGTTTAGAAAAGAAGAATAAGAATAATAATAATAAGAAACGGGACAAAACAATAAGTCTCCAAAACTCCGTTTTGGCGACTTAATAATAAGAAACAGGACAAAAACAATAAGTCTCCAAAACTCTGTTTTGGCGACTTAACTAGATTTGCTTTTGCAAGCAATAGCGGAGGATGTCACCCTGTACTGGACATTGTCACAGTAGCAGCAACCACTTAAAGTGTACCAAAGTCAAATGGCACATCTATTATACATGCTGGAATTGGCATGTCTTTGATCCCCTTTTTTTCTCATCCAGTAGAATAGGTTTGAGATCTATACATAATTTGGGAAATCTTTAGAATCTAAAATTAGACCCACGCGCGAGGAAGAACGTGGCGTCACGTGATGTGCAAGTATATTATCGTGGACTTAGCATATTTATATTCTTTTAGAGGGACCTTGGACAGACAACATGTGTATATATTGACGGAGCGCCATACTAACTGTTCATTTTGTTCTTTAATAGCTCGCGTATCACACGATACTTGTATCTTATTTTGTACAATTAAATTACACGTTCATCGATTGATTTCAGCTAATGTGTATATTTTAGCAGATGTGTAATTCACGGATGTGTACTGTAATGCAAGTACAGAAATGTCACTAATATGTACTCTTAGTGTTTTCTCTCTGTCGGTGGCGATTTTCTCTTCACAGCACGATTTTTGTATAGAATAGAAGCACGTCAAATTATATATTTTTTCTTCTAGCATATTCTAGAAGATGTTTTGCAGTACAGATTTGTATTTGATCGTATGCACATACTCTTGATAACGGAATTTTGCCTCAAATTTACGAGGTGTTTTATATATAAAAAGAAGATGTGGTATGATTGCCAATGAGACAACTCTCCGCAAGAGACCAAATGACACAGAAATTAACAACTATAGGTCAATGTACGGCCTTCAACAATGAGAAAAGCCCATACTGCATAGTCAGTTTATGTTTGTATTTTTGTTGTTTCCATGGCAACGGCGGCCATTTTGAAATTCAAAGACAAATAGCAACTCTGCACATCTCAGTTGACATTTCAGTGAAGTTTTATCAAGTTTAGGGCATTTTGAAATTTCTGAAATTTTGAAATTTTGACTGGTTTCCATGGTTACAAAGACCATTCCCAAAATGTAATGACAGATGCCACATTGGTACATGGGAGGAACATACCATCAAAGTTTCAATGGATTTGATCTACCATTTTAAGAGAGTAAAGGCTACTTTAAGGTTTTTGAAGCATTTTGACCTTTTTGCATTGTTTCCATGGTAACGGCAGCCATTTTGGAAATTGCAAAGTCAAACTGCTGTTGCATATGGTGCTACCCATTATAATATACCATCATATAACATTTTATGTCTCTAGAATTAATGCAACACTGATGTTCTAGAATGTTCCATGAAAATTAACCCCTCAAATTATGCCAAGGAGACCCCTACTGAAATAAAAAGTTCCATGTTGAAGCAGACATGTGTCTCTTAATATTCATAAAAGTAATCATAATTCCATCTACTCTACATACAGTAGCAAATTTAAGAAATGTAAAATAAATTTGACCCCACCCATCTTTGAGCCCCTAATTATGCCAAGATGACACCCTGGTATCATGAACATTGGGTTCTGCAACCCCATGATGCAGACCCATACCCAGAAAAATATAAAGTTTCCATCCTCTATAGCTTCCAAGAAAATGGTAGGACAGTTTAAGGGTTTAGAAAAGAAGAATAAGAATAATAATAATAAGAAACGGGACAAAAACAATAAGTCTCCAAAACTCCGTTTTGGCGACTTAATAATAAGAAACGGGACAAAACAATAAGTCTCCAAAACTCTGTTTTGGCGACTTAACTAGATTTGCTTTTGCAAGCAATAGCGGAGGATGTCACCCTGTACTGGACATTGTCACAGTAGCAGCAACCACTTAAAGTGTACCAAAGTCAAATGGCACATCTATTATACATGCTGGAATTGGCATGTCTTTGATCCCCTTTTTTTCTCATCCAGTAGAATAGGTTTGAGATCTATACATAATTTGGGAAATCTTTAGAATCTAAAATTAGACCCACGCGCGAGGAAGAACGTGGCGTCACGTGATGTGCAAGTATATTATCGTGGACTTAGCATATTTATATTCTTTTAGAGGGACCTTGGACAGACAACATGTGTATATATTGACGGAGCGCCATACTAACTGTTCATTTTGTTCTTTAATAGCTCGCGTATCACACGATACTTGTATCTTATTTTGTACAATTAAATTACACGTTCATCGATTGATTTCAGCTAATGTGTATATTTTAGCAGATGTGTAATTCACGGATGTGTACTGTAATGCAAGTACAGAAATGTCACTAATATGTACTCTTAGTGTTTTTCTCTCTGTCGGTGGCGATTTTCTCTTCACAGCACGATTTTTGTATAGAATAGAAGCACGTCAAATTATATATTTTTTTCTTCTAGCATATTCTAGAAGATGTTTTGCAGTACAGATTTGTATTTGATCGTATGCACATACTCTTGATAACGGAATTTTGCCTCAAATTTACGAGGTGTTTTATATATAAAAAGAAGATGTGGTATGATTGCCAATGAGACAACTCTCCGCAAGAGACCAAATGACACAGAAATTAACAACTATAGGTCAATGTACGGCCTTCAACAATGAGAAAAGCCCATACTGCATAGTCAGTTTATGTTTGTATTTTTTGTTGTTTCCATGGCAACGGCGGCCATTTTGAAATTCAAAAGACAAATAGCAACTCTGCACATCTCAGTTGACATTTCAGTGAAGTTTTATCAAGTTTAGGGCATTTTGAAATTTCTGAAATTTTGAAATTTTGACTGGTTTCCATGGTTACAAAGACCATTCCCAAAATGTAATGACAGATGCCACATTGGTACATGGGAGGAACATACCATCAAAGTTTCAATGGATTTGATCTACCATTTTAAGAGAGTAAAGGCTACTTTAAGGTTTTTGAAGCATTTTGACCTTTTTTGCATTGTTTCCATGGTAACGGCAGCCATTTTGGAAATTGCAAAGTCAAACTGCTGTTGCATATGGTGCTACCCATTATAATATACCATCATATAACATTTTATGTCTCTAGAATTAATGCAACACTGATGTTCTAGAATGTTCCATGAAAATTAACCCCCCTCAAATTATGCCAAGGAGACCCCCTACTGAAATAAAAAAGTTCCATGTTGAAGCAGACATGTGTCTCTTAATATTCATAAAAGTAATCATAATTCCATCTACTCTACATACAGTAGCAAATTTAAGAAATGTAAAATAAATTTGACCCCACCCATCTTTGAGCCCCTAATTATGCCAAGATGACACCCTGGTATCATGAACATTGGGTTCTGCAACCCCATGATGCAGACCCATACCCAGAAAAATATAAAGTTTCCATCCTCTATAGCTTCCAAGAAAATGGTAGGACAGTTTAAGGGTTTAGAAAAGAAGAATAAGAATAATAATAATAAGAAACGGGACAAAACAATAAGTCTCCAAAACTCCGTTTTGGCGACTTAATAATAAGAAACGGACAAAAACAATAAGTCTCCAAAACTCTGTTTTGGCGACTTAACTAGATTTGCTTTTGCAAGCAATAGCGGAGGATGTCACCCTGTACTGGACATTGTCACAGTAGCAGCAACCACTTAAAGTGTACCAAAGTCAAATGGCACATCTATTATACATGCTGGAATTGGCATGTCTTTGATCCCCCTTTTTTCTCATCCAGTAGAATAGGTTTGAGATCTATACATAATTTGGGAAATCTTTAGAATCTAAAATTAGACCCACGCGCGAGGAAGAACGTGGCGTCACGTGATGTGCAAGTATATTATCGTGGACTTAGCATATTTATATTCTTTTAGAGGGACCTTGGACAGACAACATGTGTATATATTGACGGAGCGCCATACTAACTGTTCATTTTGTTCTTTAATAGCTCGCGTATCACACGATACTTGTATCTTATTTTGTACAATTAAATTACACGTTCATCGATTGATTTCAGCTAATGTGTATATTTTAGCAGATGTGTAATTCACGGATGTGTACTGTAATGCAAGTACAGAAATGTCACTAATATGTACTCTTAGTGTTTTTCTCTGTCGGTGGCGATTTTCTCTTCACAGCACGATTTTTGTATAGAATAGAAGCACGTCAAATTATATATTTTTTCTTCTAGCATATTCTAGAAGATGTTTTGCAGTACAGATTTGTATTTGATCGTATGCACATACTCTTGATAACGGAATTTTGCCTCAAATTTACGAGGTGTTTTATATATAAAAAGAAGATGTGGTATGATTGCCAATGAGACAACTCTCCGCAAGAGACCAAATGACACAGAAATTAACAACTATAGGTCAATGTACGGCCTTCAACAATGAGAAAAGCCCATACTGCATAGTCAGTTTATGTTTGTATTTTTGTTGTTTCCATGGCAACGGCGGCCATTTTGAAATTCAAAGACAAATAGCAACTCTGCACATCTCAGTTGACATTTCAGTGAAGTTTTATCAAGTTTAGGGCATTTTGAAATTTCTGAAATTTTTGAAATTTTGACTGGTTTCCATGGTTACAAAGACCATTCCCAAAATGTAATGACAGATGCCACATTGGTACATGGAGGAACATACCATCAAAGTTTCAATGGATTTGATCTACCATTTTAAGAGAGTAAAGGCTATTTTAAGGTTTTGAAGCATTTTGACCTTTTTGCATTGTTTCCATGGTAACGGCAGCCATTTTGAAATTGCAAAGTCAAACTGCTGTTGCATATGGTGCTACCCATTATAATATACCATCATATAACATTTTATGTCTCTAGAATTAATGCAACACTGATGTTCTAGAATGTTCCATGAAAATTAACCCCTCAAATTATGCCAAGGAGACCCCTACTGAAATAAAAAGTTCCATGTTGAAGCAGACATGTGTCTCTTAATATTCACAAAAGTAATCATAATTCCATCAACTCTACATACAGTAGCAAATTTAAGAAATGTAAAATAAATTTGACCCCACCCATCTTTGAGCCCCTAATTATGCCAAGATGACACCCTGGTATCATGAACATTGGGTTCTGCAACCCCATGATGCAGACCCATACCCAGAAAAATATAAAGTTTCCATCCTCTATAGCTTACAAGAAAATGGTAGGACAGTTTAAGGGTTTAGAAAAAGAAGAATAAGAATAATAACTAGTAATCCTGTGTTAGGATGCTAACACAAAAGTCGCCAAAACGGACCCCAATCATTTTTCTGCGGTATCCATGGTAACGGCAGCCATTTTGGAAATTCCAAAGTTAAATAGCACATCATCATATGCCAGTTAACATTTGTGTAAAGTTTCATTCAGCTTGAAGCATTTAAAAAAAATCACATTTTTGCAGTTTCCATGGTAACGGCGGCCATTTTGGAAATTTCACAGTCAAATACCACTTCTACATATGCCAGTTAACATTTGTGTAAAGTTTTATTAAGTTTGAAGCATTTTAAAATTTTCACATTTTGCAGTTTCCATGGTAACGGCGGCCATTTTGGAAATTCTAAAGTCAAATGACACATCTATATATGCTAATCAACATTTGTGTTAAGTTTCATTAAGTTTGAAGCATTTTGAAATTTTTCACATTTTTGCAGTTTCCATGGTAACCGCGGCCATTTTAAAAATTCCAAAGTCAAAATGCTTTTGCATATGGTGCTACCCATAATAATATACCATCATATAACATTTTATGTCTCTAAAATTAATTCAACACTGATGTTCTAGAATGTTCCATGAAAATTCACCCCCCTTAAATTATGCCAAGGAGACCCCCTAATGAAATAAAAAAGTTCCATGTTGAAGCAGACATGTGTCTCTTAATATTCATAAAAGTAATCATAATTCCATCTACTCTATATACAGTAGCAAATTTAAGAAATGTAAAATAAATTTGACCCCACCCATCTTTGAGCCCCCTTAATTATGCCAAGATGACACCCTGGTATCATGGACATTGGGTTCTGCAACCCCATAATGCAGACCCATACCCAGAAAAATATAAAGTTTCCATCCTCTACTGCTTCCAAGAAAATGGTAGGACAGTTTAAGGGTTTAGAAAAGAATAATAATAATAATAATAATAATAATAATAATAAGAAACGGGACAAAACAATAAGTCTCCAAAACTCCGTTTTGGCGACTTAATAATAAAAACGGACAAAAACAATAAGTCTCCAAAACTCCGTTTTGGCGACTTAATAAGAAACGGGACAAAACAATAAGTCTCCAAAACTCCGTTTTGGCGACTTAATAACTAGATTTGCCATTGCAAGCAATAGCGGATGGCACCCTTCCCTGTTGCCAGGCGAGCGGCAGCCATTTAGCAAATTCCAAAGTCAAAGAGTGCATCTACACATGCAAATTATCATTTTTGTAAAGTTTCATTAGTTTGGAGCATTTTAAAATTTTGAACCTTTTTGCTGTTTCCATGGTTACAGCGGCCATTTTGAAAATTCCAACTTCAAAATGCAACTCTGCCCATGCCAGTTACCATTTCTGTAAAGTTTCATCCAGTTTGCAGCATTTTGATTTTTTTTGAAATTTTGGACATTTTTGCTGTTCCCATGGTTACAGTGGATAATTCCAAAATTCTAAAAGCAGACATCTCATTGCCACATGTCATGTTATATATCAATACAGTTTCATTGACTTTGGTCCAATACTCTTTAAGAAAATGCTGATTTTATGCATTTTCCTATAGGGTCAATGTAAAACTTGCCCCCAGTTTCCATGACAACGGCGGCCATTTTGGAATATCCAAATATTGTCTTGACATCTTAGCATACTGGGTAACATTTTCATAAAGTTTCATCCAGTTGGGTCTTATAACGAAAGAGTTAGAATTTGTGATATTTTAGCTGTTTCCATGGTAACGGCAGCATTTTTAAAAATTCAGAAGTCAAACTGCAAATCAGCACATGCCAGTTACCATTCCTGTGGAGTTTCTTCCAGTTTGGAACACTTTGATTTTTTTCGCATTTTTGCTGTTTCCATGGAAACGGCGGCCATTTTTTACCATTCCATAGCAAGGTGCACAACTTTACATGGGGGTCCTCATTATAGTAGAGTTCCATCAACATTGGTCCATTGGATTCCAAGAACTCGCGCGGACAAAATGTGTGGAAGAAAAATAAGAAAAAAAAGAAACGTAGAATAACAATACGTCACCCAAACTCCGTTGAGGGTGCCATAATAATAATAATAAAAAAAGAAACGGAGGAAAAGCAATATGTCACCCGACATTGTCGATCGGGTGACATAAAAATAAGAAAAAAAAAGAAACGTACAATAACAATATGTCACCCCAACTCCGTTGAGGGTGCCATAAAAAAAGAAACGTACAATAACAAAACGTCACCCCAACTCCGTTGAAGGTGCCATAATAACAGTATGTCACCCCAACTCCGTTGAGGGTGCCATAAAAAAAAAGAAACGTAGAATAACAATATGTCACCCAACTCCGTTGAGGGTGCCATAATAAGAACTGAGCAAAAACAATAAGTCTTCCCAAACTTCGTTTGGAAGACTTAATAAAGCACCAAAGAGTGACTGGGGAGGTTTTTCATATATGTTCAACATAACAGCAAAAGAGAATAGAAATAGAACTAGAATTGTCATTGCAAGCAATAGCAGATGTCACCCGGTCCACCATCAGTAAGTCGGAGCATTTTGAAATGTTTCACTTTTTTGCTGTTTCCATGGCAATGGCGGCCATTTTAGAAATTCAAAGATCAAAAGTCTCATCTATACTTGCCAGTCAATATTTATATTAAGTTTCATTAGGTATGGAGCATTTTGAAATTTTTGACATGTTTGCTGTTTCCATGGTAACGGCGGCCATTTTTTTGAAATTCCAAAGTCAATTTGAACATCTGCATATGCCAATTAACATTTGCGTGAAATTTCGTTTTCTTCCGAGCATTTTAAATTTTGTTTATAAATTTATATAATGTCTGGGACATTTTTGCTGTTTCCATGGCAAAGGTAGCCATCTGGAAAATGCCATACCCCGTTTGCAAATCTGCACATGCTGGTTAACATTATGGTATAGTTCCATTACAATTGGTTCATATAATTCCGAGATATAAGCTAGATAAAAAAGTGGAAGAAAAATAATAATAAGACGAAAAAGAAACGTAGAATAACAATATGTCACCCCAACTCCGTTGAGGGTGCCATAATGATAATAATAATAATAATAAGAAGAAGAAGAAGAAGAAGAAGAAGAAGAAGAAGAAGAAGAAGAAGAAGAAGAAGAAGAAGACTCCGTTTTGGCGACTTTAAAAGAAACGAACAATAACAAAATTGGGACGAATTGTCGATTCCCTGAAATGGAACTTGCTTCCCCAAAAAATTGTGTGTTGACGTTGTTTTAATCGTACCGATAAATGACTTTTGATATTATATATTCCTTGTTTTAGATGTTTAAACATTGTTAACTCTAAAACTTTTATTACCCTTTGCCTTTGTTTTTACATTCGGAACACCTCTTAACTGTTTATTTCAATTGGGGTACAACAACGTTTGAATTACCAGTTCCGGTTTTGGTAATTTAGGTATTTCCATAATCAACCGTTTTGGGTAATTTAGGTATTTCCATAATGGTAAATGGTAAACCAAATCGGTAAATTGGTTTATATTACACAAGTATGAATACTGCGGAGAATTCAAACAAGACTTCAGCACGATTTTACCCTGGGCAAGTATCTCTCGCTAATTCCAAGCGATTTTTATGTAAGTATAGATACCAGTTACAATACCAAGTAGTAACAAGGCAGACGACATATTACAATGTCCGAGGAGACTAGGTCCGTATAATGCAGGTTTGTTAATTCCTTTACAACGTACACTTAGAAAACAACTTCGTAAGTTAAACTTTAAAGTGAATCTTTTTGGCATTGAGTTTTACCATTTGCCGATTACTAAATTATAATTAGTAAATTTTCTGGGTATATTTTTCCGATATTCATTTTCTCTATTTACGAAAGAAGGTGGATAAAATGTCCATTTATTGGATCTGAACGCAGTTGAGATATTTAATATATATATATTGTTAATATTAATGCATATTAAAGTTAATATTAGTTGATTTTATTTAACGAGTCTGTTATTCATTCAAATATCAAAGCGGAGAGTTACCATTATACAAAATCACACACTTTCACAGACCAAAAAATCTATACCCTAATCTACCCCGTTTTATCACCAGAGCAACCAACCATACTAGGGTGCATATGGAATACCAGAGAACCACGTTACAAAAGAACGAATTACTGGATGTAAACTTTAATCCTTTAAGTTATATTTGTATTTTATTACAAAAACTCATTCTTATAGCATTACACTAAGGCTCGACTGCTCGGTTTTCGTTACAGTGGTGGCAGCGGTGGGATGTACCTACATTTTTATATTATTTGAATAATTATTATTATATTCATAATAAGGCATAACTAATTATAAACTTAAATGGATAGCGCGGAAGTCGAAAATGAATTTGAAACACCTAGGTTAATTGCCCAGGGTAGACCAGTGCTCCCGCGATCTCGGTCCTGTGAAATTTTCCATGATCCGACGCCGACCGGAGAGATAAGCATAAGAGTGAACCAAGATCAATAGCTCTCGCAAGTGAATTCTGATAGATACGATGAGGATGGTATGCATCAGACTGACACTGGCCATTGTCAAGTGATGTATCATCGTCGAGGAAAATGGTCAGCGACTAAGTGAAAAACCCGGAAGTTTCAAATAGGGCAACGGTTGTGCATTTGGAAAAAAACTCATCAAAAACTCTTTCGGTTCCTTTACCACAGGAACCCGCCCATGCTGCCAGAGGGTCTAGGTATGAGTTTTGGAGTCAGACAGCAATGGATAATGCTCAGGGAGACTCCGGTAGTAGGAGACGAGTCTACTGTCTTGTGAATCCGAGGCCAAACGTCGTAGACGGGATTTTGGTGATTTACCTAGAACTTTGGACTGGGGCGTACCCCCATAACCAGGGGACAACGTACGAAGCATTGCCTTTGACGTCCCGCGGACGATTCAGAGTGGGGATTAACTGGACCGACCACGAATACCGTACTGATGAAATAACCAGTAATTCAAATTATCCTAGCATTAGTGATGAACCTATTTTTGAGCGTGATTACAATATTAACTTGCAAAATACAAAATATAACAAAATAAAGAAACCAGCACTTTATGATGGGGAGGGTAATTGGGAATAGATATAAGAAGATGTGGTATGAGTGCCAATGAGACAACTCTCCATCCAAGTCAAAATTTATAAAAGTAAACCATTATAGGTCAAAGTACGGTCTTCAACACGGAGCCTTGGCTCACACCGAACAGTAAGCTATAAAGGGCCCCAAAAATTACTAGTGTAAAACCATTCAAACGGGAAAACCAACGGTCTAATCTATATAAAAAACGAGAAACGAGAAACACTTATGAACCACATCAACAAACGACAACTACTGAACATCAGATTCCTGACTTAGGACAGGTGCAAACAAATGCAGCAGGAAGACTATTTAGTTCAGTTTGAGCAATTAATTAGTGGTCTGAAATAGAGAAAGCTTTAGAACTAGCTACAAGCTTAAGAGGCATTGCCCGAAGTATTTCAACTAATTTAAGACCAGAGATGCACACACATTTTAAATAACTGACAGCCGCCCTAGCATCTCGTTTTCAACCGGAAAACCAATCAGAAATATACAGGGCGCAAATGAAAAGTAAAAAACGTGGACGCACTGAACAAATACTTGTGTTACCAGACCAAGTAGTAACAAGGCAGACGACATATTACAATGTCCGAGGAGACTAGGTCCGTATAATGCGGGTTTGTTAATTCCTTTATAAGTTACATTTAGAAAACAACTTCGTAAGAAACTTTATAGCAATTTTTTTGGTATTGAGTTTTACCATTTGCCGATTACTAAATTACAATTAGTGAACTTTCTGGGTATATTTTTCCGCTATTCATTTTCTGTATTTAAGAAAGAATGTTGATAAAATGTCTATTTATTGGATTTGAACGCGGTTAAGATAGTTAATATATATGTTTAGACGTACTTATAAAAATAATTATTTCTGTGACTTTATCATACGATCCTTTACGATAGATATTTAGCTAATCGGCAATCAATTCCATCTTCATGCCTAATATATTATTAGACCGAGTGGTATAGAGCGATGGACACAGCGGTGTTGTCTCGATATCCCAATAGCATGAGTTCGAATCCCGGCGAGGGAAGAACAAAAATTTGCTTCTGCAAATTTAACATTGTTGTGCTGATACTTAGAGTAGTTATAAATATATACTGGTGATCCAATGGATGGATCTGTGGTAGAGTTGTCACTTGTTTAGATGTACTTATCAAAATAATTATTTCTGTGACTGTATCATACGATCCTTTACGATAGATATCTAGCTAATCTGCAATCAATTCCATCTTTATGCCTAATATATCATGTACTGAGATTCAACTCTAGATTCTACTGACGAGGAAAGGTAACACTAGGCCACCGAAAGCTGAATTATTTGTTCGGTCTAGGTGGCCGAGTGGTCTAGAGCGATAGACACAGTGCAGGCGGTGTTGTCTCGATATCCCAATAGCACGATTTCGAATCCCGGTGAGGGAAGAATAAATTTGCAGATTTAACATTGTTGTGCTCATACTTATAGTAGTTATGTATATATATATATATGTACTGTTAATATTAATGCATATCAAAGTTAATATCAATTGATTTTATTTAACGAGTCTGTTATTCATTCAAACATCAATGCGGAGAGTTACCATTATACAAAACCACACAATTTCACAGACCAAAAATCTATTCCCCAATCTACCCCTTTCTAACCGAGGTGTTACCTTGCCAGAGGAACCAACCATACCAGGGTGCATATGGAATACCAGAGTACCACGCTACAAATGAAAGAGTTACTGAATGTAAACTTTTATTCCTTTAAGTTATATTTGTATTTTATTACAAAAACACATTCTTATAGCATTACACTAAGGCTCGACCGCTCGGTTTTCGTTACACTATGTCATCCCGACTCCGTTGAGGGTGCCATAATAAGAAGAAAAAAAGAAGAAACGAACAATAATAAGATATCACCCGAACTCCGTTCAGGGTGCCATAATAACAATACGGAAAAAGAAAAAGAGGAATAGCAATATGTCACCCGACATTGTCGATAGAATGACATAATAAAAAGAAGCGGAGGAAAAGCAATATGTCACCCAACATTGTCGATCGGGTGACATAATTAACTGAATGATCATTATTGAAAGGTTGTTTGCCATATTTGAATTTTTATGTATTTTTCTAATATATAAATCAATCCATTGATTTTCACATTTTGTCATGGCGTGGCCATTTTTTAGCATACTACAAATATAAGTTTTGCTCACGTTGTAGTGTGTACATTGATCTATAGATGTTTACATCTACGTCATTTTGGTATGTGGTGGTTTGTTGTATCATTAGCAGTGATACAGCATCTCCTTTTATTTTATACTAAAGACAATGTTAATGTTCAAAATTTGGCTCGCATTTTGCTAAAAAAAACCTGAATAATATGGAGCGGTTAGCTCGCTCTATAGTACACAGGCTTACCTTGAAAGAAATGTCCAAATCAAAATCAAGTTGACTGGCAATATACTTTAAGTTGAAATATTTTCTACCAAAAATAACGTTTTTAGAAGGAAGTTCTTGTGAATAGCCTCGTTATGACGTTTCCGGTAGGAAGTTCATATGAATAGTGTCGTCAATTTTTCATTAAATTTTGAATTCTCCATGCTATAGCTTAGTATATTTTCCTTACAAATTCTGACAGTATTTAACTCCAAAGTAAATGTGTTGTCCTTAAAATACGATTATCAAGGATTGTGACGTAATTTTTTATCAAATCAGAATTGACTTATTATTGAAATGTCGGTAGATGTCTAGAATTTCTGAATAAAAGAGGGTAAAAATGTCTTACCGCTCGCAACATAGGTTTTACCAGTTAACATATTATGTATTACAACAGTAAGCAATTCAATTAAACGAAAAATCAATGTAAAATCAACATACTAATGAACCCAAAATCGTTCGTTTTTTTCTAGCAATGCGCTTGCGCATTCCCATGTTCTGTTCTATTGGCGGACCCTGTCATGTTGTAAGTCATACGATTTCCCGAAAATTTGTATATCTGATTACCAAAGAGAATACTGACAATACAAAGAAAAGAAAATTCGTGATACGGAATTCGTCCTCTGTTACAGGTAATACCGGTCTCATATTACCTGGAATGTATTATTTTTCATAGCCCATTACAAATACACTATACCTAAGATCTTTTAAATGTCGTATATACCGCACACATGACGTTTTACTATGTACCGCGCTTTAATTTATGTAATGTCACGTCACCTTGACGTGTTACTATGGCTTTCTAATACATCTATTAAATAGTCAAAACGTCTTTTCTTTCTATCAACCACTTTATGATATCATGGTGCCGTAACCAAAAGGGAAAATGGATACAAAGTTTAAAGCCATTCGTTCTGGACACAGAGTAGCAATTACAAGACTTTGGAAGAATTTTTGAGACATTAGAGACGGTTCCGAAATAGAAGCTGAGAAAGTCACAGCTATTTTAGATTCCGTGTTACAGAAAAAGGACATTCTAAAAGATCTAAATAATAAAATTGTGGAAGTTAGCTCAGATGAAGACGTGGTGGATGAAATTCAGCAAACAGATGAGTACATGTTCGATTTAGATTAAAAAATCCGTCAAATTAGAAAAGTCATTCAACCCTCACAATCAACAAGTAATAATTTACCCATCAATACTACCGCTATTCAAGCTAGTAATGTTACTCCCTCTGATACACCCATACATGGTTCCACCTACATTCAGTAGTGTACCCGCAAGCGACTACTCTCAATTTAACCCGAGGGGCCTCGGTGGCCAAGTGGTCTATGTAGTTCTACTACTGTAGTCACTAGCCAGTCAACACTGAGGTTGTGAGTTCGAACTCCGCTCGTGTGGTACACTCGACTCTAATCTTAATTGACTAGGATTGTCAGTTTTCCTATCGAAGGTCGGAGGTTCTCTCCGGGCACTCCGGCTTCCTCCACCAAAAAAAACTGGCCACCACGAAATAGCCCAAATGTGGCGCTTAAAAGTGGCGTTAAAACACCAACAATCAATCAATCAATCAATTTTACCCGCACGCCAATTGTTTCATGTCGACATCTCATGTACAATCAAATGCAGCATCGTTTTATACTAGTAACCCCGCTATATCAGAGATTGTTTCTTCTATGAACCCGTCTATGCACATTCCAAGTTTACATTCGTCTTCTAGCGCAAATAATCAGTACCCCAAACTACCAAAGTTGAACCTACTTACTTTTGAAGGGAATATTTTAGATTGGCATCCATTTGGGATTCATATGAAACAGATATTCACACAAATCCCACACTCAGCGACGTACAAAAATTTAACTACTTAAAGTCACTCCTACAGGGAGAAGCATTGCAGACCATATCAGGTTTTTCTATGACAAACACTAACTACAGCAAAGCTATTTCATTGTTACAAGAGAGGTATGGACAGATACATATTATAATACAAACATACATGCAAGCTCTACTTGATATTCCGCCGCCTATTTATACTTAAACTAGTCTCCGCAATTATTATGACAAAACTGAAACGTACGAGGGGTAGAGTCACTCGGACAGACAGATAACACTTATTGTTCACTACTTGTACAAGTTATTCTGAACAAATTGCCCGCAGAAATACGCCAAAACTTAGCTAGAGAACATAGATCAACGAACTGGACCCTGAATAAATTACGCAACGCAATTTTAGACGAGTTAGTTATCATGGAAGTCGGAAAATTACCTCAAAAAATAGAAAGCCCACTCGCTACCGCTACATTCTTGACCAATGCAAAATCACGCACAAAATCAGCATTCAAGAAGAACGAAAGGTCGTACTCGGATATTAGGATAAACACAAAGCAATGCGCATTTTGTCACGAAATCGGACATAACGTGCGGATGATTATAGTCAAGAGCGAAGTCTTTCAACTGCCTAGGTTACCACAAACTAGCTGACTGTAAATCAAAACGTAACTGCCGAAATTGTAACAAAAGAGGGACGAAAGATACCAGAGGTACAGTCAAACTCACAGATCGAAAACAAACTGACAACGCCATGGCCAAAAATAAAAAGACAAACAGACAAATAATAGTACAGATGACACAACATAGAAAACTAGAGACTAAGCAACACGAACCCCACCAAAAACTGGGGGTGATCTCAAGTGCTCCGGAAGGGTAAGCAGATTCTGCTTCACATGAGGCACCCGTCGTGTTGCTTTTATGTTATTACAAATTCGGTAAATAGTCTAATTCGGTAGGTCACATTCGTGAAAAGTGAAGGGTATTGTAGTTACGACATAAGGAACATATCCGATATCATCTGTGAAACGGTTTTTCCATAACGGTCAACCAACTCGTGATGGCGTCCGTAAAATTTACGAAGGGATGATTTCAACTTCACCATTTGGAACTCTTGGTTTAATAGCTTCCTTGTGAGCAGCAATCCTCTATCAAGGAAATCATGATAGGAAATACAAGCCCGGGAATATCGTATCAATTGGGAGATATATACTCCGTATGCAGGCGCTGCTGGAATGTTGCTACATACAAATGGAAAGTTCACAATTGGGAAGCTGAAATCATCTCTTTTGTCGTAAAGTTTTGTTTTCAACCGACTCTCATTGTCAATTTCTAGATGTAAGTCAAGATCTGAGGCAGACTTGACTGTATCTGTAGTATCCTTTATCTCTAGTTCGATGGACAAAGTCACCAAATTTTGTATTATTTAGTGAGAGAACATCATCTATATAGCGGAACGTAAAGTTAAAGGATATTGCTAACTTCATATCTTTCTTCCTAAGAAGTGTCATTACACCAGTTTATGTAGTAAAGATGAGAAATGCGAGGAATCTAGCAAACCGTCAACCAAAAGAAACCGGAAATGCAGTATTACACTCTTCCCTCACACAAAGAAATACAAATGTATTGTTAAAGACCGCTGTCGCTAATGTTAGTTCGAGGAAACATAGTACAGAAGCTAATATTGTGTTAGATGAAGGTGCGCAGAGGGCCTTCATAACGGAGACACTTGCAGAGAAGTTGGACTTATCTACAGTTGGCATCGAAGTAGTGCACCTTTCCGGGTTCGGAGACCAAAATAGACAAGTAAGACACATGAAATCGGCAACTGTTTATATCCAAACAGATGAAGGCGAAAATATACCACTAAACGAACTGATTATTCCTGAAATTGCAGTGCCCCTACAAACTTACATCAAATCGGTTGCTAACATGAGACACTTGCGGGGACTTAAATTAGCGCATACTATATCGGACAATGACATGTTCGAAATTGAAATCTTAATCGGAGCAGATTACTATTGGAGTATTGTTGGAGATGACACAATTAGAGGTCAAGTACCAACTGCCGTTGAATCCAAACTTGGATACCTGCTATCAGGACCCACATTTGCAAGTACATGTACTACAAGTAGAAACTCTATACTTAATGTGATCGTATCTCATAAGATAGAGGAATTAAATCTTGAGAAATTCTGGGAGATTGAATCGCTTGGAGTTCAAAATAGACGTTCTAAATAAGACCAAAAATGCTGAAAAAAAATGTACGAAGAAACAGCAATATCTTACAATAACAATAGGTATTTCGCCACACTCCCGTGGAAAACTGAACATCCACCGCTACCAACAAACAAGACTGTTGCTTTGAGAAGGAGCGAGAGTGTAATTAGACGTTTAAATAAGGAACCAAAATTACTGCTAAAATATGGAATAATTGACGATCAGGAAAAGCGAGGGTTCATTGAGAGAGTTGGTAATGAAAAAATCAAACCAGATATCAAACTTCATTACATACCACATCACCCAGTGAAGAAAGATTCAGTGATAACGCCAGTCAGGATCGTATATGATTGTAGTTGCGAACAGACACCAGATAGTGCTAGCTTGAGTGACTGCTTACTGAATGTACTGCCAAAATTAAATGAAATCACCGCAATCTTACTCGGATTCCGCACAAATACGTACGCAGTATCTACAGACATCGAAAAGGTGTCTCTAAATGTTGGACTGGACATTTAGGACCGGGACATAACTAGGTTTTTCTGGTTGAGTAAACCAACAGACCAAAACAGTGATTTAATAACATACAGATTCAAGTCAATATTATTCGCCATTTCTATTGAACGCCGTATTATCGAAGCACTTGAATAACCATCCATTCGAATTCACAGAAAAACTTACCAAAGATTTGTATGTAGATAACATTGTATCATGCTTTTAATCAGAAGAAGAGCTGTTCGTAGTTTATTTGTAGATGGAGGATTTAACTTGCGCTCATGGGCCTCGAACAGTCAACTATTACAAGTATTAGCAAGATCCAAAAACGTTATGGACAAAGATCAACTAATTAAAATCTTAGGATTACGTTGGGATACAGCCAGTGACACATTAGTATTCGTTACGCCTAATCTAGATACATCAGAACTAATAACAAAACGCGAAGTACTAAGACAATCATCAAGAATTTATGACCCGCTAGGAATACTTAGCCCTATAACCGTCCGCAGTAAAATGTTAATGCAAAACATATGGGAGAAAAACTTTAACTGGGACGAATTACTACCTGACTCAACGATCACAGAATGGATGAATATCAGAAAGGATATCCAGGAAGCCACAAAGACAGTTGTACCCCGACATCTAGTTTGGAGTCAAAATAAATATGTTCCTGACGTCATACGTTTATATAATTATTATCCAATGAAAGCGGAGATTCCCATATACTGCGAAATCGAGGTCGCTTTCCGGTTCCTGTTTACGCTCACCAGCAAAAGAATTTAACAAAACTTCAAAGATAATTTTCAAGTAGAAATATTGATATTTTTTTTAAACGACTACGATTTTTAAATTCCTCGATGGCATTTTAGTCTAGTTAAAGTTAATTTAAAACGATTTATGACCAGGAACATATTTATTTTCAGGCATTTTTAACTGCCCCTCACCATGACAGAGCAGCGTCAACAGACATCGTTCGAAATCAGCGATCGTGTAAATATCGGTTAGTATAAATATTATTACCGTATATCCGAGATTATTTTAATTGAAATTTAAGGTTTTTTTATATGTTTCTTGTGTTTTACTTGCATACAATTGTAGATGTACATGACATTCATGAACTGTAAGAACCCCCACCCTTTTATTTTGTAAAAGCAAGCCAAAATTTGTCATAAATTACATAAATGAGAAATAGTAAATGTGGCCAAACCGTTGTAAGTACAGAAAAACAGATTTGAAACATAAGTATCAACTTCTTTCAAAGACTGTTTTAATTTAAATTCAGGATCCCCATCTCCTGTGCCTGTGGCCCAACTGATAGAAGAGACAGATGTTTGGAATTACTTATCCTGCATGGGAGTTGACAGACACATGATTCATTCTCTTCTCATCAATTGCATGTATACCGGTTAGTATTTTATATAGTAAGAATAGCTACATTTAATTATAAATTTAACTTTAATTTGCATTTTGTAATCAGCGACTCTTTTCATAAAAAATCTTACGATTAAAATTGATCGTAAGTTATACTGAAAAGTGTATGACTTACGAGTATTTTACTCTTAAGATTTTTGTGAAAAGAGTCGCAGATTTATTAGTCGGTAAATGACAGCATTATACTGAAAACATTATCGGCTTCAAATATATTAATTATATAAATTTTTATATTTATAATCAATGACTTTTTTTCACGTGTTTACACCATGTACATATATTCACCAAAACATTTTGATATATATGTATGAAAATGCTTTCGCTATTAAGCAAAGACAGATTTCATGAAAAGAAAAGAGCTATAAATACTGTACTTTTCAACATCTCTTTTATTTTTAAAATTTTCCTGTATTTAGTATAAATATGCAGATTCATTACGTCATATATAAATGTGTAAATATATATACACAACTTTTCAACATGTTAACTACATTTGTAGAACTGTTTCTTTGTGGTCCCTCTGTTTTTTTTTTTTTTCAGTATATGATCTCTACACATTGCTGGTCAGTGGTGAGATGGATTGAAGACATCGCTGGACGATTGTGGTCTCTATGGAACAATACTTTGATGCCTAATCCTACATGTTTATGGTGTTTAAAATAAACAAGTAACTTTCCTTTTAAGTTTTATCTTAAAACTAAGGCATCTTAAAAATAAGTGCCAACTAATAGGTGACTCTTGCGATTGTTTCATATAATGATATATAATTTAAAAAACTTTATCAGAAATGCAGTCAACTCAAAGGTCCCTTGTCATTTTAAAAATGTTGCTGGTCAACGCTTCAAACAATTAATAACATGAATAAGAAGCACACCAATATTACATTTGTACATTTGAAACTCATGAAATTTTGGTGCCTTTTTTTTTAGATGATTGGAGTTTAGACAAGTTAAAGCAGAATGTATGGCAAGAATATCTGTTTTGGCATTGTGTGATAGCCGTAGTTGAAGATAGTGTAGAACTCTCTTTTAAGGAAAATATGCCTATTATTTTTGAAAATCTTAATTATAGTAGTGTAAATGTGTCAGTATTTCTAAGAAAAATTCGAAACAAAATGAAATCGGTTTTTAAGAAAAAAGATCTATCTATTGGTAAAGAGCAAGCCATAGGGATTGCTTTCAAAGATGTTGGTCCCATATGTGAAAAAGAGGGTATCCGTTTGGATTGGTTGAAAAATCCATCTCCTATACCAAATAAAATCGATGTAACAAATGGTCTTATTGTTGAATTGAGAAAAGTAAGAATGCAACATAGTATATTACACAAAACAGTTGCATTGTGGGTTCAATTTTTATGTCATTTAAATTACACCCCTGACTCGGATGGGTTAAAACGCAATATTGAATTAGTTTACAAAAATTGTCAAAGATTTCTTTACATAATAGGCAAAATGTCAGTGCCTACTTGACAGAACAATATATCCCCTCAGAAAAGAAATACCTTGTGTAATTCTGACTCAAATGAAAAAGGAATAGTTCAGAAAAGGTTGACAATAAAGGTTTCAAGACTACATCAATAACGCTTCTCATAAGTTTGCCGAACAAAAAATATTATTATTGACCTGGAAAAAACTGGAAAAACAAGACAACAGAAATTTAGTGCAAACTTGAAGTTATTCAAAATTAGAAAAGAGCATAAAAAGTAACAGCTAAATACACTCATAGTCTATCAAAATGTCTGAATTATCAACAAGAAATGTAAACAAAAGACTGAAACGTAAGCAAACACGTATTTCACAACTAACATCCGAAAAAACAAACATGAAAAGAAATGAAATATTTGGGACAAAGAAATAAGAATATAAAAGAAAGTACAAAGGACAATCAGCACTTCTGAGATATTACCGGAACAAAAACCTCAAAAAAGAAAATAGTAATGAAACTGTTGACTCAATAAAAAAATCAGGTATAAGGATGGATTCAGATATGGAAAACAGAATGAAATATTTGGAAAATGAAAATGAAATATTAAAAGAAAATATTGAAGACTTAATGAAATCGCAAATAGTTCAAACATTTCATGGGGGAAAATATAATGACACTATAAGGGAGGTATATGCTTCACTTCTATCCATGAACGTTGGAGTATGTAATGTCGAAAAAATTATTCGCACTGTTTTAGAAAAAATGGGGGGGTTAAAGGTTGAACGTTTACCAAAAAAAACATTTGCAGAAACTATGCTAATAGAAGCAAAAATCATAGCACAATTGCAGGCAACAGAAGCAATGCTAAGTAGCAAAATAACACTCTACACACAGATGGCACAAAAGGGATGGTCGTGAATTTGGGGGGCTGCAAATAGGAACTGATAGTGGTCAGTACAGTATCGGTTTGGTTGAAATGTTGCGTGGGGATACAGAAAACTTTTTAGAAATTATTGATTTAGTTATTACAGATATGGCAAAACTTTTACATGAAAATTACACTGAAAAAAAAAAATGAATTATTGTTGTCAATAAAAAATACAATGACAGACAGACACATAGTTAATACATGTCTTAAAACATCACTGGAAAAAATTAAACTAGAATGTATACCAAATAGCTCTGACAATTCTGAAGAAATACGTAAAAAAATATCAAAATTAAATGGTTTTAAATGTAACCTGCACATTCTAGTAAATTTAGCGTCACAGGCTGAATCTGGCTTGAAGTTATGGGAACAAGGTGTACTTGAATCTGAAAGTTTTCATCAGTTCACATACAACCAAAACACTTCTGATTTTATTCGTGCAAGTACAAAGCTCTGTGTGCCAGGTGCTGATGAAAAATCTGGGTATGGTCAACTTTTTTTAACCTTTTTAAAACAGCTTGAAAGTCCAGTTGATTTAAAAATGAGTACTTTTCATGGTCACAGAATAAATTTATTATTTTCCATGGGAGCAGCAGTTTTTTTTCATAGAGAACACATCAAAGAATTTATTGATTCATTTTTCAGCATAACAGAAAGGAATTCATTAATAACTTCAGTCTATTACTATGTAGATAATCCAGTCTATCTTGCTGGTTGTAGGGCATTCGGAATAGTTGACAAAATTTTAACAGGTCCTATTTGGCGCATAATTGAAAGCACCTCACATATTTTAGATTTGAATAAAGTATGGTTTGATTTTAAAAAGATTTTAGAAAAATATTCAGTAGATGCCACAGAACTTGTTGAAGGGAAAGTCTTATATCCTGAATATACTGTTCAAGATAAAGTTTTTGAAAGTTTATTTTTAATTGATAATGAAGAATTAAACATTTTAACCACTGAAGCTTTACAAATTGTTTTGTTAAATTTTTGTATTATAATAGAAAGGCAACTATTTGATAATTTGCCAGGTGGCAGTTTAAATGAAGAAACAGAAGGGGTTAATGGGAAAGAACTTAGAGATGAATCGATGACTGTTAAACCGACAAATATAGTTTCAGAGCGAGATTTTGCAAATTTAGACAGATTAAAAAGGGAAAAACCCAATGCTAACATAATAGCATTGGAAGGTTTAATTTTATTTACCAACAACAAAACATTACATTGGCTTGATCAAATGGAGACAGAAAAGAAAACACAAATTTTAAAATAGCAAGAGAAAGGGCACCTGCAATGTTAAAACAATTTAAACTGAGAAAAGAACATATTAAAATCAACACATTTTATTATTGAAAAACAAAAGAGAGGAAAAACTCAGAAAAGAAAATTCAAAGCAACAAGAACTTCAATCTTTAACCAAGGACATTGAAAAATAGGAGGTTTATGGGTAACTTCACAAGACATAAATAAACACTTAAAAAACTTAATGAAACTGAAAAATGGAAGCAGTAAAATTACAGTTAAAATTTAGAAAAAAGTATTAAATGCAATCCAGAAGACAAATTTTATTGCAATTTTCTGCCAATGGTATTCAGTTTCCCTTGCATGAACTTGTTTCCCATCTTAAAGTTGTGTTGGCAGCTGACTATACACAATCAGTCCCCCCTAACAGTATGGTGTCTTTTGTTATTAAATCCAAAAATGAAAGAGATGAAATTATGCAAAAACAGAGGGAAATTGTATTGAAAAAAATAGAAAATATTAAATTAAAAAAATGTATTGAAGCTAACAAAGTTTTCAAAGAACCAGTTCCTAAAAGGAAGAAAACTGTGTCTGTAATTGAAAACACTCCAAAGAATACTGTTGAAAATAACTCTGATATTATTGTGAATGTTGAAAGTTCTTCTCAGTCTTTTGATCATGATATGATAATGACTGGATTAAATGAATGTCCAGTTGGTAAAAATGTTGTTGTGGCCTATATGGATACATGGTATCCTGGACAAGTTATAGCCCAGGAAAACACTATTTTCAAAGTAAAATTTTTGCATCCTGCAAAATCTGTACAGAATCTTTTAAATGGCCTGAAAAGAGGATATTAGTGAAATTGATGAAATGTTTATTTTTTATTTAGATTTTGAAATTTTATCAAAGGACTCTGGTGGTAGAACTTGGTATTTAACCAATTATCACAAAATTCAATATGAGTACGAACAGTACTGTAGAAAATATTTTGACTAATTACTAAATAAATTAGTCTAAAAGCAACACAGCAGCATTTAACAATGCATGTATAAACATCTAAATCTTCACTTGGCATTCGTCGTTTCGTGCAAGAATAAGTTATCCAGACCAAGAATCAACCTTTAACTTTTCAAGTTCATATTTTATTAAATATTGGTAAAAATGTTTGCATGTACATGTGCTTTTACAAATTAAAGAAAGATGCTCATAATTTGTATAAATCTTTAATGATGTCCTCTATAAATTGCATAAATCTGTAACTGAGCGATACAAATAATGCTTGTTGCATGATTTTTTGTGGTGATGGTACCCATAACTTCATATCTACTTGTTGCACTTTTTATGTGGTGATGGTACTCATAACTTTGTATTTAACTGCTGTATGTTTTATGTGGTGATTGTACTCATTTGTATTTACTTGTTGTATGTTTTTGTGGTGATAGTACTCATAACTTTTATTTTATTGTTGCAGTTTTATGTGGTGATGGTACTCATAACTTTGTGTTTACTTGTTGTATGTTTTATGTGTTGATGGTACGCATAACTTTGGATTTGCTTGGTTTTTTTATGTGGTGGTATGGTACTCATAACTTTGTATTTACTTGTTGCATGTTTTATGTGGTGATGGTACTCATGACTTTGTATTTACTTGTTGCATGTTTTATGTGGTGATGGTACTCATAACTTTGTATTTACTTGTTGTATGTTTTATGTGTTGAATGTATTCATAACTTTGGATTTGCTTGGTTTTTTGATGTGGTGGTATGGTACTAATAACTTTGTATTTACTTGTTGCATGTTTTGTGGTGATGGTACTCATGACTTTGTTTCTACTTGTTGCAAGTTTTATGTGGTAATTGTACTCAACTTTGTATTATGTGGTTGCATGTTATGATGTACATGTATTGTGTAAAGGTCTTACTTGGTGATGGTTTCTTGTTAATAAAAATATGAAGCAAGATTTAGGAATTAGTTTTATTTTTTATTTATTTGTGAATACAAATAAGGTCTCCATCTTGGAAGTCTCATTGATTGTGCTTATCACAAGTGCAAGATGTCTTTGGTTGTATCAAAAAGACAGGTCAAATCTTAGACTTGAAAATTGGTATTAGTTTTTCTACAATAAGATTTACTTTGAACACTGTATTCAATATTAAGAGCAAAGGATTTTGAGCCAGTCAGATACTGATGTACTGCCAGAGAAGAGTGTCTAAAAGTTGTGTGAAGTGTTATCTTGTGAATTAACATAATAAGATCAGGTTATTATGTCTTGGTACAACATATAATCATATCGCAACAAAATGATCTATTTCAACAAATGTACCCAAAATTTAAATACACAGCTGTAAATCACTATCCTTGCTACAAATAAATCAGTGAGAGCTCTAAACTCACAGAATACAATCAATAAAATGAAAAGGTGGATGCAAGACAAACATTTTGGTACCAAGATTTTTAAAATCGGTTGACAAATGAGCGAGCAGTGAGTGAAAATGTGATTTTACGAGGAAAAAAATGTCAAAATGTCGGCCATTTTGATTCAAAATGGCGGCCATTTTTCCTTTCAAACATATACATTTATCAAAATCATATCTAGTGATATTTCACAATGCTGTATCTTAATTTTCATCGTGATACCTTGCACAATTTTAAAGAAATGACAGATTTTGTTGTTTTTTGGTACAAAAAAAGCTAATTCAGGTCTTAGTTAATTGGTGCCATTCAGATTTCTTAGCAAAAATTAGTGCGACAGCATATTTAGAGACCAAGAAATTGATTTTTTTTCTACTTTGTTATACCAAGATTGCAGATTTAAACAGACCAGGCAAAATAATATAGTGAATTTAGTACAGTTCTGTACTTGTGTTGGTCATTTAGTAGAAAATTAAGCTTCAACATGGCTATCAATACCTTTGGGTAATATCAGAATGGACCATTCAAGGTTGTTTGATGCTGATAAAAATCTTTTAATAACATATGTTGCTGAATATTAATGGTTTTCCTAAAGAATGAAGTGTGTTCTGCTAGATTAGAGTATTTTAGGGCACAGTGCTTGCTACTTGCCTCAAAATATGGCTATAAAATCTCAAATCAACACAATTTTAGTGGCGGCCATCTTGGAGAAAAAGGTGGACCGAATGACAACTTTAAATTGTTCATAACTTTGTAACCCTACATGACATTACTTTAATGAAAGTTCAGACTCAAACAAGGACAACGTTATACATATATTTACGATCTCCTGTATGAAATCCTACGGCGCATGCGCATACATTGTCGCTAACGGAAAAAGTTCCCTCACAATGGCAAAGAACAGAGTAGCACCTCTGAAACAACTGACAATACCTAGACTGGAATTGATGTCAGCCGTTATTGGAAGCAGACTATTATCACACATCAGGGACAACATGCAGATAACCAGTGCAGTTCTATGGAGTGATAGCCAGATAGTTTTAAACTGATTAAGTTCAAAAAAATGTTTTAAACCATTCATTTCAAACCGCGTAAAAGAAATTACAGAACTAACAGAAGAGTTAACTTGGAGAAACTGTCCAAGTGAGTCAAATCCTGCTGATAAACTGTCAAGAGGGATGCCAGCAGATAAGATTCAAAACAACAAACTGTGGATGCATAGCCCGGATTGGCTCACAGTAGAAGATACTTGGTCAGAATGGAACAGAGTTGAAGCACAAATATTATCCACTATTGCACAACAAGAAGTCATCGTTGATACTATACAAGCTACAGAGAGCGCCTTTACAACACAAGGGATCGGAAATGTCATCGATGTGAATAAATTCAACGCATTCAAGAAACTTCTACGAATTACCGCTTACGTGAGAAGATTTATTACAAACTGTAGATCACGATCTATACAAACAGGTACGTTAAACACAATCGAAATACAAAACGCATCTATAACGTGGATACGTTACACTCAGAAAAAACACTATTCAGAAATTCAAACAGGGAAGGGGGGAAAACACAACCTTGTCAAACAGCTCAAATTGTACATAGGTAATGACAAATTGATTCGCTGCACCGCTTGAAGAAGATACAAAATTCCCGCTATTGATACCCGCAAAGGACAAATTGACGCAACTTATAATATTGGACGCACATGTGACTCATTTGCATTCAGGATTATCGAGTACCGTAACACTACTCCGCCAAACCTATTAGATACCATCGATACGACAAGTTATTAAGAGCATTATACATAAATGCGTGATCTGCAATAAAGTTGCTAGTCGACGGTATTCCTCTCCAGATCCGCCACCTTTATCAAAGGACCGACTTACAGAAGCACCACCGTTTACAGTAACCGGAGTAGATTTTACTGGTGCCTTGAATGTAAAAATCACAGATGGACACACCAGTAAAGTATATATTTGTCTATTTACTTGCGCAAACACCCGTGCTGTACATTTGGAAGTAGTGACGAATTTATCTGAAGAGACATTCTGATTAGCATTTCGAAGATTCGCCAGTAGAAAATCATTGCCAACAACTATTATTTCTGACAACGCTACAACATACATCGCTGCCACCAAGCAGATTGAGAAACTAACCCATTCACAATCAATTATAGAAAAACTCAACAACTTCGGCACTACATGGAAGTTTATACCAAAGAGAGCGCCATGGTATTGTGGCTTTTGGGAGAGGTAGATAGAACTTACAAAGGACTGTATCAAGAAAGTGTCAGGGCGTTCTCTGATTAACGTTGAATCGCTCAATACCATCGTTACGGAAGTTGAAACTATACTCAACGACAGACCTTTAACATACGTATCAACATACCCGTTAGATGAACCGCTCACCCCGTCGCACTTGATTTACGGACGTAGGATTACATCACTACCTTACCCTGCGAATCAGGAATTGGAACATTCACTAAATGATATGACACATAAATCTATAAATAAACTGTTTAAAATGAAATCACAGATTATTCAAAGTTATTGGTGTAAATGGAAACATGAGTACTTAACATTTCTACGAGAATATCATCGTAATACAGAGAACAATTAACAACTGATCAGCATTGGAGACGTGGTACAAATCTATGAAGATTCACCGAGGATTAAATGGACTCTAGCCGTTGTCGAAAAACTCAATGTAGGAGGAGACAGACTAGCAAGATCTGCCGTCATACGAACCAAAAATGGAATAACATTACGTCCGATCACAAAACTTTACCCACTTGAAGTTAGTTTGAATAGTGATGTGGACAATACAGACTGCAATTTAAACATTTTTGGTAATTCCACTTTTGTGCGGTCCCCAGTATGTTGTAAATACCGCACACATGACATTTACTATGTACCGCGCTTTATGTAACGTCACGCCACCTTGACGTGTTACTATGGCTTTCTAATACATCTATTAAATAGTCAAGACGTTTTTTCTTTCTATCAACCACTTTATGATAGAGGTAGATCTTGCTTAACGGTCAAAATTCTTAAAAATCACTGGAACATAATACAGATTATTTTATCTCTCTTTCACATGAATTTCAAAAAGCATCTTCTAGATGAAACTGACTATAACAAACGCATTATTGATTTTGAGAGTTAATCTCCCTTTACTCAGGTCTACTCCCTTGAGTAAAGTATAGCTTATGTAGTTATCTCACTTAAGAAAAGTAATAACTAATCGTGTTATCTCCCTTACGTAAAGTATAATTTATAGATTTCTCTTATCAAGTTATCTACCTAAACCAAGGTCTACTTCTTTGATTAAAGCATAACTTATGAATGTCTTCAAAGAATTGTCTCCCTAATCCAGGTTTTACCGTATACTCACTTTGGTGAAGTACAACGTATGGATGTCTCTAAAGAGTTGTCTCCCTTAAATCAGGTATACTCCCTTAAGTAAAGTATAACGTATGGATGTTTCTAAAGAGTTATCTCACTTAATTCAGGTATAATCACTCAGGTAGGGTATAACGTATGGGTGTCTCTAAAGAGTTGTCTCACTTAATTCAGAAGTACTCACTCAGGTAGAGCATAACGGATGGGTGTCTCTAAAGAGTTATCTCTCTTCATTCATGTTTATTCCCTTCTAAAGAGTTTTCTCACTTAATTCATGTCTCCCTCCTTAAGTAAAGTATAACGCATGGATGTCTCTAAAGAGTTATCTCCCTTCATTCAGGTATACTCCCTTCTGAAGAGTTATCTCACTTAATTCATGTCTCCCTCCTTAAGAAAAGTATAACGTATGGATGTCTCTAAAGAGTTAGCTCATTTAATTCGGGTATACTCACTCAGTTAAAGTATAACGTATGGGTGTCTCTAAACAGTTGTCTCCCTTAATTCTGGTATACTCACTCAGGTAAAGTATAACCTATGAATGTCTCTAAAGAGTTGTCTCCCTTAATTTAGGTATACTCACTCAGGTAAAGTATAACGTATGGATGTCTCTAAAGAGTTGTCTCCCTTAATGCACGTATACTCACTCAGGTAAAGTATAACGTATAGATGTCTCTAAAGAGTTGTCTCCCTTAATTCAGGTATACTCACTCAGGTAAAGTATAACGTATGGATGTCTCTAGAGAGTTGTCTACCTTAATCCAGGTATACTCCCTTCTAAACAGTTATCTCACTTAATTTATGTCTCCCTCCTTAACAAAAGTATAAAGTATGGATGTCTCTAGAGAGTTATCTCCCTTAATTCAGGTATACTCACTCAGGTAAAGTATAACGTATGGATGTCTCTGAAGAGTTGTCTCCCTTAATTCAGGTATACTCCTTAAGTAAAGTCTAACTTATGGATGTCTCTAAAGAGTTATCTCCCTTAATTCAGGTCTCCTCCCTTAAGTAAAGTCTAACTTATGGATGTCTCTAAAGAGTTATCTCCCTTAATTCAGGTATACTCCTTCTAAAGAGTTATCTCACTTAATTCATGTCTCCTCCTTAAGAAAAGTATAACGTATGGATGTCTCTGAAGAGTTGTCTCCCTTAATTCAGGTATACTCCCTTCTAAAGAGTTATCTCACTTTATTCATGTCTCCCTCCTTAAGAAAATTATAAAGTATGGATGTCACTAAAGAGTTATCTCCCTTAATTCAGATATACTCATTCAGGTAAAGTATAATGTATGGATGTCTCTAAAGAGTTGTCTCCCTTAATTCAGGTATACTCCCTTAAGTAAATTATAACGTATGGATGTCTCTAAAGAGTTATCTCTCTTAATTCATTTCTCCCTCCTTATGTAAAGTTTAACGTATGGATGTCTCTAAAGAGTTGTCTCCCTTAATCCAGGTGTACTTCCTTCTAAAGAGTTATCCCACTTAATTCATGTCTCCCTCCTTAAGAAAAGTATAACGTATCGATGTCTCTAAAGAGTTATCTCCCTTCATTCAGGTATACTCCCTTCTAAAGAGTTATCTCACTTAATTCATGTCTCCCTCCTAAAGAAAAGTATAACGTATGGATGTCTCTAAAGAGTTATCTCACTTAATACAGGTATACTCCCTTACGTTAAGTATAAATCTATGGAAGAATTAAGTCAATTCGTCAAAAACGGAGCTTTTTAGCGGAGAAGCCTCTTTTTAAAGATTCATATTCGCGTATTTCCGTAAAAATACCATCATCAAACAAAACAGACACAATTTATTTTAATTATTCCAAACGTCGTGTAAAGGAAAAGTTATTTCAGTTAGTTCCACATCTCACGATGATTAGAATGTTTTGTCAGTGTTCAACATCCATCTGCAGCCATTGCTGATTTTGACTCGATTTGGAATCGGTTCTCCCGAGTTGTTTATATAAACAGATGACGTTTCTTAACACAACAATAAATAGCGTAAAAAGCAGGTCTTGTTCATATTCTAGCGTAAAGAAAACACCTGATTTGTTAGGAGGAAAATAAATGAGAAACAGTCTCAGGATTTTCATTTAAATGCTTCTTATTGTATTTCTCTAAATAATTAAGACCGTGCAAGTCTTTGAACTTGCATTCCCAAGTATGCAGATCACAATTAAGTCCAGTCATAGCAGGCTGGATAAAAACAAAATACACAAGCTAATAATACACATATATGTCCAGTCCTGTTACTTGATTATATATTAGAATAGAATGTAAAAGGATTTTAAATTTTAACAAAACTTTATGACAAAAAAGATGATTTCAGCTCCCAATTGTGAACTTTCCATTTCTGTGTAGCAACATTCCAGCAGCGCCTGCATATGGAGTATATATCTCCCAATTGATACGATATTCCCGGGCTTGTATTTCCTATCATGATTTCCTTGATAGAGGGTTGCTGCTCGCAAGAAAGCTATTAAACCAAGAGTTCCGAATGGTGAAGTTGAAATCATCCCTTCGTAAATTTTACGGACCCCATCACGAGTTGGTTAACCGTTCAGGAATATCCGTTTCACAGATAATAGCAGATATGTTCCAAATGTCGTAACTACAATCCCGTTCTCTTTTCACGAATGTGACCTACCGAATTAGACTATTTACTGGGTTTGTACTAACATGAGCAACACGACGGGTGCCATATGTCGAGCAGGATCTGCTTACCCTTCCGGAGCACCTGAGATCACCCCCAGTTTTTGGTGGGGTTCGTGTTGCTAAGTCTTTAGTTTTCTATGTTGTGTTTAGTGTACTACAATGTATTGTTTGTCTGTTCGTCTTTTTCTTTTTTAGCCATGGCGTTGTCAGTTTATTTTCGATTTATGAGTTTGAATGTCCCTTTGGTTTCTTTCGCCCCTCTTTTACAGATGTCTCTAATAAAGAGTTGTCTCCTTTAACTCAGGTCTACTCAAATAAAGTATAACATATAGATGTCTCTAATAAAGATAATACATCTTCTTTTTTTAGTTATAAGAAGATGTGGTATGAGTGCCAATGAGACAACTCTCCATCCAAGACAAGTCAAAATTTATAAGAGTAAACCAATATAGGTCAATACATTGATAGACCCAGATCTTTTCCCTTAAGTAAAGTAAAACTTATGGATGGCTCTACTAAAGATTGATTAATTGTTGGTTGCTTAACGTCCAGTGGCAATATGGAAGTTAATACATCTTCTTTACTTACATTGATAGACCCATTATAGATGTCTCTAATAAAGAGTGGCCTCCTTTAATCCAGGTCTATTCCCTTAAGTAAAGTATAACTGATAGATGTCTCTAATAAGGTTAATACATCTTCTTCACTTACATTGATAGACCCAGGTCTACCCTTTAAGTAAAGTATAACTTATGGATGTCTCTACTAAAGATTGATTGATTGTTGGTTGCTTAACGTCCAGTGGCAAATATTTCATGCATGTTCAGGACGAGGACACATTAACAATAAATACAATAGGTAGGTGTTGTAATTGAGGTCGTCCGGGATAAGGTCGGGAAAATGTCGACAGCCACTGGAAAATGAGGGTATATTGGAAAGGGACAGAAATTTGGCCTTGCAACAGGCCACCTACGGGCCCCTCAAAAAATTGTTGCAAAGGTTCTTAACGTGCAGAGAATGTGACATTCTCTCCACACGAGATATCGGATTTAGCGTCTCAATTCAGACCGGACGTGGCTGCGTACTTGATACATCCCGCACACCCAAACGGACGCCCCACTTGGGAAAGGGTTTAACTGCCGGTCGGAAGACCTGTAGTGACCATATTTCTATTCCCCAGTCATCCTTGGGGAACTCTATTAAAGAGTTGTCCCCCTTTACCTAGGTTTACTCCGTTAAGTAAAGTATAACTTATATATGTTTCTAATAAAGTTAATACATCTTCTTTACTTACATTGATAGAACCTTTATAAATGTCTCTAATAAAGAGGTGTCTCCTTTAACCGTAGTCTGCTCCCTAAAGTAAAGTATAACTTATAGTTGTCTCTAATAAAGAGGTGTCTCCTTTAACCCAGGTCTACTCCCTTAAGTAAAGTATAACTTATAGATGTCTCTAATAAAGTAAATAAATCGTCTTTACTTACATTGATAGACCCGGTCTACTGCCTTAAGTAAATTATAATGTCTCTAATAAAGTAAATACATCTTCTGTACTTACCAAGATGGTTACTATACATGATTACCCGATGAATCTCGTAAAAAGCTAGTAGATTAACCTTCCACCACCTTGGAAACACATCTATATGTGGGTATGCACATTGTGCATTACTTGCTCCGTAATTTCCATCATTAGCTCTCCAAGAATCTGCATTCTTGACATATTTTATAGCAGACATTGATGTGGGCTTTCCTTTTGCAATGTCAACAAAATCTGAAAATCAACATTATTTCATTTATTGAAAAGCCTTTTATTTCAATATTGGACAATGGCCAAAAAAATCCAACCCTGAACAAACACATGAAAAAATACATATAAATAATGCATTCGTATAAATTTTCTTTCGGGTTTAAATAACTAATATTTTTTTTCATTTAAATTTGGATCGAATATTATATTAAATCCCCTCTTCCCTCTTCCCTTTTGTTACGTGTGGTTAGTTTGATCTCAGTTCTTCGTTGGTCAAAATTCAATTATGACGTTAAATAGAGGCGAAAGATTCCAAAGGGACATTCAAACTCATAAGTCGAAAAAAAAAAACGGACCACGCCATGACTAAAAAAGTAAAAAGAAAAACAGACAAACAACAGTACACAAAACACAACATAGAAAACTAAAGACTGAGCAACACGAAATCCAACAAAAACTGGGGGTGATCTCAGGTGCGCAGGAAGGGTAAAATATACTGCTTAAATTTTCTTGCATTCCTCTGAATCTCCTTTTGTGAAGTCATTAAAAAAGGCGACCTGATGACATCAAGAACACATCTCTTTGCAGATCATTGAAAAGAAAGATAAAGTTTGTCTAAATGTCGTCTACAAATTATTAGAGAAAAAGTTTCCACCACCGAATCTCGTGCTAAACGATATCTTCTAAATTCTCAACAGTTAAATTTTAATTACTTAAAAACAATAATGGAATCAGATTTCATCTCCGCATCTCGTGTTATACGACATTTCTCTACTCTCGACAATTAAGTTATAGATAATGCATATTTTAAGTTTTTCTAGCCGTAAAACACACCGAGTGGTGTCAGGATTGCAAATATTTGCTTAAAATTGTATCCCATTTGACCGATCAAATTAAAGTTGGATATTCTTTTCTTTTATGATCAGGTATAACCACGCCCAACGGCTCAATTATAAGGTGAAATGATACTCATTACTCTAGATATAAAAGTTAGTAATCACTGTCAAGTTACATTTAAAAATGTTGCTGTAAATGCAAGAAGCAAGAAAGAAATGAATTGTTATAATACGGTTAATGAAAAATACAAGTCACTTGGGAAGTAATTTATCATATTCAACATGTTGTCGGATGGTGCTATGTTTGTTTTTTTTCTTGCTTCATGACATTTTTACCACAGAAAAGTAGAATATTTTTTACAATTTTATATGAAATATTCAGAAAATTGTTAATTTTTTTCATCCTTTAGTCTGGTTTTTAAATTAAGAATCAGGATAAAATATAATACTACCTCCTCCCCATTAAATTACTTGACTGTTCAGCTTTCGAAAATGAGAATATTTGATATAAATTTGATAGTGTAAAAGAAAAGGGTATATATAATTGTAAAAATCATGGAGGGCACAAAAATCGAAATGTACATTGAACACGGAAAACGCACATTCATATAGGTCATAGCACGATTTCCAATACGGTGTGAATCAACAAGACCTCCATAGGTCATAGTACGATTTCCAATACGGTGTAACTCAACAAGACATCCATAGGTCATAGTACGATTTCCAATTCGGTGTGAATCAACAAGACATCCATATGTCATAGTACGATTTCCAATACGGTGTGAATCAACCATCCATAGGTCATAGTACAATTTCCAATACGGTGTTAAACAACCAGAATGAATCCATTTTTTTTTCCTAATAATTCGACACATGTAAACGCAAACACTTAATCAGGTGATTGTTTTTCCATGTCTGCATCGTCACTGCTTATCAACCGTTAGTCCCAACAAGGACTCGAATAGCAGATTCAAAAAAATAATATTTTTAATTTTTTTTTTAGTATTTAACAGTCTTCGGGACAAGTTTGCAATTCCGCGGAGTGCAAAAGTTGTCACCTTAATTTTTAGAGGTAGGTCAAAATGAAGTTAATAACTTGGTTGGTATTGTTTCCCTGATATTTGTCCTCAAAAAATTTGGCTCTAGCACCACTGTTGAAAATGTTATGCCCCTTTTTTTACAAATTTCCTCAGAGGAAAAATTGTTTTCCTCAAGGGAAATCAAATTTCCCTAATGGAAAAAGATTTTTCCTCAAAGGAAAAAGATTTCCCATAGGAAATTTGCTGCATAAATTTTTTCTTGGAGGAAATTCTATTTCCTGTGAAGAAATTTGCTGCATCACATTTTCCTTTGAGGAAATTCTTTTTCCTGTGAGGACATTTTGTCAACTACCATTTCCTTTGAGGAAATTCTTTTTCCTGTGAGGAAATTTTGTCAACTAAAACTTTTCCTTGAGGAAATTTTTGACAAACATTTTTTCTTGAGGGAAAATTCAAGACAGCAAATTTCCTCTTAGGAAAATATTGATCTCCAAATTTCCTCTATGGAAATTTCTGTACATCAAATTTCAACTAAGGAAATGTGTTCCCTTATTTTTCCTCTATGGAAATTTCTTAACAATACAAACAGTATGAATATAATTTTTGCTAGACTGAATAAATGATACAAATTGAAGATATTCAAAACTTTAATAAATTTTTGACTGATGAGTAACATGACATACAAAAACCATACAGTGTCAGTCTGACTGTTTAGGTCTAGGTATTGTACATACTTTATATGACTTTAATTTTGATTCAAAAAATATTTTTTTAGCAAAGCTCTTTGTTTTTTGTTTTCTTTGTTATTGTTTCATTGTAATACATTAATAAGCAACCAATTTGAATATCATATCATTTTTGTTGTTCTTAATATTGTGTTCATATTTGCAGATTAAATAAAATACACACTTTTCATGTTAATTTAAATTTTCTTCTGTTTCAGCTGCTGTGTACACTTATTCAATCCACTACATAAGAGTTCAGTGCATAACTTATTCTATCCACTAGACATTCTTCTTCAATTCTTAGAGAAAACAATTTTGCAATTTGTTCTTCATAGATCTTCCTCTGTATATTTGATATGAGGAAGAATGTAAATGGGTGGATAAATCAGGTGTTCATTTCGACAACAAAATATTATTTTTTTCTACATTTCTCCCTTCTTTCGATGACTATTTATGTTGTTGCATTTACACAATTGTGTTCTTGTGCATCTATGATAGCTAGATAATACTATTAATTATCTAATTACTACCACATTTTATATTAATTAGTATTGTAATTTTCATTGTTATTAATAAATGTTATATGAGTATTATAAATCAAATCTTGAATTCTATCCTAATTCTATCCTATTTTGGGGAAATTTCAGAAATTCAAATGTGACGTCACTTTTTTTGCGTTGATCTCTTTGGCTAACTCGGCTGTGAATTTTATGTGCTGGTTTATGTTGTTTTATGTATCCGTTTTTATTCTGTAGTTAGTCACCACTTCGGTGTTATCATGTATATCTATTATATAGTCATTTTTATAAATTTACTGTTTGCAAAAGTATGAATTATTCTAAATACTAAGGATTTTCTTATCCCAGACATATAACCTTAGCCGTATTTGGCACAACTTTTTGGAACTTTTGGTCCTCAATGCTCTTCAACTTTGTACTTGTTATGGCTTTCGTACTTTTTTGATCTGAGCGTCACTGGTTAGTCTTGTGTGGACGAAACGCGCGTCTTGCGCATTAAATTTTAAACCTGGTACCTTTTGTTAGCTATTATTCGTATGTTTCTCTGTCCTATATGTTATCCCATTTATTTGTATTGTAGTCCTGTCATGTAATGTTGTCATTTTAATGTTATATTTAACATTGCCATAAAAGCGGGAGGTTTGGCTAGCCACAAAACCAGGTTCAACCCACCATTTTTTTTCTTAAAATGTCCTGTACCAAGTCAGGAAAATGGCCATTGTTATATTATAGTTCGTTTCTGTGTGTGTTACATTTTAATGTTGTGTTTCTGTTGTGTCGTAGTTCTCCTCTTATATTTGATGTGTTTCCCTCAGTTTTAGTTTGTAACCCGGATTTGTTTTTTTCTCAATCGATTTATGAATTTCGAACAGCGGTATACTACTGTTGCCTTTATTTATAGTACTCCATTTTGTTTACAGCCATTTTGTTGAAATTTCCTATTTCTTTTTGTAGGAAACCACACATTCCATTTCACATTAATCCAATTAGCACACAATGTAGAAAAATATCAACTCTAAGTTTCCTCTTCAGTATTGACCTGTTGATGATCGTGAAAACCAAGATGTCTGACCTATAAATACACAAAATAAAAAAAATGTTATAAAAGAAGAAAAAAAAAGCAATAAAAAAGTTTATTTTATCATGTTTATGAACATTTTGAGAAACTTTCATTGATATTCTTACTTGCGAGTACTCTTATTTCAGTGCTTTGGTTCCACGGTTTAATGTTAGTTGTTTTTGTGCCTTGCAGTGATATTTCTAGTCGAGCCACTTGCAAGTTTTTACCGTTCGTTCTTATGTTGTGCTGTGGTAGAACCACTGGCCCAGGTTAGGGTAAGGTTGAGGGCTCACAGACATGATTTTTTTTTATTAATTGTTATTGGCTTTGAACTAGCTGTCAGTAACTGTGAGTACTAACAGATTTGTACTTTGTGTCTTTTCTGTTATAGGGCATGTATAAATTTCTTGCCACGTCCGGTCTGTTTTTGGTAGCTTGTAGTCTGCTTTGCAGCCTTTTTCGACTGATTTTTATACAATGTAGTTTGTTCTTATGTTGTACTATTATACAACAGCCCCATTTAGGGGGAGGATTTGGAGGGAAATTGGCACCAGCAAACATGTTAAAACCAACCACATTTTGTATGTGCCTGTAATTCAGTAGTTGTCCTTTGTTGCTGTATATCATATTTATTTTTCGTTTATTGTTTTGTACATAAATCAGGAGCCTGAAGTTCAGTGGTTGTTGTTGGTTCATGTCTGTTATATTTGTTTTTTTTGTAAATTGTTTTGTTATATAAATTAGGCAGTTAGTTTCATAGTTTGGATTGTTTAATTTTTTTCAAGTTGGGGCCTATATTGGCTGACTTATAAGGTATGGGTTTTCTCATTATTGAAGCTGTCATTGGTCTATAATTGCTTACATCCACTTCATTGAACTCTGGTGGATAGTTTTCGCATATACCATACCACATCTTCTTATTTTTATAATAGTCATCATTCAAGGGCAATAACTTTTATAGAAGTGGCCTTACAATTTAGGCCTTGTTGTGTTCTGTAAATCTTGTTTTGCCGATCATTTCTACTGTTTATAGTTTTCTTTATCCTCTATAGTTCTTGCCCTAAACATAAAAAGGGTAAAAATTATCTATTATATATTATTACTACTGAGTAGACAACTGACAATTTTGGCAATGTTGACTCATTTGTAGACCTAGTCTTGCTCATTGCCAAAGAAACAAGTAACAGGCCTGAGAACACAGCATTTCTTTTAGACCAAAAAGCCAAATTTAAAAAATTGCACTGTCTCTATCCCAAAAAGAATTTTACAGTGTAGTGTACTATTTTTCGGACAGATCATATCAAAATTATAGAAAAGTCTATTAGCTATAACTCAAAATATCAATAATTTTATGTTTAGGGGGTCTATAATTCAGTTTGACAACTTCAGAATACTTATTTTTGACCTTTTTAAACTATACCAAATCACTACTTTACCTAAAAAATTGGCTGCAAATTTTGTTACCATGTAATTTCATCCCCTTACTTACTATTTTATCCATAAAATATAAAGAAATAAATTTGGAAGGAGTATGAAAATAATCTGCAAGTTATACACTGTCAACCACTAGGGACTCCATTTGTTGACAACAAAAATCAAAGGACGGTAAGTGTGTTCCAGGACCTAATAGAGTACAAAGACTTTACCAATTTTAATCAAACTTGGTATGAACTAAGATTAGGGAATTATAAGACAGTTTACTTAGTTTCATGGCAATAGCATATACATTAAAGACTATATGGTCATTCTTATATGTTTGAACATTAGGATTTTATTTTTTTACGTTTAAATCGAATAATTTCAACTATCAAGATTTGGGCTTACATAATTTAAATATTTCAAAAAATTGCTTTTTAAATGCCTTAATATATAATTTTGCATGTATTTAAAACAGCTGAACACTCATTTGCTGTCTCAGATTTATCATAATTCTTCAAAAGTCAAATTTATATAAACCTGTGCCTGAAAATAGAGATTTTCAATTGAGGGGGAGAAGGCTTATATAAAATTGTAATTTTTCCACCAAATTTCAATTTGTTAAGTAATTTTGCTATAAATAATTCTTCCATCTATATGAGAAAGATAAATTTATAACTTCTAAAGAGTTTAAATTTTGATTATTTATTTATTTATTTATTAACATATTATTTTTAAATCACTTCTTCTTTTTTTTTTGTTCTTTTAGTGGAAAATGTTGATCTTAAAAGTAATTGTTTTGTACTTTAATAATTTTAATTTTGAAAATGATTTTAAATTATGTATGCATTTAATGGGCATGAGGTAAGAGTGTCTAATATGTCTTTTAAGGCAGAAATCTAACATATGTTTATGCTGCTTTTATCTGATATATAATATTATGTATAATATTGGATTGTGACACTGTAATAAACATTTTACTTTCTTACTTACTTACTTTTGGATTTTAAATGTAAAGAAAAGTTACAAATAGCATACCACATGAGTAAAACAAGGTCCTAGGTCATGTAAGACTGAAAATTATTTAGAGTCAATTTAGGCTGTAACTAATATTTACATATAAAAATGCATACAGAAGCTTATGGAAATAAAAATTTGTTTCATTTTAGTAATTTCTAGGCTAAGGTGACATGATACAAGAAGTCTGAGTCATATCCCAATTTTTTTCAAATGTAATTTCATCCCACTACTTACTATTTTATGCATAAAAAAATATAAAGAAATAAATTTGGAAGTTATACTGTCCACATTCTATTTGTAGAAAATGAAAATCAAAGGACGATAACTGTGTCCCTGGACCAAAAAGCGTTCACATGCTAAAATATCTCGCCTGCTTTAGTTATAATTGAATTTTTGATTCCATGCATCAAATATAGTTGACCTATTGCTAATAATATCTGATAAAATGACTAACCAAGACCAATGAACCATGAAAATGAGGTCAAGGTCATATGAAACCTGCCAGACAGACATGTACACCTTACACTCATTTCATGCACCAAATATAGTGGCCCTATTGCTTACAGTATCTGAGAAATAGACCAAACTAGAAAAACTAAACACTGTCAAATGAACCATGAAAATGATGTCAAGGTAAGATGAAACCTGCCAGTCAGGTATGTACACATTACAATCATTCCATACACTCATTTCATGCACCAAATAATGTGGCCCTATTGCTTATAGTATCTGAGAAACAGACCAAACCACAAAAACTAAACATTGTCCAATGAACCATAAAATAAAGGTCAAGGTCAAGGTCAGATGAAACCTGTCAGTCTGACATGTACACCTTACAATGATTCCATACACCCCATATAGTTGACCTATTGCTTATAGTATCTGAGATAAGGACTTGAACACGTAACTATAACCTTGATCACTGATCCATGAAATGAAGTTGAGGTCAGGTGAACCCTACCTGATAGACATGTAGACATTGCATATACCAAATAATATCTTTTGTCACCTTTCACAATATACTCCTTAAATTATGGGGTTTTTTGGTAAAAAGATTAAATCTAAAACAAATTGAATGCAAATACATATTTCCAATAATATATAAAACACTCACAATTTTCACCTGGAAATCTTCTTTTTGTCAATATTTATTAAATTCTGAAGCGTACAAAAAGTTTTAAAATGTCTGATGTTAAAGTTTGACGCAGGAAAAGGAAATATGACGTCATACTGTTATCATGCTTATGTGCAAAAGACTACATCAAGGATTCGCAGAATTTTTATGTTAACACATTAAAATTGTTGACCATAAGAGAAATAGATTGAACAACTCTTGAGAATTGGATATTGCTTGATGTCAACTTTCGTTATTTAATTTAAATAGTAGTAATAAACTCGCCACAGGCTCGCTTATTATTATTTTCATGATATTGAAAATACAGAACTTGAGTTCTATAATAAAAATAAAATTATTATATTTAAATATTAAATGAATCACAAATTTAAAAAATACAATGAAATATTATATAAAGATGGTAAAATAAAACGATTGAATGTAGACAAAATAGACCGCCAATAGTATTTAAGGTTCATGACTTATGAATTGAACTAAGGTGATAAATGAATCAAAGACTTTCAAATTTCCCCGTGTTTTTGTGATCTATAATAAAAATTTCCTTATAACATTATTATATTTAAATATTAAATGAATCACAAATTTAAAAACATACAATGAAATATTATATAAAGATGGTAAAATATTAAATACGATTGATTACAACATCACATTAACAAGGGTTAGGTTACTACTATCCGGATCTGATAAGAAAGACTAGCTAAAAGCCAGGGTCTTCCACTTGGTACGTCAGGTATATATGGTTACTACATTTTGTCTAACAACCCACATCACTTATATCAGCTGAAATTAGGTTATCTCTTGATCACGAGTCAAATTACACTTTTATGTATTTAAATCGGAGATAATGTCGATATTCAAGGGCTTGTATATCCTATCATAATTTCCTTCATAGAGGGTTGCTGCTCACAAAGAAGCTATATATATATATATTAAACCAAGAGTTCAAACTCATGAATTTTTCAATTTAACCATCACAAGTTGGTTGACTGTTATGGAATATCCATTTCACAGTTCATAGTGGATATCTTTCAAGTGTCGTAAATACAATACTGTTATCTTTTCCATGAATTTGACCTATAAATTACTGGGTTTGTACTAACAGGACGGGTGCCACATGTGTAGCATTATCACCTTATATCACACACGGTTTTTAGTTGGGTTCATGTTCAATCTTTTGATTAGTTTTTTAGCTCACCTGGCCCGAAGGGCCAAGTGAGCTTTTCTCATCACTTGGCGTCCGTCGTCGTCGTCGTCCGTCGTCGTTAGCTTTTTACAAAAATCTTCTCCTCTGAAACCACTGGGCCAAATTTAACCAAACTTGGCCACAATCATCATTAGGGTATTTAGTTAAAAAAATATGTCCGATGACCCCGCCAACCAACCAAGATGGCCGCCATGGCTAAAAATAGAACATAGGGGTAAAATGTAGATTTTGGCTTATATCTCTGAAACCAAAGCATTTAGAGTAAATCTGACATAGGGTAAAACTGATTATCAGGTCATGATCTATCTGCCCTGAAATTTTCAGACAAATCTGACAACCTGTTGTTGGGGTGCTGCCCCTGAATTGGTAATTTTAAGGAAATTTTGCAGTTTTTGGTTATTATCTTGAATATTATTATAGATAGAGATAAACTGTAAACAGCAATAATGTTCAGCATTGAAGTAAGATTTACAAATAAGTTGTTATGACCAAAATTGTCAGTCGACCCCTTTAGGAGTTATTGCCCTTAATAGTCAATTTTTAACAATTTTTTGTAAATTTGTGTAATCTTTTACAAAACTCTTCTTCTCTGAAACTACTGAGACAAATTTCACCATACTTGGCCATAATCATTATTAGGGTATCTAGTTTAAAAAATTTGTCCGATGACCCCGCCTTTCAACCATCATGGCCGACTTGGTTAAAAATTGAACATAGGGGTAAAATGCAGTTTTTGGTTTATATCTCTGAAACTAAAGCATTTAGAGCAAATCTGACAGGTGGCAAAATGTTCATCAGATTTAGATTTATCTTCCTGAAATTTTCAGACGAATGCGACAACCCGTTGTTGGGTTGCTGCCCCTGAGTTAGTAATTTTACAAAAATTTTGCAGTTTTTTGTTATTATCTTAGATATCATTATAATATCTAATATCTAATACTATTAATTATGATTTTAACCTTATTTTACATGATTTCCAAAGCATCAGTAAATACAGGTGAGCGACACAGGCTCTTTGAGAGCCTCTAGTTATGTTTTACTTTGTGTATTGTTGTTTGTCTATGGTCTTTGTCTTTTTAATCATGGCTTGGTCACATTATTTTTTACTTATGAGTTTGAATGGACCTTTGATATCTGTCCCCTCTTTTAATAGTATTCATTGTCAATTTTTCATACTTGTAAATGGCAGAAAAAAGAATGTATCTATATACATGATATATACAAATTAAAAACAGGTTCATACCATTAAAACATGAATATTCTAAAAAAACAAGACAAACATGACAAAGGCTGGGTAAAAAATCACTCAAGTCAAAAGAAATAAATATAATGAATATTGGGTGTTCTGAAATTTACGGCTTTTTGGCAATGATTTACAGCGCTAGCCTTTATGGCTGGTCAAATCAATATTTACGAATTAAAAATAGATCTTATCTTATATTGTTTTTAAACAGCATGATCATTAGAATTCCTCATTGCAGAAAAACATTCATTAGTTTAATGTGCATATTTTCAGATAATGGATTCTTATCTTCATATAACATACATTTGTATGATATAAGGTTTATAAATCTGCTAATTTTAATGTAGTTATTGAAGGTGTTATTAATAGATAAAATCTTTAGAAATTCGAAATGTACTTCCTTCAATAATGAGCAAAGTTCCTTCATCATATTGAAAGCTTTCTGATTTTTCATTCTACATTGATGGAACTTAAAAAAAATTATATTAGTAAAAGCAATATTTACAGTGCCATTGACTTTTACAGTCATTATGGATTCGCCAAAGGATATCTCATGCAAGTTATCTTTAGAGCCATTTTAAAAACTTCTCTTGTTTATCTTTATTATGTCAACAAATTCAATATGCCATCATGGCAATATATACTTTTGATCAAGCTGTTTATTTGATCTGTGGTAATTTGTAGGAATTAATCTTGGACATATTTATAGTTGAAATAACTAGTAGTTGCATAAGTTAAAGTCTGGTATTTTTTAAATTTTTTTTAGGTGTACCATCAATTAGTGTCATTTGTGATGGGGGGTGGTCCAAAAGATCACATAAGCATACCTACAATGCATTAGGGGGAGTTGCAATTATTATTGGAGTTGAAACCAAAAAAATACTTCATGTGGGAGTCAGCAATAAGTTTTGTTATATTTGTAACTTGAAACTTGATGTAGGAGAACATGAATGTTTTAAGAACTGGGATAAATCTAGTCAGGCAATGGAGGCAGATATAATTGTGGAAGGGTTTCTAAAAGCAGACAAACATGGAATAAGATATATGCACTTAATTGGTGATGGTGACTCCTCTGTGTATTCCCAAATACAACAGAAAGTTCCAGTATGGGGAAAGCATGTTAAAAAAATAGAGTGTGCGAATCACACCTGTAAATGTCTCCGGTCAAATTTGGAGAAGCTAGTGGTGGAGACTCCAACTTATAAAGGAAAAGGAAAACTTTGTAAACGAACAAGAATAAGAATAACAAGTGCTGTAAGATGTGCAATTCGCATGAGATCTAAGGAGAAAGATAAACTAAAGGCTGCAAAACAACTAGAATTTGATATAAGAAACACATTATCACATGTATACGGTGACCATACCAGGTGTAGTGAATTCTGCAAAGCTGGGAAAGCAATTAAGACAAATGCAGGTCAGCATATAGATTTAGACAATGATGAAACTGATGATAATGTTTTTACTGATCAGGCATCTATGTGGTCAGATGGAACATCATTAGAGGCACAAGAAGAATCACGGTTTGATTATGATTTATTCCCATCAGACTTGGATAGTGCAATGTGTCAGGATATAGCATTGATATTAAACAACGTGGCTAAGAAAAGCATCAGTTTGATAGGTAACTTTACAACAAACCTTGCCGAATGCTGGATGCATATGAGATCCAAGTTTGATGGGGTAAATGTTTAACCACTGCAACCGTGGATCATGGCATACCAGATGCTATGGTGCAGCACTACGTTTTAACAGGGTCCGAAATGGTCAACATCTACATGGCAAGACATCACAAACACCATACCAGGCTACCATTTTGATAAGCTTTTTACTGAACGACAATTAGCTTTGGAAAATAACAACATCATAAAATCAAAACCTGAAATTAAAAGTAGTAGATGGAAGAAAAATGGCATCAGTTAAGGAAGGTAACACAAAAAAGGCAAGAATGCATTATGGAAACAAAAGTATACAAGTTGAGGAAGACATAACCAAATCTGAGTTAGAGGAAAAAAAGACAATATTTATGGAAAAAAATTATAATTTAGAATTATCTCATATTAAAGAAATTGAAAAACACACTAAATTACAGATAACATCAGCTTCATGGATGGATGAGAGAAAGAAAAGATTAACAGCATCAAATTTCGGCCTTGTATACAAAAGGAATCCTAAAATACCTGTAACTCCTTTGGTAAATTCTTTATTATACAGTACCTTTAAAGGTAACAAAGCTACTAGACTTGGACTAAGAGAGGAAAGGGTGACAATACAAGAATATATTCAACAAAAAGCCAAACAAAAAGTTAAAGTAAAAGTAGAAAACATGGGTCTTGTTGTGGATGAAGAGGTTCAATTTTTAGGTGCTAGCCCAGATGGGAAAGTAATAGATGAACATAACAACCTAGGATTAATAGAAATTAAAAATGTTCTTCACAACAAAGAAATGACCTTATTACAGGCTACATCTTCCATTAAAAACTTCTGCCTAGAGAAAAATAATAATCATGAGCTGAAACTTAAAAACTCACAACTATTATTATCAATGTCAGGGACTTATGAACATTTGTATCAAGCGATGTCCAATTCTCACTTGTTATGGAACATTTACGTCTCACATTCTGCAAATTTCGTCGCAGGCAATACAAAAAACATAAATACCCCGATGTTTTTACTGCTTAATGTAGACAAAATAGACCGCCCGACTTATGAATTGAACTAAGGTGATAAATGAATCAAAGACTTTCAAATTTCCCTGTTTTTATCTATAATAAAAAATAAAATTATTATATTTAAATATTAAATGAATCACAAATTTAAAAAATACAATGAAATATTATATAAAGATGGTAAAAATAAAACGATTGATTACAACATCACATTAACAAGGGAGGTTATTACTTATCTGATAAGAAAACTAGCCCAGTCTTAACGTTAAAGTATGCACAGCGGTTATCAGATCAATAGTATTTAAATCGGAGATAATGTCGACGAATGGAAAAGACAATATCAATCTAAATAATAAGGATGAATAGTCTTTAATTTTAAGTTTTGAAAGGTTGGTAATCTAAGATGAATAGAATTGATGACCAAGGTCCTTCTGCCAATATTACACGAACTGTGGCATTCAGGACGATAATCTGGTTTGCTTATTAAGATCGTTTGATTGAAAAACAAATTTCCGCAAGTTCACAATTCAAATCGGGGATTAGCATTTAATCATTTTGCCATTCGGAGCCTATTCAGGATGAGTTTTACTCATTTATGAAGTCTATATATATGATGACCTATACTACAGGATGTGGATGGATTTACGGAATAGAGAATAATGGGCAAAAAATATAAAGAATAGAGAAAATGGATAAAAAAAAAGAAAAAAATAATAATGCGATGTTAAAATATAAGGAATAGAGAATAATTGGCAACAAATATAATGATTAGAGAAAAATGGCCTAAAACATTAAAGAATACAGAAATGAAGGGCCCCCCATCCAGACCCTCACACTGGTTGCCTAGACCAACGTTTTTTGTCTGCGGTAGATTGTTATTGGTAATCATACGTTTTCATTTTATTTTTATGCCCATCAATTAAGATGTGAGCTTCAATAATTTGCCAGCATATGGTTACTTAACTTTTTTTGCTTCCTGGTGACAAAATGGGGTAATTTTATTAATTTATTGCGTCCGATGCACTTTTCGGGTTTTATCATTATTCAGGAGGGTCAGGCGGGGGAAAACAACAGTTCATTTCACCTGTTGGTACCGTAGCGTCACTCTTCTTTCATTTTCTTGTGCCTGTTTTTTTATTTACACCAGGTTAGACTTTTCATTTTCAAAACCTGTCTATCCCCCTCCTCCTCCATGCAAAATATCATAATTTTATTAATGGTCGCCCCTTTATGATAAACAATAATTGAAAAAAATATACATAAAAACATATATGGCATACAGCTACCGACGACAACAACAGATTTAAAGGCTCCACACGTCAAACAGGCCAATATATTCGAGTGATACTCCCACTCACACCTGTGTGGTGTAAAATCAGTTCATAAAAACAGCAGTTGTCTCTCACATGAAACCACGTAAAACATTGATGAAATACTTTTCTTCCGTGTAAATGATCGAGAAATTAAGAAGGTACAAAAACAAAACAGATATTCATGCAATAACTACAACTTGGATACAGTAAAATGGGGATAGAACAGTCATTGATTGATTGATTGATTGATTGATTGATTGATTGATTGATTGATTGATTGATTGATTGATTGATTGATTGATTGATTGATTGAAAAGGGATTTGCTCATGTAACTTCGAAAGAAAGTCATGACCATTTGAGAATCCTTTTGTTTGTTGTTGTTATTATAATAATTATTTGTATTGCCGTCTTAATTTTTTCAATGAAACTCTACATTAAACTTTGCCTGTGTATTAGATTAATTTATAAACTTCTTCGAACTCTACAATGGCACCTGATTACAATTGGATCCGCAAGAATGTGAAATATGAAAATTTATTTGGCCTTCAATGTTTTAACTCTTTTAATGTGGGTATCCACTTAGTTCAGTTATAGTTCGATTTTGACAATTATTTTGCAAACCACCATAGATATCCGATAATTGTTCTGCATAAAGCCCTATGGGAAAGCACATTGACATAATGTTCTAAACGTTTATTGGAATCCAATGACATTGCATAGTGTTGCAACCTGTAATGTGAAGATGTGCATGAAATTGCGGAGGTTGTGGGTTAAAACTTCAGTCTGGTCAAATCTTCACCGAAGATTTTAAAATTGTTTTTGCTGCTTCTCTACAAGCACGCGTCATTGATAAGTAAAAGCAGAGACCGGTCCTGCGAACTATAACATCGCAAACTGGAACGTCCGGCTCAGTGTGTCGGTCTAATACAAAGCAGGGTTAATAATTCATATTACAATAACATGTTCTCGTCCTGAATATGCATTTAATTTGCCGCTGAACATTAAAAAGCCATCCATCATTACCATCTTAAGCACAAACTTGCATAAAAGAGTTCTTTTGCGGTCGTATAATGGTATGACGTTTGTCGTCGTAGTCCGAAGACATTTGGGTTCCAAACAATAACTAGAGTATACATGTAAATGTATGGATCTTTATGAACTTGTACCACAAGGTTTCATACCACAAAAGGCAGGTTGGAATTGATTTTGAGGGTTATTGTCCCAACTTTGTAGGAATTAAGGACCAAAAATAAGCATTTTTCTTGTTTCAGGACAATAACTTAATTATAAGTGTATGGATCTCTATGAAATTGTACCACAAGGTTCCATACTTCTGAAGGAATGTTGTGATTGATTTTGGGGTTATGGCCCAAAACGTTCAAGAATTACGGACCAAAAAGCGGTAAAAAAACTAGGATTTTCTGGTTTCCGGACAATAACTTAAGTATAAGTCTATAATGAATCGTTTCAGGAAAAAGGGCCCAAAAACAATACTTTTCTTATACTTTGCATACGTTGCTTATTTCTTGACCAATTTCAATGAGGTTAAATTCAAAGTCTTGAATTCTTGGATTTTTTTATTTGCAGAATCTAACCGTGTATTTATAGATTCTTATTTTGGGGCCCGTTTTCAATTTGGTCCACATGAATGTCCAAAGGGTCCAAAATTAACTTTTGCTTGGTTTTAACAAAAAAATATATTACTAGGGTTCTTTGCTATGGTAAATCTAACCGTGTATTTATATTTTTGATTTTGGGCCCGGTTTTCAAATTGGTCCACATTAAGGTCCAAATCGTTCATAATCAAACTTTGATGAAAGTTTGATTTTAACAAAAATTGAATTCAATGGGTTTTTGAATTGCTTAATCTACGCATGTATTTGTATGTTGGATATTGGATCATAATAGGTAAATATCCAATTTCATTTTTTCAAGTTCTTATACCACATTCATTCTGTGTCAGAAACCTATGATATGTCAAATATTTAATCACAATCAAAATTCAGAGTTGTATTGCACAATTAATAGAAAGTGTAAGTAGACTCATAGTTAAAAATAGATACCGCATTAAATTTTAATTTTATAGAAGAAATTATGTATAAATATAGTTTGAATTTTCTATTCAATATTAGATATTTTGAAAAAATAATTAAAGGTAAGTTTTATGGATTTTTTAAAGATATTGTATTAATGATGAATGATATTTTGTGAGTTTTTTTTTTTTTTCATTTCTTTTGTAAATATGTAGGATTCTAAAGTGCGACGGTACTCTAAAGTGCGATGGTTACGCTAAAGTGCTATGGTCTACGCTAAAGAGCGATGGTATCAGACGCTAAAGTGCGATGGATGTTTGTGTTTTAAGTGCGATCGATCAGATGACACGCTAAAATGCAATGGTATATGACACGCTAAAGTGCGGTGGCATAACACGCTAAAGTGCGATAGTGTAACGGGAATGGGGTTGAGGCAAAGGATTTTGTTTTTGCTGTGTTCCTATTAGTTTTTCATCTATTGCTTTGTTTGTAAATCATGCCGTTGTCTTTCTCTTTTGAATTGTTTTACACTAGTCATTGTGTGGTCCTATATAGCTTGCTATGCGACGTGAGCCAAGGCTCCACGTTGGAGGTCATAATGTTATTTGGTACATACATCAACGACATTTGGTTTTGGTTGATAGTTGTTTCATTGACAGTTACACCACATCTTTTAATTGTTTTTTTGTTTATTATTTTATATAAAAATCATTCCGTTAATTTTCTCTTTTGAATTTTACACTGGTCGTTTTGATACCTTTTGGTCTTTACAGAATACTATCTGTGGGCTTAGCGAACGATCGAGTTAAAGGCTATACGGTAACCTATAGTAAATTACATTAATGACATTTAGTCTTGGATAAAAACTTGTCTCATTGGCAATCATATTATGGTACTACACCTCTGGTCGACTCGTTAGGTTACTGTCTTGTTGAAGAGTATCAATTTCTTTAACAGACATGACGAACCATATTGTAAAAAAATGTTTATAAAATAATTCAATTAGAAAGTAAAAAAAAGTAACGTTTAATTCGCACAAGTGAATGACATGGGATAAGAAACATAGAAGGAGTTTCTAAATCAAATTTGAAAGGTGTATTTTGCCGTTTTCCCTCTCTTTTACGATAAACACCTTCCCCTTACGATCGACAGTTTCTATGTTTATGAGAAGTCTTTTTTCCAGTATCCAGTCCTGACAGAAACACGTGTGTCCCCTCCGAAAAAGCGGAATTTGATTTATAAAGTCCATAATTCATTAACAGCGGGATCAAAAGATTGTATTTCTGTTACTGTTACTGTACATGATTTTTTGGGGAAATAACTCCTCCGGATACAAACTCTTCTAGCACCAACCAAAAAAGTTCCAGATTGGGATCATTTGTTTGTTTTTATTTTTCTTTCTTTTCTTGTCTAGTGAAAAACCTTGCTTCATCTGCACTAACATTCTCGTTTACCAGCATGTCCATTTTTTGTTTGTAAAAACGGCTTGTAACGTTATAATGCTATTTAACGTTGCAAACGTCCATACTTTCGTGAACAAACAAATGCATTTTAGCATATCGTGGCATCGGACTTTAGCGTGTTCCATTAAATAGCACAAATCATCGCACTTAAGCGCATCAAACCATCGCACTTTAGCGTATGCCATCGCACTTTAGCGTGACCATCGCGTTTTAGCGTCCCCATCGCACTTTAGAGTCCTACAAATATTTTTAAGAACTTGGTGGTAGGTTTGTTTTTATTCTGTATAAATTTTTTTCAGAATGTTATATATATATTTTTTTTATGAAGCTCACCCCTTGACAAACTTAGCTGTTATTACCCATTGATAAATACTAGTAGCTTAAATTCTTGGTACTGAATGTAACCTTGTACAAATGTATTTAGGTTTTGGATATTGGACCACATTCTTTATGTGCCTGTCCCAAGTCAGGAGCCTGTAGTCCAGTGGTTGTCGTTGGTTCATGTCTGTGATATTTGTTTTTCGTTAAATGTTTTATTAAGAATTAGGCCGTTAGTTTTCTCAACTGAACTGTTTCATATTTTTCATGTAGGGGCCTTTTATAGCCTACTATACGGTATGGGTTTTTCTCACTGTTGAAGGCCTTACGGTTACCTTTAATTGCTTGCATCAACTTTATTTGAACCTTGGTGGATAGTTGTCTCTTTGACAATCATACCTCATCTTCTTATTTTTACAAAAGTCCAATTTCAAATTTTTCAGGTCTTTGACCACATTTATTCTGTGTCAGAAACCTATGCTGTGTCATATATTTAATCAAAATTCAAATTTAGAGCTGTACCAAGCTTAAATTTAGTGTCAATACTTGTCCCAACTGTTCATGGTTCGACATCTGACTGCGGTCGTATCATTCTGCGCCCCCCTGAGCATTTTATTTATATTGGCAATTCATTGGATATGTAACTTAACTGCACAAACCACAGACGGACGGTGGTGCATGGCAAAGTTGGAGTTAGACGCACATTGTATACAAACTAGTATTAATAATTTAAAATACCTCGTACCTGATGAAGAAGGGTTAATATACATTGTAATTTGACTCCAGGCGGCACCAAGGGAACACGTCATGCACAATTTACTAATGAAAAGAGCACTGAAGAAAAAAGTGCTTGAAAAAAATCTAATACGTGCAGAATGTCACACCGTCATGTAGCTGTATATGATTAATTTTATGTTAAATCAAAAGACTTTAAACTATATTTCATCGGTATTGCTAATAGCACATGTAAACTCTAAATCTAGTACAGAAATGGACTCCAATAAAGCATATGCATTATCTAACGTTACGTTCATTGTTAACGACGTTTTTCTCACAATGACTTTATACCTCCATGCTAGAAAAGAAAGGATATAGGGTATCCATCTATGATACAAAATCAGAACATGTACAACAAAAAACACAATTCTTATTCTTAACTTTAGTTAAACTAGTTAAAACACAACAATTTTACTATCTTTATTGTCGTTCTTTCACTCCATTTTAAATTAACTTATTTAATTTGCATTTACTAGCATCAACTCAATCTTACAACATCAGTAGTTGTACAAAGTTGATCTGCACTGAGTTTTAAGGTGGTCCGAGATTCATTTACATAAAACATAACATCACGTAAAAAAACAGGTCCAAAATTTATAAGATAGTACGCTACTTAAAACAACATCATTTTAATGCGTTATGATTTGATATTTGGCCATATAAATAATAAACGTCTTCGTGTGCTATGTGTACACACAAGAGACCTTATTTTAGTTGTCATTAGCGTTATCAAGCTAAGACGAGGTCCATATAAGCTTCCGTATATACTTGCTTTCGCTATGTTCTTAACACGTATCTACTGTACAAAAAGAACGCATTAAATAATTGTAACTAATTTTAAAAAGGAAGACTAAAGGCCAATTTCCCCCTGAATTTATTTTACACCATGGCCATTTTCAAAAAAGTATATCAACCTTTAACTAAATTCTTAGTACATGTATCGCAACCCAATGTATGTTCTCTAAGGTTCTAACAATATAATAAGTAATTCATATACAGATTACAAAACTATGAACGCCTAAAGAGTCTGCAGATAGTCCAAACCGGAAAAATTTTGAAAGATTTTGGCAACGTTGAAGTATGTTTCGTCAAAATGAATTAAAAAAAAATAGTTAACCATACCAAAACTCTATAAAATGAATATAATCATAGTGAAGCTATTTTATGTATTGTCTTTCGGATACAAATTAATTCATTTCAGTTAGCGTCGCCTGCCGATGTAAAAGTCAAAAACATTTTTAAAAAGTAGAGCCGATTACCTCTTGATTTATTTCAAACCAGGGCCATTTACAAAAAGTCTATCAATCTTAAAATTTACTTAGATTCATAGTACCACATCCCAAAGTGTACACTCTAAGGGTTTTACAATATAATCGCGTAATTTTAAACGTGTCACCAAATTATAAACGCCTAAAGACAGCTCAAAATCGCGATTTTTGCTAATTTTTGCTTTTTAGTATTTATTCCCAAAACGTATAAGCAGGTCATCGTTAACCAAAACCAAAATTGTGTAAGAAGTAAAGCTATTTGTTGTCTTTCGGACACTAATTCATTTTGGCTATCGACGTCCTTTGGTGCAAAATTTGACTAAAACATGTAAAATTGTATCTTCAACAGCATGCAACATGTAACGCTGAATAGCATTTTGAGTTTATGGAAATTTATGTGTAAAATTGTTAAAATAAAATTTAGAATTGAAATGGGGAATGTGTCAAAGAGACAACAACCCGACCAAAGAGCAGAAAACAGCCCAAGGCCACCAATCGGTCTTCAACACAGCTAGAAAATCCCGCACCTAAAGGCGGGCATTAGCTGGCACATACACAAATGTGTATTAGTTCAGTGAAAATGGACGTCACACTAAACTCCGAAACATATAAATGAACTAAAATTACAAAAAAATATTTTAAATATATAATAGAAAATTTTTGATATTACATTTTAAGTATGATAAAGAATCTGATGTTCGGTAGTTGTCGTTTGTTGATGTGGTTCATAAGTGTTTCTCGTTTCTCGTTTTTTATATAGATTAGACCGTTGGTTTTCCCTTTTGAATGGTTTTACACTAGTAATTTTTGGGGCCCCTTTATAGATTGCTGTTCGGTGTGAGCCAAGGCTCCGTGTTGAAGACCGTACTTTGACCTATAATGGTTTACTTTTATAAATTTTAACTTGGATGGAGAGTTGTCTCATTGGCACTCATACCACATCTTCTTATATCTGTATATAAAAAACACATTTAAGACGCTGTGAGTGAAAAAAGTTATTGAGAATTAGGCTCTAACCCTTTGCAATTTTGTATTACAGTGCCTTCAACAGAGACATATAGCACTGAATAGTATTTTGATTTCAGGGGAATATGTAAAACTCTGACACAATACATGTATATAACGTCATCTTCAATTTTCAATGTGCAGACCAATTTTTGATTTTGACATTATGAGTGAAATAAGTCCAGGGAAAATTGGCCTCGTCGCTTTAAAGGACACTCACCTCCCCCAGATTGACAAAGTCTTTTCGATTCGTCGACATTATCTCCGATTTAGATACTATTGATCTGATAACCGCTGTGCATACTTTAACGACAGGGCTCGTTTTCTTATCAGATAAGTAGTAACCTCCCTTGTTAATGTGATGTTGTAATCAGTCGTTTTATTTTTACCATCTGTATATAATATTTCATTGTACTATTTAAATTTGTGATTCATTTAATATTTAGATATAATATTTTTTTTTTTATTATAAATAAAAACAAGGAAATTTGAAAGTCTTTGATTCATTTATCACCTTAGTTCGATTCATAAATCAGGCGGTCTATTTTGTCTACATAAAGTATAAAGAACACCGGGGTAATTTATAGAGAGAATAAAGATTAAAAAAAAACGGACTACGTTGGCATACTATATAATTAATGGCTATGAAAAAAAGAAAGAAAAACATTGTACAATGTAAACCGAGAATTGAATAGAACAAAATATAGGAATTGAAATTAAATGTCGATTTTTTTTTTCTTGTTTAGTGAAATCAAAAACGAAAACACTTTTGTTTTTCATTTTGGTTTTAGAGAAATCAAAAATGAAAAATGAAATTAACACTTTTGTTTTCCGTTTTGGGATTTGAGAAATCAAAAACGAAAAACGAAAACACTTTTGTTTTTCATTTTGTTTTTGAGAAATCGAAAACGAAAAATGAAAACACGTTCGGTTTTCGTTTTTTGTTTTTGATATCTTAAAACGAAAAACAAATGGACGCAAATATACACGGACCCTGATTTAAAGTCCAGATGAGAAGAACTTTCTTTTCTACAGAAGTAAATATGTGAGTGTATATTAACAAGGATTTGTATAGTAGGATTATATAAATCCTTTATATTAATAAATTGTTAAATTCATCAATTTTCTACATTTGAACATGTGAGCGAAACAAATAAAGGGGAAATCGACCGGTACGTCTAACAACCGCTCAGGACTACCTGATTGCACTCAGGACTTAAAAAGTGCACTCAGGACATGTAATAGATGTGTAAGTGAGAGTTGAGGGTATGCATTCGATAGATAATTTAATTTTTGATCTTATGATTTTTGTTTTGATCAAACCAATTCAATATTTAAGAAGTTATTTAAGTTTTTTATCGACACGCGCCATTATTTGGGATATGTCATGCATGACCGATGATCATATTCGATACCAATTATCATGTTGATTACGTCGTTAAATCTTTAATAATTAGGATTGAGTGGTGATTGTAATAAACACATACAAGTAAGCTTGGCAAACAAACAAAGAAGTTTTAACATTGGGAAAATAATAAAGATATATATTTTTTTTGCAAAAACTTTAAATAAACTTTTCGTGTTGTTTGTAATAATTGAAGAATTTAAGAAATCTTCACATAGTCGGAAAAATTTTCATTCAATTTATTTCATTTGAAAATGTTAAAAAAATACAGATCTAATTCATTACAAAATGTGGCGTTCTTTGGGATCAAAACCCCGTTTTAACAGCGTTTGTCTACTTTCATCTATTGCAGAACATTCTAAAACATAATGATACTCGTCGTCAATACCTGCGGAATTACATAAAGGACAAATATGATGTTTTCTCTGAATATTTTGCCATCTACCAATTTCAATAGGAATTATTGTGTTCAAAATTTTAAATCTACAAAAAGAAACACTATTTTTGTCACATAGACTACTTTTTGCATACAAATCTGTAATCCGTTTTTTCCCCCGTACATGATAGAGTTTAACATTATTCATAGACAGCTTACATATGCAAATTTTATTTTTAAAAATATTTCGCCATTAAAACTCATTCTTGTCGAGTAAAACATTTCTTGAAGGACTGAAATTCTGAAATATTTTTTTTTAAAAGCTTTTATCTTTATTGCAATAGTCTGTTTGTGAAAAAACGTACGATCTAATTTCAAATTTCATTTAGTAAGATTTATTCCCCAATTTAAAATTAACTCTTTCTTGTCCAGTGATAAATTCCTCTAACTAGTTTGAAAAGGGAAATAAAATCTGAAGAAGGAATTTGTCATCAACATTTCAGCTTAATTTTCATGAAACAAGATCTTATTTTATTGTTCTTGTCCATTATTACAAACCTTTGAGGAATTTCAATGTGAAAATAAATTCTGTAAAACAAATTTATCTCCGTTTTCCTCTCAGTTTCTGTCATTTATCCTATTTGGGTATTTTTCTAAACAATCAAAATTAACACAGATTTCGTACATGTATCAAATTTTCGTATCACACTCCGTGCAGTGTGGTACAAGAAATATCTCTTCATGCTTGAAATAGATAACAGGCCACTATCATTAGAGAAATTGTATTAATTTTCTCAATAATCGTAAAAGTGCACTACGCATACAGTAAATTTAATAACACGAAACAATTCCGAAACAACTTTAAAAAGCGTACAACATGTATAATTCAATTTAATTTTATTCAAAACACTGTTCTGTTTGATAATAACATGATATTTATAAGCAATAAGGATAATCCAATCAATTTTGTTAATTTAATAGTTCACGGCTGAGTAGTTGTGTAATCAGTGACACGTGCCCTCATTATTTTATAAAAATAAGCAATATCTATTTAAGTTCGTTTTCAAAATCTACCAAAATTTACCACTGAAATAAACAGCATGCAACAAATACATACATTCATTCTGTGTGCATATACGATGACTATAAAGAGTCCTGAGTGCACTTTTTATGTCCTGAGTGCACTCAATAGAATAGAATAGAATAGAATAGTAAATTTAATTTTAAGCCGGGGTTTCATGAACATTACAAACATAAGCTCTGTAGAGCTTTTTGCCGACAGGAGGTCATGAGCAGTGTTTAGACGTTCCCTAAATTGGCCATACCATATTACATGTATATTAATTTTTCAGGTTAGGAAATTGTTTATTAGCCACGAAGCCATTTATGAACCAAGACTGATTGTTTTCTTAACAATTATTTGATCATAATTGACCTTTTAAGAATAAATTTTGTTAAATAAATTACTTTATATAGAGTAGTTCAAGAAAAATATATATTTCTTTAGATAACTGTTTTCTTTATATTCAATGGAACAAGAAGTGAATTCGTTAGAGAACTAGAGTAACGTCATTTATGCCATGAAACATTATTTTTTACATTAGGGTAATAAAAAAAAAAATAGTAACAAAAAAAAAAAAAACAAAATTGGAGCCCCCATGCACGGGTGACTTGGGAATAGAAATATGGTCGATATAGGTCTTCTTCCGACCGGCAGTAAAACCCTTGCAGAATTGGGACGTCCATTTGGCTGCGCGGGATGTATCAAGTATACTCAGCCACGTCTGGTCAAAATGGGGACGTTGACCTACCTATCGTATTTATTGTTTATTTTGTTAATTCATTCTCGTCCTGAACATACACAAAAATATGCGCCACTGAACGTTAAGCAACCAGCAATCGATATTTTACAATAGGGAATGAATATCTCCCACATTCACTTGTCTCTTGAAGGATCAATATTGAACTTCTTTCATTTTCTTTTTTTCCCTATAAAATTACATTGTGACGCATGTCTTTTTACGAAAGACAAACATATCGATTTTATCACCAAATTTGTGTTTGCTGGGATTAACACCGAAAACGTACAACAAAAAGTAACGATGAAAATTTCACAGTTTAGTTTTGGGGATATTTTTTTCTTTTTATACCAAAACATTTATTTTCAAAAACGTAGAAGTATTTTTCTTGAACCATCATTTATAAAACAAATTTGTAAACAAAATTTATTCTTAAATATTAATAATGATCAATGATTGTTAAGAAAACAATCCGCCAAAGTGGTTTGTTAATTAACTGGCTCCATGGTGTCAAAAATATCACATTTCTTTTACAAATAATTGATAAAAAATATATGAAGGCGAAGCCTTTACTGTAAAATAAATTTATCTAATAAAAATAAATTTATCTAGATTTTTCTCTCATACCTTTAAACAATTGTAAACTAATATTTATTTGAACTTTTGTCCAGTGCCTTGCTGTACGTTTAACTTAACTTCATGTTTTCCGAATACTTATAATGGGTAATCATTATAGTCAGCAATAACTCACAATTTATCTATAGGAAACGAGATGCTATATTCAATTTCTCAAATATGAATCTAGTACTTAAAATTCTCAACAACAAAATTCTTCACTTTCATTTACCTGGGTCTTTTTGTCTCCGCTTCGAAGCCACCACCCTGTATCACGTACCAAACATAGCTAACACCCCGCACATGCATGGCATATTCACGATGTTGGGGTTTGGCAATATACAATAAAAGTTAGCAGCATACAGCAGGTAAGTCATGAACAGATAAAATGGATGTAGATCTGAATTTGTAAATAATAAATTGGTATATTGGATTTTACCTGATAAGAACGTGTCTCGTTGAATTTTCTAATAAACATACACACTCATAATCTGACTTTTAATCATAAGGTTGGAGTATCGGTCGTTTTGTATTCAAGAAACTTGGTTTGCATGAAAATAGACAATCTAATTAAAAAGCAAATGTTGAAACAAGTTCTTATAATATAATACAAGACACCCATGTTTACTCAAATTGCGTTATGAGATCTACAAGAAAATAGAGCTATAGGCCTAATTGCATGCAAATCTTAACAAATTATATATTTTTGTATGCTATAGTTGTGTTTTATAGACTATTTGTCATTTGGTCGGGTTTTTTTTTTTTAGTTTTTGACATGGCGTTGTCAGTTTTTCTTCGACTTATGATTTTGATATATTCTGCATCTTTTGTGCTGTATTTCAACATTTATTTACAAGCATGCTGCATCTTTACACATTCATCAATATAACGAATCCGAATAAAGCTTTCTTATAAAAAATTAAGGAAATGTAGTATGATTGGTAATGAGACAACTATCAACCAGAATTCAAAATACCTGATATAAGCAACTGTGACTTCCTTACTTTCTTTAGTCAGAGTGATCGTAAATTAATCGGATACGAGCTGGAGAAAAAAGGGGGGGCTTCATAGTAGTAGATTTTTTTTTTTTTTTTTTTTTTGTGATAAATAATTTATTCACAGTCACAGACATTTTTACGATAAAATAAGCTCTTGGAAGCTCAAGTCCACTTTTAACTGGTATTTAACGCTGTGCCGGGTCTATGAACCAGGGGCTCATTTGACAAACTATCTTCAAAGTTTCGATTTATAAAATAAATACTGAAATGATCACGACTTGCGAGTATTTTCACTCGTACGATTTTTTGTGAAATGAGTCGCAGAGACATATCTACATATCGCGATACTGACTGCATAGTAAAATATTTATGTTCTATTAGTTATATTTAAAAGTGTATGTCTTGTTCTCGAGCGTTGTCGGTATATAAACCTCCTCCACACGGCACATTTTGGTCTTAAAATAAACAAATATGCTAAGTTTCCTTCCCCTGCATTCCTCGATCGCACTTGTAAAAATTAAACTGCACAGTAGAATACTGTAACAACAACAGCACTCGACGTTAGTATTGAGTACCCAAAAAGTAGAAAATTATATAAAAAGAAGGCACAAAAAATTCAAATTCTGGCATGCACACACACTAACATGTCACTGTAATCAACCACAGACTGTGTCAGACATGATCTTTTTGTTAATGTGCCAACGTCGTTGGCAACGATGGTGGAGAAAACCCACCAAATTGGAATAGTTCCCCAAATGAGTAACTATCCCGCACTTTTCTAGTGTAAAGTTTAAAAAAAAAAAAAAACATTTTATATTGGAATGGCACATAGTCGTATTCATGAAAAATCAACAAATGATCCGAAAGTCGGAAAGATGAACATAGGAATGTTAGGACTCCAGTAGGTCGAGAGGTCATGTTTATAAATTGCCTCAGGTCACCAGGACGTCACCTTATCAAAATGAAATAACATGTAACAAATAATTTACATCATTAAATCAAACATACTTTTGGTTTTGGTCATCATGGTTATGAATATCTTTTATTTAAATTTTTGGATAAAATATTCATAATTCGTCAAATTCTAGCAAACTTCAAGTTTTGGCTTTCTGCAGTAGGCCTATCCCCACCAGAGACCAAATGATGTACAAACTAGATATAGATAACCGTACGACCATCAATAATGAGCAAAATTCATACCATCTAGAAAGCTATAAAAGGCCTCGAAATGACAAATGTAAAACAAATCAACAAGAAATTTAACAGCCTGACATTAATAATTTGGGCAACTGTAGAATTTAAAAGCCTGAATACTTTAAATTTCAGAAATTATTGCTTGCAAATTTAAAAAAAAACAGACAAAGATGCGAGATAATTTATATAATTGTAATTTCAGGAAAATCTGCAACAGATATACAAGAATGCAATAAAACTCCCAGTTGCATTATTCACATAAAAAAAAGTCGCAATAATGGCTGAATTTACAGTTTTGTAAGATTTTCAAAATGTACACATGGAGCTGTGAATCTAACATTACTCAAGTTAATTAACATACCTTTTGAAATGGCCCTAATGCATTGAATATTGCAGTGAGTTCAGGGATATGGCAATACCTCTTTGATTTTAAAGTCAAATCAATCTCGCATGTACAAACACATACGCTCACAACAGACATATGGTCGTCAAAAAAAAAAGAGGTGTCTATGCTATATATGACAAGATCTAAATCAAGTATTAAAAAAAAGATAAAGTTTAGTTGATCTCTATGATGTTTAGGTTTTAAAGCATAAATATAGTGGACCAAGATCTGCTTACTCTCACTGAACACTTGAATTCACCCCTAGTTTTTTTTTTTTTTTTTTTATGGTGTCGGTGTTGCTTAGTCTTAAGTTTTTTAATCTAGTGTTTTGTTTTTCTTTTCTGCATATTGTTTTTTGCCTTGGCATTGTCAGTTTCTCTTTGTCTTGTCTTTGTAATGTTAATTAATTAGAGAGAATGGACAAAAAAATATGGAAAGTTTAAATTGGCTTAGTTCAGTGGATATTAATGACATAGCTAACAAAATAAAAGCTGAAAAAGAAAAGCAAAAACTAAATTCCTTTCTATAGTCTATTGTCTGATAGTCTAGAAGTTAGTTAGTTTTTGCCCCTGAATTTTAGCAGGTACTTAATTCCAATTTTTGAATTCAAGCAAATCATATAGTGTCTTCAATAGTCTTTGAATTTTATCAATGTGATTAAAATACATTAATCATAAAATTTTTATAAAACTTTGGTGAATTGTTTTTATCTATTGACGTGAGCTCCCTTTCGATTTTTATAGATTTTAGATTTTACAATTCCGAGTTGTGGGATTTTATTCATAAAAAAGGAGGGATTTTCCAGTTTTCTGACTATAACTCAAAAATGGTTTGAGCAATTTTCATGAAACTTTGATGAATTGTTTACATGGTTTATATATATCAACATAATTTCCCTTTCAATTTTTAAAAATTTCTAATTTTAGTTTTTTTTTAGTATTGGGACTTTAGACAATAACTCAAAAATGCCTTCACCAATTCTCATGAAACTTTGGTGAATTGTTTTTATCTATTCATTGCTATTGACGTAAACTCCCTTTTCATTTTTTTTATATTTTTTTTTTTTTTTTATAAATTGCAGAGTTATGGAACCTTATTTGTTGAAAAGTCGTTGAAAACTATCCATTTTCACACTTTGGACGGTTCTAGAATTTTATTTGTTCAAAAATCAAGGCCACAACTTAAATACACTTGAGATAGTCTAAATCGAGCTAAATTATTCATGTTTTGTGTCAATGGATACCACTGTGCTGTGTGTGCATGTCTTTTTTTTTCGGGGGAAAAAGGGGGGGGGGGTCCTATTTGAGCAGTGCTCACAGTATTTCTAGTTGATCATTAACATTCATTTAAGGCATAAAGACAAGCTCGAAAGGAAACAGGCATATCATGCACTCTTGGCGCAGCTCTTTATTAAACACACATTAATATACATTAAACAGCAAAATTATTATTGATGCAAGATGTCATTAAATACTGATTTTTATCCTTTCCTTTTTATGTGTAGGGCAAGAACTATAGAAGATAAAGAGAAATTATAAACAGCAGAAATGATAGACGAAACAAGATTAGCAGAATTCAACAAAGCCTAAATTGTAAGGCCACTTCTATAACAGTTATAGACCTTGAATGATGACTATTATAAAAAATAAGAAGATGTGGTATGTTAAATAAAAAAATATCGATCACTGTTCAATGAAAGTAATTATAGGCCAGTGACGGCCTTCAATAATTAGAAAACCCATACCCTATAGTCATAATAGTCAGCTATAAAAGAGCCGAAGATGAAAAATGTGAAACAATCCCAACTATAAAACTAAATGCCTAATTTAAGGGGCTCACGGGTTCAAATTTTCGCGCCAACTGCGCAGGAAGTTGCGCATCGATATCGCAAGTCATACCTATTGTCGTAATGGTCAATGATAATTAATTTTGATTATTATAAATAATCTATTTTATTTAAATATATAACAAAAGAATGTTGTAATTGAAAACTGTAATTCGAGAATTTTATAAAATTTATTATTGCTATTTTCATTGTTGCAAATGCACTTCTGTTTTGTGGTAATGGCATGTTCTTGCCGGCGAGAGAAGATAAACACAAGATAAATCACAATAATCGAACACGTGGGCTGCTTTTCATGAATACTGAAACGCAGATCGAAAATATTAGAACACGATCTTCATTTTAGTAGCTTATGAAGCAGTTTCACACTTGTTTTACATTAGAAAAGGACACGGAAATATGCGTAAAATGTATGTAATATTTTGTAAACAAACAATGAATAATGTATCCTAGTAATTCTTCTTTAAGTTTCTAGCGATCCTTCATTTATTGAAGATTTTCGCCATATAATTTACATCGTCTGCGAATGATTCCAGCACAAGAGTGATTCACGACCATAAAATCATTTGAAAGTTATTTTTTTAACGGAAATGAAAAAACAACAAAAACAGGGACAAAAATTAATGTGTATTATAATTTATATAAAACTGAGAATGGAAACGGGGACAACAATCCGACGACTAAATAGCAGAAAACGACCCAAAGCCACCATGGGTATGAATCTATGATGGGTATGATTTCAACACAGCAAGAAAATCCAGCCCCGGAGGCAGGAATCCAGCTAGTCCCTTAACAATAATGTATTGTCCAGGGAAAATGGATGTCAAACTTAACAGCAAAACATATAAATGAACCAAAAATTAAATACATACAAGACTAAAAAGACTAGAATTTCCTGACTTGGGACAGGGTGAGGCGCAAACAATATTTCAGCGAGCTGAAACATGTTTTGTCAGATGTTAACCCTCCACTATACCTCTACCCAATGTGGAATAAGCAAACACACAGCAATACCCACACTAAAATGAGTGATGCTCATTGTACAATGTACTTGTGATAAATGTTATGACACATTATTTACAGACCACTTAGGGTCCAGGAGTCGTTTTCACATTAAACTTACAACTAAGAATGATAGTACAATGTAAGTAATAAACAATTCATATACGGTCAATGTTAGTTGTGAGTTTTTTTGTTAATTCGACTCCTTGTGTGTTGACTAAATCAGCGTTTATTTGCGGCTTGGCAGTTCTGATGTATTTAAAAAAGAAGATGTTGTATGATTGCCAATGAGACAACTCTCCACAAGAGACCAAATGACACAGAAATTAACAACTATAGGTCACCGTATGACCTTCAACAATGAGCCCATACCACATAGTCAGCTATAAAAGGCCCTGAAATGACAAATTTAAACAATTCAAATGAGAAAACTAACGGCCTAATTTATGTACCAGAAATGAACTAAAACAAATATGTGACAAATCAACAAATGACAACCACTGAATTACAGGCTCCTGACTTCATGGACTTGGGACAGGCACATACATACAGAATGTTGTCTACATCAGACACCATAAGTAAATTAATACTAATGACCATTTGATTTTTCGGAAAAAAAGGCAGGAGTTTCTTTCTTTTGCAAACAGAATTTTCATTTACTCTGTTGTTACATGTAGTTCAGATTATTAGTCCCCTACCGACGAAGTCGAAGGGACTTTAGGTTTGCACTCTGTCCGTCTGTCTGTCCATCCGTCAGTTTGGCAAATCAGTTTTCCACACTTTATACGCCTGTTTACGGACGTATTATGGTATACCGTTGTCCGTCTGTCTGTCCGTCGTCAACATGTCGGACATTAACTCAAAAACGCTTTAACCAATTTGCATAAAACTTTGGTGAATTGTTTATATCTATTGACGTGAGCTCCTTTTGTTTTTATAAATTTTAGATTTTACGCTTCCGAGTTATGGGTTTTATTCATTAAAAAGGGGATTTTCCAGTTTTCGGACAATAACTCAAGAATGCTTTCACCAACTTGCAAGAAATTGTGGTGAATTGTTTATATCTATTGACATGAGCTCCTTTAGATTTTTATATATTTTAGATTTTACGTTTCTGAGTTACAGGGTGTTATTCATAAAAAGGGGATTTTCCAGTTTTCGGACAAAAATCAAAAATTCTTTCAGCAGTTCTTAAAATGATTAACTCAAAAACGCTTTAACCAATTTGCATAAAACTTTGGTGAATTGTTTATATCTATTGACGTGAGCTCCTTTTGTTTTTATAAATTTTAGATTTTACGCTTCCGAGTTATGGGGTTTTATTCATTAAAAAAGGGGGATTTTCCAGTTTTCGGACAATAACTCAAGAATGCTTTCACCAACTTGCAAGAAATTGTGGTGAATTGTTTATATCTATTGACATGAGCTCCCTTTAGATTTTTATATATTTTAGATTTTACGTTTCTGAGTTACAGGGTGTTATTCATAAAAAAAGGGGGATTTTCCAGTTTTCGGACAAAAATCAAAATTCTTTCAGCAGTTCTTATGCAACTTTGGTGAATTGATATATCTATTGATGTAAGCTCCGTTTAGAATTTTATAAATTTTACATTTCTGAGTTATGGGGTTTTATTCATTAAAAAGGAGGATTTTCCAGTTTTCGGACAATAACTCAAAATGCTGTCAGCAATTCTCATGAAACTTTGATGAATTGTTTATATCTATTGATGTAAGCTCCTTTACATTTTCATAAATTTCTAATTTGACATTGAGAATTAATTGAACTTTATTTGTTTATAGTCTGACAACAGATTTACTAAGTATTGCGCAACAGCACAGTGTATTGCACAACAGCAAGAAATCTTTAATTGAATATAAATTCAATTCATATAACCAATTTCAAGTTCTTTGACTGCATTTATTCAGAAACCTATAATATTTCAAATATTTAATTACAATCCAAATTCAGACCTGTATCAAGCTTGAATATTGTCCATTTTTGCCCCAACTGTTCAGGGTTGGACCTCTGCGGGCTTAGTTTATTTTCTTCATGCTTGAAGATATTGATTTGACATTTGGTGTATTGTTTTATCATGACAAGTTACAGATCAAGTTTGAATTATTTTCCAGTCTGGTGTTTTTTGCAAGAGTTATGGTCCTTTGACTTCGAAAATTTCGCTCAAATAATCAGTTTTCTGCACTTTTTCGTCATGGTTGAAATATATTGATTTGAAAATTGGAACATAGTTTTATCATGACAAGAAACATATCAAGATTGAATTTCGTCCCGGTCTGATGATTTTGTGCAGAGTTATGGTCCTTTGACTTAGAAAACTCGCTTAAATAATCAGTTTTCAACATTTTTTTCGTCATGCTTCGTTATATTGACTTGATATTTGTTATACAGTTTACTCCATGACAAGTTGTAGATCAAATAAGAATTTTGTTCCAATAGGCAATACAATGAATTTTAACCGGTAGGGGACTATGTATTGCCATGCAATACTGCAGAATGCTTGTTCATATATATGAGTCGTTTTGCTCTGATTCCTGTTGTTACATACTTGTTTCCCCTAAATGTGTTTCTCACTAATTCCTGATTGTACTGTGCATGCTTCTACTAGGTTATCTGGCTGGAATTTTTAAAGAAATTGATAAAAATACAAAACAAATATGAACTCTTTAAACATTTTATGTACATTTTTGGTTGTGCAATGTTTCACGGGAAAACTTTGATTTCAATCCCCAAAAACTAAGAGTTTTTCTCAGCTGTATATATGTTGTATATTTAAATATTGGGAGTAACTCCACCACCCTCTTTTCAAAAATTCTGGGTCCACCCTGTAGATTATTCATGTAAAACTTGGCACATATCAAACTGTGTTGATTATTTAATAATAACATGGATAAGGTGAGGTGCATATTAAACTATATATTTTAAACAATTTACTGTTGTATTAAAATTTTGTTCTCTTTGCAAAATTTTATGTCAAATGTTTTAATTAATAAAGTTATACCAGTATATGTTTTGCTAGAACAGTACACTTTTCATGGACAGAATTAAAAGTTAGATTAATTCAAATCAGGCTATGCTTATAAATTAGTTGGAATTGAAAAGGGGTACATGTAATAGTTCTTATAATTATTATCACAGTGGCAACATGTAAAGGTTATTCGTGTTATTTCATTGATTTGATACTTTTATAATTTCTTTATTACATACAAATGAATGTACATTTATTGTACATTTTAACAAATGGAAGTGAACGTCCATATTTTGAGTTAGAGCTGGTAGATATTCTATGATTTCAATATATATTTTGCCTAAAAGTAGAACATTTTATTAAAAAAAGATGTGGTATGATATCCAATAAAACAAAAGAACAAATGACACAGAAAGTAACAACAATAGGTCACTGTACCACAACTTGCTCAACAATGAGCAAAGCCCATGCCACATAGTCAGCTATAAAAGGCCTGTAAAATTTTATTGAGAAAGTGCAAGTCTAGTGCGTTTTTTTTTTTTTATATTTTCATTTACCAGGTATTGCCTAAAAGAAATGCAGTTAACAAAATGTTACAAATGTGTATCCAGGATTTCGAAAAAAGGGGCAAAAGGCTTCCCAAACTAGGCACCGTTTGAAGTGGGACATGTAAAAAGGCTATGAATTAACCATATATGTACCTCCCCTAAATCCACCTCTGTGAAATAATGAAATAATTTAATTTTCAAACTGAATAGACATTTTTTATAGACTTTGCATGACCTTAGACCTTAGATTAGGGAATTATAAAAGAGTTGACAAAGTAAAATACAATCTTTATTAAAGACAATACTGATATATCCATTTTAATCATTTAGCTTAGGCAATTAATTTTTTACATTTAATAATTTAACAATTTTAACTACATGTACACATATCAATTTTGTGGTTTAAAAAATTTAATATTGCAAAAATGTGCTTTTTAAATGCCCTAATATATTATGTAGCATGTATTTAAAGCAATTGAAGAATCATTCAATGTATCAAGGATTCAAGATTTATTACAATTATTCAAAATTTAAATTAATATGTGCCTGTGCCTGAAAAATAAAAGATTATCAAAAGAAAGTGGTTTTACATGCATGACATAAAATGTATTTTTTCTACCAATTTAAAATTTTAAGGTTTTTAATTCTTCCACATGAGTATAAAATGTTCTTGGCCATGTATAATTAAATTAAAGAAAAACGACTGTGCAAGGGCTGTATAGCCAGTCAAGGTCGTTAAAAACTCCCATCATCATCATGATTGAAAAAAGTTATTTGGTCAATTTAGGCAATAACGCATATTTACACATAAAAATTAATACAGAAGCTATAGGAAATAAATTCTTTTTGCATATGTTAAGAAGTACAATGTATGCTGATGCAATATATTTTTCAATTTTTACTTTTTAGTGGAAAACTTGCATGTAATTTTAGTCCCAATTGTCATACACATGTTCATTGTATTTGGTAAACTTAATGTTCTATCACAGAAAATAAAGGTAGTATATGAAATGAAAAAGGTACATTTATCAAAATAATTTACTGTTGAGAACTCTATAAATTTAGCATAAAAACATGTGTGCACTTACAATTTTTGTGGGGGACAGGTATTTGCATAACCTGATTATACAGAACAGGATTTAAAAAAAATTGGCACACTGTGAAAAGAAAGTCATAAGGTTATATGAATAAAATAAACCTGTAAAGTTGGCCTGCTACTAATCAAACCATGCCTTGCAACACTTTTAAATTAGTTAATTTTTTTTTGGAATTTATTGAATCTGAATAAGTAATTTATGGAACTGAAATATGATCATAAATGAGTACTTTTGTCACAATACTGCATGTTGTTATTTATATTTATTTGAAAAAGTTGCCAAGATTGTATTTTATTATGCCCTGCCACAAATGTGGATAGATTATATAGATACTAGTATACCCTTGTCAGTCCATAAGTATGTACATCCCTTTCCAGTTAAGTTTTGCATTTAGCTCCATTTCTCAGAAACTAATGGTAATATATCAATGATATTTTTTCTCCACAGACATCTTGTATACTAGTAGTACAATACATTACTTGAGTCACTATGACCTACATTTATTGCTTTTGTGTCTTTGGCTAAGTCTTGTGTTTAGGTTCATTTCACAGAAACCTATTGTGATATATCACCACTACAGTATTCTTTTATGGTACCACTCAGGTCATCAACAATTTGATTACTGTGACCTACATTTAATGGCAGGACATCCTGTGTCTTATAGACACATTTTCTATTTAATACAAATCTAATAACACACTATTTAACCTGAATTTTTTATGTTATGTTATTTCAAAAGCATAAAATGGATAAATTAACAGATATGAAAAAGGATTAAATGGCGGGTGTATCAGCTTCAACTATCTCATTTATTAATGTTTATACATAAACAAGTACTAGGAAATGAAAGAAGAATTTCTATGTCAAACTTAGATATAAATGGATCCTCTAATAATTCCATTATACAACAAACATAGAAGTTGTCCTGTGTGTTATATTTGTCAGCATTGTGTATAAAATTTCAAATATATATAAAAAGAAGGGATATACGGGCATGATTGCCACTGAGAAAACTTGCCACCAGAGACCAATAGAGATAGAAGTTAAGAACTATATGTCCCCATATGGCCTTCAACAATGAGCCAACTCCATACCGTTTAGCAAGCTATAAAACCAAATGACAAATGTAAGGCAATTCAAACATGTCAAAACAGCCTGATTTATGTACAAAACACCAAAAAATAATACAAATACCTTCTTGCAAAGTTTCATCAAAATTGGAATACTAATGGTGGAGATCCCTGGGGTGGGATATTTATTGCAGATGAGGGATTGTCTTGTAAACTGAAAAATCAGTGTAAGTCAGGTGTCTGAGTGAGTCTAAGTTTCATAAAAAAGGCAGAGTCTCCAAGTTTTATTACAATCAACCAAGAGATACTCAAATTATCAACTGAAACCAGTGGTATTAAGCAAGAGAACGGACAGACAAACTAAGAACTATTTGCCCCAGGGATTCCACAGTTCATATAAATATGCAGGTTTTAAAAACAAACACACCCCTATTATAATAGATACTGCCTGCTCATTTTCAAATTGTATGGTCTTGAATTTGAACTGAAAATTTTTAAAAAATCCCAAAAATGAGTGATTTTCCATTTTGACGGCTGGTTGCCATGGCAACCAATATGCAAATCAACTGCACTTGTTTGGAAATGTTATATATATTTTATATGGTCTTACATGTATAGAAGGTATAACAAGTTTTTATAACCAGGTCTGTTTATATATGGTCCCAAATTAGAAAAATGTGTCAAAGACAGAGTTATCTCCCTTTTTGAAAAAATCCCATTATTTTTAATGATGTTAATTTTTTGTCTTAACTAGACGGTGACTTGTTGATTTTATTTTTGATTAATTAAAAAGAGTATTGAAGCAACAAAAAAAACACAAAAATAAAAAAATCTTATATTAGGTTTCATGAGAGATTCTTCAATAAAACTAGCTTTGCATTCATTTCCTATCATTTCTATAGTAATCTTGAACGAAAACCAATAAACTTTAACCCTTCAAAAATTCTTAACTAGACGGTGAACCAATTTTTTATTTTACTTTTCCACTAAGCACATGATAGGGTTCATTTATAAAAAATTTTGCAAAATCCTATATTACATATTTATACCACCCAGCCACCTTAAAACAAAACAATTTACAAAAATAAATATGACAGACATGAAACAACAACCACTAAATTCTAGTGTCAGACTAAACTATAGGCTCCCAACTTGGGACAGGCACATTAAGAATATGGCGGGGTTAATATAAAAATAAGAAGATAAGGCATGATTGCCAATGACACAACTCTCCACCAGAGAACAAATGACATAGAAGTTAACAACTATGGTTCACTGAACAGCCTTCAACACTAAGCAAAACCCATACCACATATTAAGCTACAAAAGGCACTGATATGACAAAAATGTAAAACAATTCAAGGAGAAAGCTAACAGCCTGATTTATGTACAAAACAATAAATGAACATGTTTGCTGGTGCCAATTTCCTGCAAAATAAAAACACAGACTAGGCAGGAAATTTATTATACATCCCCCATAATAGAAAGGACACAAAGTACAGATCTGTTAGTACTCACAGTTACTGACAGCTAGTTTAAAACCAATAACAACTAATAATAAAAAAGACCAAGTTTGTGAGCCCTCAACCCTACCCTAACTTTGGACAGTGGTTTAACAGCACAACATAAGAACAAACTGTAAAACTCTGTTGCAATTGCCTCAACTCAAAAGAATGCTAAAATGCACAGAAACAACTAATATAAAACCATAGCCAAAAGCACGGAAATAAGAGAACTCACAAGTAAGAAATGAAAGTTTCTCAAAATGTTCATAAACATGACAAAACAAGCTTATTTTATTGCTGTTCCTCATTCCATTTATAATATTTTATTTGTTTATTTTGTGTATTTATAGGTCAGACATCTTGGTTTTCATGATCATCAACAGGTCAATACTGAAGAGGAAATTAAAGTTTATATTTTTCTACATTCTGCGCTAAAGGGATTAATGTGAAATGAAATGTGTGCTTTCCTGCAAAAAGAAATAGGAAATTTTAACATAATCACATGATAATGGCTATAAACAAAATGGAGTTCTATCATAGATGCACAAAAAAACAATTGTGTAAATGCAACAACATAAATATTCATTGAAAGAAGGGAGAAATGTAGAAAAAAAATAGTATTTTGTTGTCCAAATGAACACTTGCTTTATCCACTCATTTACATCGCTCCCTCGTATCAAATATACAGAGGACGAGTCTTGAATTTTCCCTCAAGGAAAACTGTTTGTCAAAAATTTCCTCAAAGGAAATAGTAGTTGAGAAAATTTCCTCACAGGAAAAAGAAATTTCCTCAAAGGAAAATTTGATGCATCAAATTTCGTCACAGGAAATAAAATTTCCCCAAAGGCAAAATTTATGCAGCAAAGAAAAATCTTTTTCCTTTGAGGAAGAAAAAATTTCCCTTGAGGAAAAAAAGGAAATTTGTAAAAAAAGGGGCATAACTTTTTCAACAGTGGTGCTAGAGCCAAATGTTTTTAGGACAAATATCAGGGAACCAATACCAACCAAGTTATTAACCTCATTTTGATCTACCTCCAAAAATTAAGGTGACAACTTTTGCACTCAGCGGAATTGCAAACTTGTCCTGGAGACTGTTGTTATCCGTATACTGAAAAATATGTGCAGTTTACTATCCATATCCGTATACTGAAAAATAGGATTTTCAGTATAAGGATACGGATAGTAAACTGCACATTGCTGGAAAACAAAGAAATATTGATGCCATCGTCAAAAACGTTAATAAAGTAAAACAAATAGACAGGAAGTACTAAAAAAAAAATTTTTTTTTTTTTAATCTGCTAACCGAGTCCCTGTGGGGGCTAACGGTTGATAAGCAGTGACCATGCAGACATGGAAAAACAATCACCTGCTTAAGTGTTTGCGTTTACATGTACATGTACATGCAACATGAGGATCATTTGAATCTAAATATATATTGACGAGACAACTTTGTTAACAATGATACATTAAAAGATTTTAACACGGACTACTGTTGTGTTGTTGATTGCAGTAATCATAGAGTAATAGACTATCAGATATGCCGCTTGACTTTGTACTTTTAATTGTCACGACGAAATGCTTGGATTTACGCAGAGGTCCTTCACTTAGCGGAAAGAATAAATAAGATACATATTCGGGGGTCACTTCATATTCCTATATTAGGCCACAAATTAAGAAGTCAATTAACACCTTAGCAATGTGGAATCCTAGTTTTACCTCGAACAATCTCATCAGGTGACAGTTGATAAAAACGCACCCTTTTCTACCTGCAGTTATTGAAAAGGGGACGACCATTTGATATTCTGGCGGAAGCCAGAAGGACTTTTTCGGATTGAATATTCATCTTCATCTGTTGCTACCTGGAATAGTATACTGTCAATATTTTATGTCCCAGTTGCCACATGCTATTTTTTTCTGCGCTAGGATTTATTTCACTTTTGTACATAATTATTTCCTGCATTTGTTTTGCAAATTATTTATATTCATCATGCCTTGGGCAAAAATATTTATTTTCAGCTCATACTAGGCCAGAATATTCATTTCAAATCATCCACACCCTCTTTCCCGAAAATCAAATCGTCATCCCCTAAAACAAATGTTAAAAATGTAAATAGATATAGGAAGATGTGGTGTGAGTGCCAATGAGACAACTCTCCATCCTAATAACAATTTATAAAAGTAAACCATTATAGGTCAATGTACGGCCTTCAACACGGAGCCTTGGCTCACTACGAACAACAAGCTATAAAGGGCCCCAAAATTACTAGTGTAAAACCATTCAAACGGGAAAACCAACGGTCTAGTCTATATAAAAAACGAGAAACGAGAAACACGTATAAATTACATAAACAAACGACAACTACTGTACATCAGATTCCTGACTTAGGACAGGTGCAAACATTTGCAGCGGGATTAAACGTTTTAATGGTACCAAACCTTCTCCCTTTTTCTGAAACAGTAGTATAACATCACAACATAGAAAAACACACGATATAATATCAATTGGAAGGCTTAACTCAATCAAAAAACGTAAATTAACACACTATGAACGAATAAATTTAATCTGTGATACCTGAATGTAAATACATAGTTAATAAAATATAAGGGACAAACATTCAAGGCCAAAAAGCAAACAAACAAGTCCAATAAAAGCCATGGCAAGACACCACCGCGAAATATTTAACCCTTAGAAAATAATCACTTTTGAAAAAAACCGGTTTTCATAATATATACAGGTAAATGAAAAATAACTTTGTCGTTTTAGGTATACTACTTCTGTCTATATAAAATCTTCCACTAATTAGGAATACCAAGAAAGGACTGTCATATAAATACCTAATTTAACACTAGATACATAAGGGGTGAATATCAAATCCTGTTTCTGTATAAGATACATATATATATCTAATTAACACTGAGATATTACGGATAGATTTTAATAATTTAGGAGGGGTCATCTACCAATTTGATCTTATTTTATCGTAAAGCATACAAGATATCCAATCACTTTTAATATCTTGTTGTAAATTCATTCATTAATACAAATAAGTAAACAAACAATTTTCACAATACCAAGAATTGTATTAGTAAGATTTCCTCCTAAACAAATTCTTGACAATACCACGAGTACTGTCTCTTTTTAAATACTGAGGGTTTTTTTAAAATTAATATGATATGATGTTAATATATGTATTCTTTTTCTTTATAAAAAAAATTTGAAATGTTTAGTCACAAATTATGCTAATACATTCATTATATAGAATTTTCCAAAGTTGAAAAAATGCAGAAAATTACTCTGGCCGTTGGCCCTGAACAACTGCTCAGACAAAGTCGATCATGAATATAGCCTAGACATTAAAATGGTATTAAATGCATTGTTTAAAAAAATGTGATGTTCGAAGATAAACCTGTATTTCTGATACGTATTTTAAAACTGCCTCATGTCTCTCCTGAGGCTCCTCATTGGCATGGACGTTTAAAAATATCACTGAAGCAGAAATATTTGAAAAAAAGTACATGTCAATTACAATTTACAGGAAAGTTTTCTATTTTAAGTTATATGCCATGTATGGTATAGCAGGATAAAACGCACGGTGACCCCACTTTTTCTTTTTATAATCTGAAAGCGTTTCATAAGAGCTTTCTTCTCACATTTTATTTTAGAATTCTTTCATTTATTTTACTTTCTATTCAAAAATGATGCCTTTTCTCTGTATAATCCCTACAAAATGTTTCATATTTTCACAGCTGGCAGCTTGAAAACAAGCTCGGTCACCTATCATTGTTTTTTTTTTTTTTTTTTTTATTATTATTTTGGAACATATCACAATATATAAGTTACTGTAACATCTTTGGCAAAGAATGTTAGGAAAAATTTCTATTATTTTTCGTCGATATACTTCCATACAAGTAGTACCTTAAGTGGAAATTTCGATTATTTAGTAGCTACATTCTTAACTGCCTGTAACTGGTCAATCCATAGAATTTCACGCAAAAGTCACCATAATAATTACCGGCTTTCGTTTAAAAGAAGATTAATAGTTCGAGTCTATGGTACTAAACCTAACTTTTGGCCGTAACTTTTTTTGTGCTACAGGAAGATTTTAATACGGAGCTTCTGTAAAACAATATTTCAGAAAAACTGCGAATATTGTTTACGATTACTCACACAGAGCGAATTGATACTGGAACGGTATTGATATTAAATGTATTTCTGATGTATAGATTGTTTTCTTTTTAACAAAATATTTTTCTCTTTTCACAAATAATCAAACCGACATACAGTACTGTAGCTAAGCAAATGATAGCAACTGCAAGATTTATACTTCTGTTTAAAACAATTTCATTTATGAATAAAACTGCTATGAACTCTCTACGGCAATAAAAAGACTTATTTTCTTGTTGATATTATTTTGTGTCAAGACCATTTATAGCTTACCATTTGGTACGGATTTTGCTCATTGTTGAGGGCCGTATGGTGACCTATCATGGTTGCTTACATCTATGTTATTAGGTCTCTGGTGGATACTTGTCTCGTTTCCAATCATACCACATCTTCTTATTTTAGATTTATGTTAGTCTTAACTTTTTCTCAAATAAGATTTGGAATATTCATATTCTGTATAAACTGTCATACTATTTATTTTGAATTTATAAAAAATAAACGATTATTAAAACCTTAAATAATACTAATAAATCGTCCCAGTCATACTACAGTAACTATTACATTAGTTTATATACCATTGTTTAACATGTTTAATGTCAGCTATTGCCAAAGATATAATTAATAGCTATTCTTGAACATATTATTTGATCAAAGTAATGTAAATTACCCAAATATCAGAATTGACGAACAGACGCCATCGATGACTTGATTTGTATTTCACTACAACAAATAACAAACACTGATTTTGTTTGGATATTGAATTGTCATGGCATCATTTAATCAAAATGCATTCAAACAACAACAACAATAGTACACACCAAATTATTTGTCAATCAATAAAATCTTGATGACGATTGAACTAATCACTGTATCACAGCTTGGCGATCCAAAGCTGGTGTACTGAAGGGCGGTCCATTCAGCAATATTTCAGAATTAGCAGCTGGGCTATCCATAGTCTGCATAAAATGAAGTAAATTTCGCTCCGGTTGTGTGACTGTGCTTCAGCTTGTTACCATGCCGGATATTTGTAGGAAGACTGGAGCATCTGAAAAATAAATAAGACCAGCAGCAAACAAAGTTCAATTTATTAGGGTGGGAGAGGATGGGTCTAAATTTTTCAACGTCCTCTCCATTTGGTTTTCAAGGTAAAAGTGACTGTTAAAATGCATGGAGTTTTACGGCTCAACTCTCCCAATAAGAGTAAAGGACGACTCGATTTGTCGAGTCTCAGTTACTGTACACGTATATGTTAATTCAATAAACGAATTTAATTTTCATCTAATTAAATTCTATTATTGAATATATCATATGATCAAAGTAATCATTTGATGTAAATTACCCAAATATCAGAATTGACGAACAGACGCCATTGATGATTTGTATTTCACTACAACAAATAACAAACACTGATTTTGTTTGGATATTGAATTGTCATGGCAACATTTAATCAAAATTCATTCAAACAAAAACAACAATAGTACACAACTAAATCATTTGTCAATCAATAAAATATTGATGACGATTGAACTAATCACTGTATCACAGCTGGGCGATCCAAAGCTGGAGTACTGAAAGGACCATTCAGCAATATTTCAGAATTAGCAGCTGGGCTATCCAGTCTGCATAAAATGAAGCCAATTTCGCCAAAATTATCATTCGGACTATCAGTAAAGAATGATAATCCGCCACAAAATTTACCCATGACAATTCAATTATTTTCAAATCTATGAGCAATTTTATCAATGTTTCTAATGCGGATTGTATTTGATTCAAGAAAATATCATTTCCAATAAATGATAGATGTACTCCGTCGTCAGAATATAGCGCTGGATGACGGTCGTCAAAATCTTGATATTTAATCACGTATCCTCCATATTTAAGTATATAAGTAGGGACTCTGTGGGAACGTCACGTCAATCAACTCATATCTGCCGTAATGCATATTTGGTATTATTTATGTTGGTAAAAATTACAAAAAAAACCTTTTTCATTCGATGTCAGTTACAAATAAAATATCACAGGAAACTTGAATTTCAGCCCTTCAAACTAGGCCAAAAGTTATAGACTTTACTTAATGTATCTATATTTCATAACAATGTAAAAATCGGTAATATTATCCACAACGTTTATTTTTTGCTATCCTATGCAAGAATTTAATATCCTGTCGGGACCTCGCGCTATTTATAGAAATGTAAACAGACATCAAAATTTTGCATGTATCATCCAGAAGTTGAGAACAGTAAAATTTTGTATGTATCTCAAACCAATTTTCTCAATAAGGGGTCTAATTTTGAAGAAAACCAACAAAATTTTGAATTTTTCACCGAAAAGATACCTTGTGTTAAAATATTTTTCAAGGATCCATCGGTGTTCGCAATCTACAAAATATAATCTTTACAACAATGTCCAGTTTGTGTAAATGTGTTACGAATTGGCGAAGCGCCAGTGCATCAAAGTCGGCATGGTTCAGCAGCAAAAGAGCAAAAAAAAAAAAAAGCGCCGTCAGTAATAATGTTATATAATTCACAGTTCATCTGATCATGTAAAAACTTTCTATTTCCGTATGTGAAGACTTGTTTAACAAATTTACAATAACGAAGGCAATGATTGCATAAATCATGATCCATTGGCATTGCTGTCAATTAATCAGATTAAAACTTCGAATTCATATTTACTTGCACAAAGACGACAAAGATCCGCTCGAAAACGAAATTGATTGCTATTTCAGATACCTGAGAAGGGTTAATTCCCTTTGTTTATAAAAATAGTTTGAGGTACAGTGCAGGATATTCTGTACATTTGAATTTACGGAACTTGATAAAAATTGTTATGCAATAGTGAGAGTAAAGTATATATAATTTGTTTACTCAACCATGTAATACCTTCCTTTAAAGAAAACCCCAATAGAAAGAAAAATATATTATTATAATTGAATTCAAACAAAATATGCAATACAAGCCACATTAAAATTTGCTATATGAAAATATTAGAATGATCCAGCTTTTGTACAAAATGTTGAAAAAAAAAACTATTCACCACCCCTTTTCTCCCCAAGAAGAAAGAAAAGTAAAGAAAAAAAAGTCTGAATGATTTAACAAAAATTTAAATGAAAATAAGCAAAACAGAAGCATAAAAATTATTTAACAACATTACAATGTATGTTTTATCTTTAAATATGAATACAAATAAAGCATGTTATTGTTTTTTTCCCAACTAAAGTAATTACCATTCAGAATGGATTTGATTTGATGGAAACAAGTATAATATTTTAAATAAGCATTTGATTCCACATTGAATTTGTGTCACGGAAAATGGCTATATTATCCGTTTTTCAAACCAAATTGTTGACCCAGGTTTTAAAATATTATTTATGGTCATCTGTACTTTTCCATTCCTTATGTAATACCTTTGTTGAGGTAGCTGCACTCTAACTGTTCGGCATATCGGATGCATAAATATGTAGCAACAGTATGTCAACTTTAAATTTGATGCCTTGTTGGCGGAGGTCGTTTATCTTTCTGCAAGGCAAATTCATACACATACTTAACACTAAATATAAAAAAAAAAAGAAGATGTGGTATGATTGCCAATGAGACAACTCTCCACAAGAGACCAAAATGACACAGAAATTAGCAGCTATAAGTCACCGTATGGCCTTCAACAATGAACAAAGCCCATACCGCATAGTCAGCTATAAAAGGCCACGAAATCACAAATGTAAAACAATTCAAACGAGAAAACTAATGGCCTAATTAATGTACAAAAAATGAAAAAAAAATCAAATATGTAACACAGCAACAAACGACAACACCACTGAATGACAGGCTCCTGACTTGGGACAGGCACATACATTCAGAATGTGGCGGGGTTAAACATGTTAGTGGGATCCCAACCCTTCCCCTAACCTGAGACAGCGGTGTAACAATACAACATAAAAACGAACATTAAAAATCAGTTGAATAAGGCTTAACTCATCCGATGGATACAAATAGAAATACATATAACAAACAGAGTGGACGTGACCGGGTACTTGTACATCACAACAACAAAAAGACACTAGTAAGTCAAGATCTGAGAGAACTTGCAGTTACTGACAGCTAGTTCACACTATTACGTTTGAAGTCTTCCTACCCTTCATCCTGCGATCGTTTATTTTTGAAGACCATAAATGAATGAATAATTTGATTTGTTATCTACCTGCGCATATATGCAATACTTGCCACTGAACATTGAGCCAAGTATAATCAATTAACTACACATCGTTTCATATATAAATATCAATCTACAGATGATTAAGCATTTCTTAGTTGGTTAGACTCCCTTATGTGATAGTTGGCGTTTTCATCCACCACCACACACATTTATTGAAATACAAAATGTTAATGCATTGAAATATTTTGATTGAATATTGAAAAAAAATTAACATCCTTTTATTCAACGAGTTTATTTCACTTGGAGGTTACAAATCCGAAGTATTCTAGAGTCTAAAATAATACTTACAAATATATATCTACTGATTCAAAAGGTTATTCGGTTCTATGTATTGTTTGTGACAGTTTTAAAACAATATCCGATGCAAAATATTGTAAAATTTTGCATTGAAAGACATCCTTAAAATAACTTTAATTGATATGTATCTGAAAAATCAAAAGTAGCTTTGCTTCCGGAGTTATGTGTGGCGTCCAGTTCAAAAACTAGTATACCTTATTGTATAGGGCCCACCTCTGGATGCGGGATTTCTTGCTGTGTTGAAGACCCATTGGTGCCTTCGTCTTTTTTCTGTTCTTTGGCCATTCCCTGTAACCATTCTCAATTTTATTGGTTTTAGTAAAGTATGCTATTCTTCTTAATTGTTGTGGTACATGTGCATACTTGTAACAATCTACCTGAGTTGCAGCTATGACCCATTATTAGGTGAAATGTTTTTTTAAGAAATGTCATAATGTTGTGGTTAGACCTTCAAAGTATACCCAAGAAGATATCATACTTTTAATTTTGGTAATGATGAAGACTCTTTGGAAATAGTCCGGAAGATATTCAGGGAAATCAAGCTCTCCATTTTCAGAAGAAGATACCAACATAATAATATCTTAACATGGCCATATTAAATAGATGGTAATTCATAACATATGGGATTGCTCATATTTTAAGTCCATATTTTGAAATGAATGTATGAAAGAGTGGCTGTACATATATATGTTACGTATATACAGGTCTGTGTTATTTTCATTTTCTGTACAAAGTTGGCTGGGGTATGGAAATATGGTTTCTTCCGACCGCAAGGTAAACCCTTGCCAAAGTGGAGCATCCGTTTAGCTGTGTGGGATGTATGAATACGCAGCCATGTCCAGTTACAATTGGGACGAGCCAGGGGCCTCGTGAAGAGAGAGTTTCACGCTTACTGCACGTTAAGAACTTTTGCAACAACTCTTTTGTGGGTCCATAGGTAGCCTGCATGCTGATGCAAGGGAGAAAAATTATGTCCCTATTCGTTATACACACATTTTCAGCTGGTGGCTGTTGAAATTCCTCTACTTTTCCCCGATCAATCCCTATTACAGGACCTACCTTTTGAATCTATTGATATTTTGTTCTCATCTTGAATGTATTTGAAGTATTTGCCACTGGACATGAAACAAATTGCAATACATTTTCATTTTGACTCAAGAGTGAAAGAATTTGTATAATGGAACAAGACAGCAACGAAACAACAAAAATAATTAGAAATAAAAATTACAAAAACAAATTCAGGCACGCATCATATTTATTATGCACTTAATTTGATTTTCATATTTACTGCAAATTTTAACTCAAAGGCGTCGAAAAGAAAGACACGTAGCTTTGCTTCAAGTTATGATTTTTGTGCTAAATCTATTATTACTGCCTGAAATCTTGAAATCATCATGGTTGATGCAGAGGGTTTCACATAGAAAGATAGATTGGAACTAATTTTCTTTGATTGTATCATATTAAAAAAATGGTAGAAAGGGGTGAGTCATGCAGGTCTTCCCCTTGACCCACAAACGGACTTCTGTATCCAACAATGGTAGCCTTACTAAATACTTGATACACTTCTAAAACAAGAAACTGCTATGTGTTTAAGTCATTTGGTCAAATAGTACATATAAATAAAAAAAATTAAAAAAATATTTGAAAATTTCGTTTTTCAATGTTTTGTGCTAACTAGTTCAATTTCCCGTATTTTCCTGTGCGAAATAAGATTTTCATGTACAATGATCATACGCTAATAAAAATAGTTAGTTTTTGCATCCTTTCTGCTCACTCTGTGTATGACGTGTGCTGTGGTAGTTATATTACCAAGTCTTTAAATATGTTTTTATTGTAAATTGAGATGTTGGCAGACAAAATGTATATATTCATGAATACCATGCAGATGCTTGGGGTCAAAGGTCAAACATATAAATAAAAACTTTGGTCCTATTATATTTCTACCACCTATATATTTCAAATAATACATGCTTTTTGTGTATTTATTTCATTTAAAAATCCCACAGAGTCCCTAATATAAGACCTCACTCCCCTGTTTATTCCTTTTCTTGTAACTTCCATGGCATGGTCAGCATTTGAATAAAGCCATGAACGTCGGGGAAGAATGCTTGACCATATAAGTGAGCATTTTGGGAGCATACGCGACAAAATTGCTATTGCAAATTTTATGTGATAAAGCAGAGCACCACATGGTACATTTCCAATATCATTCCCAGCACAATGCAATATTAACGCTTGTAGAATTTTGTTGCACAAATTAATTACGCTGTGAACGGTACCAACAACATCGTCCCATTTCATACCAGACTTGCCTGCCCAGCGCAAAAAATAATTGTTACTTTTTAAGAGACCTAAATTACTACCTTGAAGGTCTGTTCTCCGAATGATCACGAGCACTGCATATTATTGAAGAACCAATAATCCATATTTCATTACTAAGACAAGCTGATAATATAATTTATTTTGTTAGCTCAATTCTTATATAACGTTTAAAGGATGCAGATTTCCAACGACCTAAAGTCATAATTTCTTCATCAGTATGACCGTTCATAGCAAAATGTGTAGCTTCACCTATTAGAAATGAATTCGTGTTGTACTCTTTTTGATTACAATCAATAAATTTCATGGTCTTACACAGTACTTTAGAAAATTGATAACGTGTTACACCGGTTTTGTTAAAATGACAAACAAATGGTCCATTGTGTTTGTGTCTGATTGAAATAAAGTGTAATAACAATGTCACTGGGCAAATATCTGCTTGATTAAAACTTTCAACTGTTAATGTTGTAGATAAACATTTTTGATCTGTTTTTGAAAAAGGAATTGTGACATATGCAGATTGTGAATGTTGTGAAACATTGACATCAACATTGTAAATGACATGCTGCGTATTTCTATTAATTGTAATTTCATCGATTCTCAAAAATGCAAAGAATGCTAAAGAAAACATTGATCTGAATAACGTACATTCATATACTGAAGAACATACAAATTGCAAAGAGTTTATTAGTCGCATTAATATTTCTATAGTTATAGGTTTGCGACTATTTACTACACCGTATAATCTGTCCATTCCTTTCAACATCTTTTGTATAATAAACGACGAAGTCAAATCTGTGAGCTCGTTTATTCGTTAATAATAGCTTAAACCTTGTATACCTTAACTGTTGCAGGGGCATACCCTAATTTTGATAAATAAGCAACATAATTTACTAAATGCGAAATACTGGGCGGCCATGTATTTCCTAAACCTTCTGTTAATCTAAATGAAACAAATGAAGTCAATCCACTGTTATAAGTTTTCCATGAGTTCGATGCGTCCAATAATTTTGCTACTTCTGGTCTAAAATGTTCCAAAATTTCTCCGAAATGGTAGCTGGATGTGTTTCTGCTGTAAATGCCAAACTTTTGAATCTCTGAAATTTTTTACGAGAAATACAATCTGCAATTATATTCGTATAACCAGGAATGAACTGTGCTTTTATGTGAAAATTGCCTAATAACGACCAGTATATACTATATGTCTAACAAGATTCATTATTCGCAAGGATTTTGATGTCTTCTTATTTAAAATTTCAACCACGGCATTATTATCCGAATTAGAAAAAAATTTTCGTTTTATGAAATAAATTACCCTATAAGTAAACAGATAGTGCAATAGGTATCATTTCTATATTTGATATATCCCTAAGAACATCAGTACCAGACCATTCAACAGGCCATTTAAGAAAAGCCCGTTTATCTTGGAAATAACAGCCACACCCTTTTGTTGAACCACCAGCGCTGTCAGTAAATAGTTGTAAAACCGAATTTGAAGTCCAATCAATGTCAAGCATGTAACTTATGCCGTTAAATTTGTCTAAAAATAATTCCAATACCAATAAGTCCTGATACCTGCCTTCTGTGATTCTGACATAATGATGTGGTTTCTTTGCGTGACTACTTGCCAAATAGATTCGTCTGCTAAATGCTATGCCTGCAGGTAGAGCTTTTGCACAAAAAGCTAATGACCCACACAAAGATTGCAGGTATTTTTCCTACCCAATAATTTAATTTTTGACTTTAACTCCAATACTTTTTCGTCCGGAATTTGTATTAACATTTTTTCTGTATCTATAAGCAAGCCTAAATAACTAAGTTTTGTTATTGGGACTTCTGTTTTGTCATGAGCAATTGGGACTCCAAGACGACAACACACTGTATCGAAACTATTCATCAGATTTTTACAATCCTGAGTATTGCTTTTACCGGCAAATAAAAAATCATTCAAAAAATGATCAAGATTATCTGAATTGGACTCATTAATGACAGCCCACTGAATAAAGTTGATTTTTTTTTTCAAATAAACAATTTGATTCAGAATATCCAATAGGCAATGATTTATCTATGAAATAATATTGATTAAGTTTAAACCCTAATAGATCAAAATCCCCTGGACAGATTTTTAGTAATCTGAAGGCGGACTTAATGTCCTTTTTACCAATTTCAACATTTGAACCCAATCTTTTAATCATATCAATAGCATTGTCAAAAGACGAATACTTTACGGTAGTGAACTTTTCATCAATAAAGTAGTTTACACTAGAATTTGGCGGAAAAGATAAGTGCGTAATCAATCTAAATCCACCAGTTTTCTTAGGAATTACACCTATAGGCGAACACCTTAAATTAGATATAGGTCTGGTCAAAAATGGACCAGCTATGCGCCCATTTTTTACTTCATTCATGACTTTTTCCCATGCGACCTCAGGAGTTTAGATGACCGATCGTAAATCTTTTTATTCAATCCTACATCGTGGTCCAAAATAATTTAACCTAAAACCTTCAGAAAATCCCTCATATAAGATCATTGCATCGTGTTCATTTTGGATAGTTGAAAAGGAGTTTATTTAATTCTGTAACATTGATCAGAGTAAAGCCAAGACACCATACGTCCAACGGATTAATTAAAGATTCTGAAAAATATAAAAATTAATTGTTAAATATTTGTGGTGCACCCATTCTTAGGGCAGGGAATCTGCTACCTCGAAGTCTAAATCCTTGATTCGAATTCGCTGCTCTTTGAAAATGTATTTGAGTCCTAGGTGCAAAATTTCTAGCAGGTCTTAGTCTCGGGTTGCATTTTGAACAAGATGATACGTCTGATTGCTATTTACTTGTTGTGGACAGAAAGCGAGAGGATGGACCATTCTGCATTTCAAACATGAATGGGTGTAAAAACAATTCTGTCGATAACAAGCTCCCTTAGAATTAAAATCATAGCATGGACGATTACCTACACTTGTCTGTTGAATTGTATTACATTCCGGTTCCCCATTAGCTATGACATCAAAGGAAGACCAAGATCTTGTAGGATTGTTTGCCATTCTTAACCTAAATTGCTGGTCATAACGATAAATCTTCTCAAAACACACATGTGTACCTCTAATAATTGACATATAAGTAGTCAATTCCAATTTAAATTTGGAAAACGTTGAATAAATATCTTCATATAATTAATGAATAAATATCTTCATATAATTAATAAATGCATCAGTCCATGACTCAATATTTTGAATAGATTTAACTTCGCTGTTTTTGTTTGACATGATTACAAGTGAACCGGCTGTGTTATCATATTAAACTTAAAACATTTTGAGGTCTGTCAATTTGACTGACAAAATTTTGATAAAGAAGAAATGACAAATGAATAAATTCTCTATTCCATATTTTTTCTTTCAAGTTTTGAGATACGTAAACATCACATTCTGACTCATTAGGTATAAGCATAGGATCATTATTTATCTCACCATTTTGATTAGGCATCGGCACAGGAGCTGGTATCTCAACTTGCGCAAATGGCGCTTGCACGTTCAGTACAGGTGCTTCGGGTCCTTGAATGGCAGGTTGTCTTTGAATTGGCATAGGAGCCTGGATTTGTAGAGGAACAGGTGCTTGTACCTCACGCACAACTGCCCCAAATTCTTGAAATCCCGGATCTAGATTTGCCGGTGCAGCGACATCACGGTTTCTCCTTCTCTCTTGTGGTTGCGCCTCAAATACGGGCACTCGTGCGCGCCCATTTCCATTTCTTCGTCGACCAATTCTAGGCATTTGTATGAACAAAATAGGTTAACAATTCAAATACTTACTAACATTACGCAATCATAATTCCGTCTTAATTTTATTTATTTATTTTTTTTTTTAAACAGTTTCAATGCAACGAATTCAGTATTCGATTCGTATTTATTCCTATCTATAAATTAAATCATTTGAAAATAGATCAATCTATCGATACTAACGTTCGAGTTCCTCAAATTGTCTCTTATCTAAATATAATTTTCACCCGTATATCGGAAACGTGACATATGTAAATATACTATTTATTAATAAATGATCCTGTAAACACACACCTACCTGTCTTTACGCATAAGCAGGTGTACTTTATCATTCTGCATCATCGATAAAATAAAACGTGTAATTAAACATATTTGGGCAATTCGGTTATAAAACTGTAGAAATTATTCATTTGAAAATTACCACGTGGCCGCATATTTAATTCGACGAAGTGAAGTTAATTTAATTGTTTATCAAAAACAAAAATGAAATCTTTTAATCCGAATTGAATTGAAAAAATATGTATTCTTAAATAAACTAATTCTAAACTATACTTATCTTTATGTAATATTTCTCTAAATTTTTCAACGTCCTCTCCGTTTGGTTTTCAAGGTAAAAGTGACTGTTAAAATGCACGGAGTTTTACGGCTCAACTCTCCCATGCTCAAATTAGCATAACAATAAGAGTAAAGGACGACTCGATTCGTATACACGTATATGTTAATTCAATAAACGAATTTAATTTTCATTTAATTAAATTCTATTAAATCTTTGATGTCAGTGACAACTTCTCAAATAGCTACGTTTGCCGTGACAATTTTATAGTGTAGTGGTATCATCTGTCTACCTGCCTCCGGCACACACCACGAGAGAGTGATGTGTATTATCGGTTCGAAGGTTTATTATTGTGTTGCCAAATATTAGGGTAAATAAATGAAACAGTAGTATACCGCTGTTCAATAGTCATAAATCGATTAAGAGAAAACAAATCCGGGTCACAAACCAAAACCGAGGGAAACACATCAACTACACAGGTAAAATAGCTATGGACGTATTACGGACGTTATAAAATACGTCCTTAAAACATCCGTGTGACGGACGTTTTACGGAAAAATAGTACGACGTCCGTTAAACGGAACTTCCGTATAACAGACGTTCTAAAACATCCCTTTTATGGAGTTTCTCAATCATCCGTATTACGGATGTAAAAGTCATGAAAGTACATGTTTTATTTTCATGAAATAAAACATTGTATAATAGTTGCCTTATATATTTCTTTTATTGAAACATTAAGAAATCGATACAGGAACGTGCAAAAATGGTTTAAAAGAAAATATGATGTTTTGATTTATTATAAGGTTAAAGTTTTTGACATCTTGTCATAAATTAGGGGTATACTGCCCTGCAAATATAGCACGTACTTTGTCTTTTTGTTTTTGTGTTAATGGTTTGCTGTCTCATAGTAAAGGTACCATGCATGATGTATCTATGAAGGTCAATACCACAGGTATTTGGGGCATGAACCCCCTTTTTGAGCACCAATGTAAAAAAAACTTCTATTTATGTTTCCATATTTAACATTTTTACTATCCACATGAACCCCAAGCTCTTTTTTCACTTGGTGTTCTTGTGGATAGTAGAAAAGGTATTGTAATCGGATAGTTATGGATTTATGAGACGTGGTATATATCTACACATAGTAGAAAATTGTAAATATGGAAAAAGCAATAGATTTTTTTTTAAATTGGGGATAAAAAAAGGGGGTCCATACCCTAAATACCTGTGGTCAATACTAGTAAATGTTATATATATATATCGAGAGATATGCGTAAATCGCATGATCTTCACAAGAGCTTTTCAGAGTATTTCAATATGTGTATTACATACTGTAAATATTTAACACTCAAGAATACTTGTAAAGTGTGCTTAATTAGAAATAAGAAGATGTGGTATGAGTGCCAATGAGACATCTCTCCATCCGAGTAAAAATTTATAAAAGTAAACCATTATAGGTCAAAGTACGGTCTTCAACACGGATTAAATCCAGATATATATCTAATTTATAAGTTAACTAAAAGGCATGTTTTACATACACATGAAATGTTACATGTAAAATATATGTATCTGGCAAATCTCATTATGTATAGAAGGATATATATCGTTGAGACAACAACCTCATTACAAAAAACCCAAGCAAACAATATTTAAACTATCAAAAGGCAATATACAGTCTTCAACAATAGACAGGTGTCTATACAATATACCAAGCTCTTAATTGTCACAAGTCTATACAAGTTTGAATAGTTTAAACAGAAGCAATCGAAATGTGCTGTCAACACCAAATACTCCAAGAAAGAAAAACACACATTGACATAAGACATACAAATCAAACAACCAATTGACAAGGCTCCTCACTAGGCTTCGACAGTGAAATGAACATGTGACATGGTTAACTTACCTTTTAATTTATGCAAAAGAAGAAAATATATAAAAATTAATGATTTGTAACAGAATTTTAAATGTTTTTACAGTACTTTTACCTGCAAATTAACAAAGAAATAATTCTTTCATTGTGAATTTTGAATACAGGTTATAACAGATATTTTATATTTTATCAAAATTGAAACTCCTTCTTTAAAAAAAAAAAAAAAAAAAACTAAGTTTGACATTTGGGAAATAATTTTGAATAGAAAATGAAACCTATATATCAAGATTTCTTTTTTATGAAATTCTAGCACAAGAAGATGCTTTAGATATTTCCTATTATCGAAATTAACACTGTGCTTAAAGATGTTTAAATCTGTTCAGACAATCTTGACGTATCGTACGACGTAGAAGTGTTGACGGACAGACAAACATTGTGATCATTATAGGGCACCCGCAAAGTAGTCAACGGGGCTTTTACTGTCTTTGGTGGACTGAAAGGTCTTGACATGACGATTAAGAAAATACATGTTTACTGTTTAGGGGTCGGTATATGAATAATTTTTAAATATTTCACGATATATTACCTGCGGAAGAGGGTAAACACTTATTTGCGCTGAAAAGGTTCTAACATGACGAGCAAGAATATATATGGTTTTTGGAGTGGGAATATACAAATCAATAATTTGACATTAACAAAAATCAAAGTCAGAGGTCATATCCAATGGAATGCGACACATAATAGGTGTTGCACTCATGTGCCAATTATCAAAAGCCTATGTCAAAGGATTGAAAAGTTGTGTTACAAACAGAAAATGTGGAAAAAATAAATTATTTTTACATTAAGGTGAAAGGTCAAGCTCAGATGAAGCTCATGGTGATATGCACAACACCGTCTTGTAGTAATATACCTTCACATCAAATATCACAAACCATGGTCAAAAGATAAAACAGTATTCACCCGGACAAGGTTGTATGAGAACAACCAGAGGAATAAGAAACACAAATGAATAGATATAGGAAGATGTGGTGTGAGTGCCAATGAGACAACTCTCCATCCAAATAACAATTTATAAAAGTAAACCATTATAGATCAATGTACGGCCTTCAACACGGAGCCTTGGCTCACACCGAACAACAAGCTATAAAGGGCCCCAAAAGTACTAGTGTAAAACCATTCAAACGGTAAAACCAACGGTCTAGTCTATATAAAAAACGAGAAACGAGAAACACGTATAAATTACATAAACAAACGACAACTACTGTACATCAGATTCCTGACTTAGGACAGGTGCAAACATTTGCAGCGGGATTAAACGTTTTAATGGTACCAAACCTTCTCCTTTTTCTGAAACAATAGTATAACATCACAACGTAGAAAACACACGATAAAACATCAATTGGAAGGCTTAACTCAATCAAAAACGTAAATTAACACACTATGAACGAATAAATTCGATCTGTGATACCTGAAAGTAAATACATAGTTAATAAAATATTAGGGCCAAACATTCAAGGCCAAAAAGCAAACAAATAAGTCCAAATGGCAAGACATCACCGCGAAATATTTAACCCTTAGAAAATAATCACTTTTGAAAAAACCGGTTTTCATAATATATACAGGTAAATGAAAAATAACTTTGTCGTTTTAGGTATACTTTTTCTGTATATATAAAATCTTCCAATAATTAGGAATACCAAGAAAGGTCTGTCATATAAATACCTAATTAACACTAGATACATAAGGGGTAAATATCAACAATAAAACTTCCCTGTACAGATTAAAGGAGAATAATCTTGATGTTCATACAAATGTAGTATGAAGAAGTGAAAATTAGTAGATATTCCAAATAATCAAAGCTGGTATACAGACAAGATCCATATTAATATAAAATAACAAAAAGTATTAAAATAGTATCAACAGGTCGAATTAAAAGAAAGTACGATTTGAGAGTACTCGCAGTTACTGACAGCTAGTTAAAAGCCAAAAACAATTAATGATAAAAATCATGCATCAGAGACTAAAATCAACTAAAACACATCCCAGGGATTTAGTATTTTAACGTCATGAACAGTCAGAGAAGACATGACTTGTGCAATGCCAAAGATAAATGTATCGACAGGTAGTAGGATAGTGAGGAGCTATATCTTAAGAGATAAAATTAACGTGTGTGTCTCTAAACATCCCGCCTCAAAAGAAGATACAACTTAGTTATGTTTTAATTTGCTAATGACAAAATCGATATTAGTGCCAATGTAAACTATATTCAGAGATCTAATTACAATATTGGTACGATAACCCTTACTTATAAGTTTGTTTAAAGGTTCGATGAGTTTACACGGATCACATAGTGATTTCCTCGCTTTAAGTACAATATTACCGTAAAATTTAGGATGTGAAATACCATTTTTAATAAGTTTTCTACAGGTACAGCCAAATTTACTAATCAAATCTTTGTATCTATGAAAGAATTTAGTAAAAGTTTTAAGTAATTTATGGTATCGAAATCCCTGACACAATAATTTCCCAGTGATGCATTGTTTACGTTCGTTAAAATCTATGACATCAGAACACACACGGGCATACCTGTTTTTTGTCTTTCTCTCTCTTTGTCTAAAGAGAGAAAGAATTACACACATTCAAATACTATCATGTGTATACTAAAATACATTTGTGTGTTATACAGTGGTTCTACTGAGCAATGTCACTATTATTTTTTAAAGTCCGTAAAATAGTCGAAATTTATCAATCTATATGATGGAAGTGTTACAGGTGAATACGGACGTAATACGAATGGGAACCAAAACACGTAATACAGATGGGAAACAACGGACGTTTTACGTCCGTGGTACTAAAAGTCCGTAAAACATCCGTTTAATACGGACGTTTTACGTCCGTAGCTACTTTACCTGTGTATAAGAGGAAAACAACGAACACATGGTGTACGCAGTGTACGCTTACATGGCAATACAGTACAAAAAACGAAAGAACACTCAGGACAGAGAAATACATAAATAAATAATATAATAGTACATTACAATATGTAAACCACAGAATAACAACGGACACCTCCCATGAATTTACGACAGTACACCAGGACACCACAATATAATTCTAAACTGTGCGTCACACGAATGTATCAACGCCACAAAAAGTGACGTATTTTTGTGACGTTTATTTTATCACAGGTAAATTTCTAAAAGTAGAATATATATGACTCTATAAGGTGTTGCTTTGACATGCAATGATTGCCACTTTATTTGAAATTAAGACAAAAAGGCTGTGCCTGCTTCAAATTGAGGAATTTAACATAGAAAGCAATTGGGCCATGAATTAGTGGTGTACTTCATAAACTGCAAAGGGTTACGATTAATGATCCGGATCGTAATCTTTGGCTAGCGAAAATAAAGTTGTTTTTTTTTATCTTTTTTATTTTTTTTACCTTTTTATTATTTTTTGTGAAAACTTCTATCGAACTGAAAAAGAAAAGCCAGAATGAAAAAAATGTTAGGGTGCTTCTGAAATAAATCGTGGGAGGGGTTGGAGGGGAGAATATTATCTACTTACCTTTTGGTTTACAACGTTGGTCTTTTACATCAAAATAATAGGATGTCTGTTTTCGACACATACAATTATCATAATTACAAAAAAAAGGAGAAGCACAAGTGTATGTAGTGTAACCCAATCTACATCGCCCTCCAAACATCTCCAAACCTACAAAAAACAATAAAAATGCAATTTGCATTGAGTTTTAACATTTATTGGCTTTTCATTTTATACGAATTTTAAAAAAGTGCCAACAAAAATCTTCGCCGTAAAATGCATGCAAAAGAGAAGTTTCACGAAGGATAAAATTTAGCCCGCATATTTTGATTTTTTTTTTTTTTGATTTGCCTAAGTACTACGGTTTTGGGAAGAAATAGTTGTGATCAAAGAAGTAATTGATGCAGAATAACTTATTATTTTTTTTGGAAAATTGTTGTGTCTAGTGATTCAGTATAAACATTGACACATTTTTGGTTAAAGGACATTTTTGGATGTTTGTTGCATAAAATCATGGCACTGGCTACGATTACGCTGAAACTTAACAATAACAACAGAGTTATTGTTAGGTAGCAATACGCAAATAGAACTGTATAGTTTCACATTTTGGCCCTGGTGGGTTTTTCCAATATGAAAGTTATTGTGCAATAAAATTCATTTTTAGACAGCTGATGACTAATTTAGCCTTCAAAGTGGGTTCATAGGAACACCAAGATTATTTTTTAGATGATTTATGGGCTATTTTCTGTTTGATTGTTCTATTTTCATAGCCAGACTGGCCATACGTCCAGAAATTTTTGTAATGTTTACAAAACATTTTTTTTTTTCACATGAACTTTTTGACGCAATTTTACAAAAAAATGAGGCGAAAGACATGATTTTTATTTGATCTCTTGACAGATATATGTAAACGGTTTCGAAAAAAGCTATCACTCCAAGGGATTGAAATTCTACTTTTGGCCAAATTTTGAATACATGAAGGTTGTTGCCATGGATACAACAAAAAGCAATTATATTTTACCATTTCAACTACTAGATATCAACTCTATGGAAGATACTGATTACATTCATTTGCACATATATGACATAAACAGTAAGCTTAATTTGTAAGAAAGCAAGGTAAATGGGTGGTAAAATTTATGATGGTAAAATTTCTATTTTTTCCTAACTGTATATTGCTACCTTACATTGGGTACTAATTGCCGGAATGCTAGGTTGGATTAGAAACCGATTAATTACGACCGTAACAAAAATGTTGTGTCTATAGTTACATTGCGTTATTGTTACGTTAGATTTCTTAAACTTTTAACCAGCTTTAGTTTTGTTAATGAATTATCTTATATGCTTGATTTTTATTTTTATTATTATTGTTAATATTATTAAGAATATAGTTCAACATGTTCAATGGTTCGATGTTTAAAAGAAAGCTGTTCACTTCTATGTATTTAGCTGTACACTTACCCTTATCGCTGTCATTTTACTTTGAACAATTGACGAAGCTAGTCCCAAAACAACATCACATGTTTCCAACCAAAATTTTTTATATCAAACTTAATGTTTGACAATGACATTGTTTATATGTTTCTTTGGTTTAAATGTGTATACAGGTTTTTGTTTAAATGTACTTTAATCACTCTAATCATTCTTATAACTTACTGTGCTTTATTTTGTAATTTATTTGATTGTATAGCTCAAATTTTGGGCACCATGATTGATTGATAAATAAAAGAACAAAGTTCCAATGTCCCCCCGTTGCACATAATTTATCTGTTCGCGGTCAATAACTAAAAATATAAATTTTGTTTTTGTATTATTTAAAATTTTCTAAAATTATCTTAGAGAGTTGAAGACTTAAGAGCAATTTCTGATATATTTAATATTTCCAAGGGGCATAACTCATTAAAAATATTTGATCAGCAATTATTTTCGAAATTGTCCATGACATTGCTGATATAACCTTTGATATGAATTTAATAAAAATCTGGCAAAAAATGTACTTGTGAGAGCGCTTACAATAAAAATGTCCATATAATTAATATTTCTTAGGAGCATAACTCTCAAAAATAAATGATCGGCACTGATTTTCAAACTTGTCCTAGACATTGCTGTTTTAAACCTATGATATAAGTTTCATAAAAATCTGACAAGAATTGTACACATGAGAGCACTAATATTGCAATATTCCAAATAATTTATATTTCTAAGGGACAGAACTCTTTTAAAAACAAATGATCGGCACTGATTTTTGAACTCGTCCGAGACATTGCTAATATAAACCTACAATATAAGTTTCATAAAAATCTGGCAAAAATTGCACAAATGAGAGCGCTAACGATGCAATTTTCCATATAATTAATGTTTTCAAGGGGCATAACTCTTTAAAACATTATTGATCGACACTGATTTTCGAATTTGTCCGAGACATTGCTTATATAAACCTATGATATCAGTTTTATAAAAATCTGGCAAGAATTGTACATGTGAGTGCGCTAACAAGACTGGACGGACGGACGGACGGTATGTTTAACACCAGTTTCACATCGAAATAACAGGACGTATGAACGAGAAAATTGACCCAGTCATGGAGTGTATTATGAAATTTGTTTCTATGCTTCGTTTTGTGCAATCGTAAGGTTTATAATAAGAAAATACAGTTGAAACGGCTGGTGAAAATTAATGGTTTCCTAAGTGGAACAACGAGGTTAAAACAGCCGTTTATTTCAATGTTTTACGTTCCAACAAGAGTCTTCCCCGTTAAAAAAAATCACAAATATTTAACTCGTAATCTCATTTGCGATCATTTGCATATCAGTGTGGATATTTAGGGGGGCATTTAATCTAACGTTTCATTGAAAACTCTTGTTTTTCTGATTCGGATACCCTAACCTTTTCGTTGCTTCATTGTTTCTTCGATTTTGCCTGCAACGAAAAACATTTTATTCAGCTCCAAAATGAGACCGCATGCAAATCAGAATCCATTCGTTTTTTGTTTTTGTTTATTCTATATTTTAAATAAATTGACCTTTGAAGACGACCTTCAGTTGGCCAATAAAAATGGGATTCCGTTTCTTACGTTGACGTAAAATCATGTGAAATGTCATCTGCTTAAAGTAAAAGAAATGTGCACGTTTTGGAAGCTATGCACACGAAGTAATTTAAAAGACTGAGAAATTATTTTTGGTTAATGGGACAAGGTATAAAATGCTTCTAATTGTATTTTTCCAAATAGTTAAAACCGTGTACATTTCTGAACTTGCATTTTCAAGTATGCAGATCACAAGTAAAGTCACAACAGGCTACACCAAAATAAAAACACAAGCTAAAATAAATACACATATATATTTCCAGTCCTGTTACTTTGTTATATCTTAGAAATATTATATTAACTTTCATTTTCTTTCCATGCTTATATGTTTGAATAAATGGAAAAGGTGTTGACTGACAGAATGATATATAAGATTGTGGACATACTGAAATGTATTTCTATAGAAGAATAATATCACAATTTCAATGTAAATGGAAAGGAACATTTTCAACCCCTGTTTTATGTATGTTTTACATTTAAAACAAAAATATTAAAAGGAAACATCTTATTTATATCTTAGTCATTTTTTTATGGAAAGCTTCAGGAAAAGCAATAAATTTTCCGAATTTATTTACCAAATAAAACCAATATGCCCTAGCTAATCTTTGCCTAAAAAACATTTTTAACATTTTAGGGTATATCCACAATTGGTCAACAAATAATCTGTTTTAACATAACATATGTGCAACAAACTGAAAGGTATGTGAAATGCCAGTCATACTTATTTTTTTTTAACTGTATACTAATTAAATTATATCTTATGAAAATATGAATGAAAGAGATGTTGGGTATACATCAGTTAGACAAGCAACCCACCAGCACAAAAAGCCCATAAAATATTCAGTTGTCACCGAGAGAGAGATGACAAAGACGCGATGCACCTCGTATGAATTACATTGGTCTTTTCTGGATGTAGGTTGCACTTTGTAAATACAGCTGTTTCGCAAACCACGCCTCTTTTGGTGAGATATATAATATTCATAGATATTTTGTTTTGTTTACCTACTGGTTCCCAGATATGATCTCTATTTTTCATATCGTAGAGACATAACTTGGGAATCTTACCAGAATAAATAGACATGATTAGCGGTGAAATTGAATTATGAGGAAGACCCAAAGTGAAAGGAGGGGGTAGTACAGAATAATTTTAGTACAAGATTAAACTCTAAGAAGTTCGGACAAAGTTATTTTTCATTTATCTGTATATATTATGAAAACCGTTTTTTTCAAAAGTTATTATTTTCTAAGGGTTAAATATTTCGCGATGGTGTCTTGCCATGGCTTTATTTGGACTTTTTGTTTGCTTTTGGCCTTGAATGTTTGTCCAATATTTTATTAACTATGTATTTACTTTCAGGTATCACAGATCGAATTTATTCGTTCATAGTGTGTTAATTTACGTTTTGATTGAGTTAAGCCTTCCAATTGATGTTTTATCGTGTGTTTTCTATGTTGTGATGTTATACTATTGTTTCAGAAAAAGGGAGAAGGTTTGGTACCATTAAAACGTTTAATCCCGCTGCAAATGTTTGCACCTGTCCTAAGTCAGGAATCTGATGTACAGTAGTTGCAGGGTTCATACACCTTTTTGTTCCATTTTCAAGGACTTTTCCATGACTTTTCAAGGATGTTTTATGAAATTTCCATACCCAAAAACCAGTAAACCAAAGGGTAAAATATAGATTCTTTGAAAGAGGATGACCTACACATCAGTATAAAAGTATTTATTCAAGTTTTGAAATATTTTAATCAATTGAATAATGTAGTTAAAATAAAGTTCTTAGTGTTTAATTAGTGAGTTCTTTGTATTTTGCTTGTAGAAGGCTGTCCATTTCTTTAACTGTTTCTCCTTTTCTTTAGCTGCTCTTCTCAGAGCATTTTACTTTGCTAATAGTGTCAATTTTCCTGTTTTCCGCTTTGTCTGCAAATTCAACAGCAGAACTTTCCAAAGTAATAGCTCGATGTGTTTGGAGCTCTTACAGTGGCTTTTCAATGCAGATTCTCTCATGTTTGAAACGTCAAACTCTTTCATTTTGTACTCTGGTTTTCCAACCATTTTAACTGAAAATGGCAGTTACCTGAAATTTTCTCTTGTATCAACTGATCAATGACATGCCATTTTTAAAAATATTCCGATAACTGGTAGAACCAGATTCGGTCATATATTTTCACCAAAATTATGAAGAACGAATTTTAAATCCTAATTTTACATTTACCAAGACTGGCTATCAAACTGGGACCTTGTTTGTAGCTCTATTGAGAAACAGTTTCGACAAAAACTACGGAAAATGTTTATAGACACCTAATAAAGTTTACAGTTCAAACAATAATAACTTTCCAGGACTTTTCAAGGACTTTTACTAAAATATAGCTTTCCATGACTTTTAAAGGCCTTTTTCCCCAAACTAAAATCCATGACTTTTCCAGGATTCAAGGACCTGTACGAACCCTGTAGTTGTCGTTTGTTTATGTAATTTATACGTGTTTCTCGTTTCTCGTTTTTATATAGACTAGACCGTTGGTTTTACCGTTTGAATGGTTTTACACTAGTACTTTTGGGGCCCTTTATAGCTTGTTGTTCGGTGTGAGCCAAGGCTCCGTGTTGAAGGCCGTACATTGACCTATAATGGTTTACTTTTATAAATTGTTATTTGGATGAAGAGTTGTCTCATTGGCACTCACACCACATCTTCCTATATCTATATAAATGTCGAAAATATGCCTCACAGCCCTATATTTTGACCTTTGAAAAAATGCATATGAACTTTCCATTCTAGGATATAATTTTTATACGAAACTTCATAGTAAAAGTGGTACAGTTTTAGCTGTAAACGGAGTTCCTATGGAAAATTGCATTGTCTATATATACAGGAGTGCAATCGATAATTCAATGCAGAATAATGTGTTCTGTTTCCCGCACCAAATGCAATGAAAAAAAATTTGTACTTGACAATTGGCTGTCATACTTTTATCACTCAATTCTGACCAGTCTGACAATGTTAATTTTGTGCAGAACCAAAGATGTAAGTGTCTAAACTATTTACAGAAATGAAAAAAAAAAAAAAAAAAAAAATTCTAAACTCAGTGTCATCTTGGACCAGGTATATATTAGGTCCCACATGTCGGATAGAATTGGTATTTTAGGAAATCATCAACATAATGAATAAGTGGATTATTGAATCCTAATAATGCACAAAGTGACATGTCATAGGCAATAAATGTCTGGTATTTCTCTGTCTCTAGCTAGTGGATGTTTGAGGGTGTTTTTTTTTTTTTTTTTTGGGGACAAATTGAATGAAAGAGGTAGATTTCAAATTTTTTTTTCAAAGATGCATAATGAAAATCTGACTGTTTTGATTCTAAATGGAAAAGTCAAAATGTTTGGAGTGAGTTCAGATAATGAATCCTGAAAGTATCTAGTGTGAAATTGTGAAAAATGTAAATATAAATAGATGACCACCATTTCAATGATAAGAATGTGCAAGTTGACATTTATATTTTAGACTTTTAGAAAATCCTGAGATAGTTTCTTTTATATTCTAACAAATCGGGTGCTCTTTGACACTGAAATATGAATAAGACCTGCTTTTTACACTATTTATTGTTGTGTTTAGAAACGTAGACTATTTACATAAATAGTCATTTTCTTCACAATACTGATCAAACTGCCTCATGATAGCTGCTGGGGCTATACAATGTATCACATTTGGAGTTGGTATAATTTTTCCTGATGAGTTTTATCTTCTTCTCTCCAAATGGCATGTTCTTTATGACTTCAGAGGAGGTTATACAGTCAACAAAGCTTTCAATTTTTGGGGGCTCAACTGATTGCCTATACTTTGAGTCAAAAGGTACTGATCAACCCACTCCATATTTGAAATCATGTCGTTTTGCTATTTTGTATCTGTAATAGGATACACTTGGAATGAGATTTTTTTAATGAAATTGTACGATTTCTTTTTGGCAATGACTGATAATATTCGTCTTTGTAATGTCCAAGTGTCAGAATTTTCATATGCTTGTTTAATTGCTTCTTCAAGATCCTCATCAACCACTGTTTCTGTTGAAACTAGGTTTTTATAAAGCTCATTATCTTCTCCTTGGCAAATTGTATTCAGAACAATTTACAGATAAACATGCTTTTGCTTTGGCGATGTAATGTCGTCTTGTGCGGTCACCAGCATTTGAAAATGAAACACATTCCCTGAACAGGACTAATATTCACACTAGCAAGGAAAGCATTGAAAGATTTCAGGGGACTATTATTTTCTTCATTGTCATTTTGACTGTCTGTTTCCTGCGAAAAATCCTCTGGATTGAAGAAACTACCTTGAGATTGTTTTGTGTTGGCTTCTGAAGTCTCTTCATCTGATAACAATGTTTCAGTCTGGAGAAGAAATGTTCATGTATTAAAATTAAAATCCAAGCACAAAAACTTGTTTCTCAAAATTTATGATTTTATGATTTCTTTCAAAAAATCTAACTTTTTACCCAATATTTGAATTGAGAATCAATTCTTAATAGCAATTTATACCTATATCGAAATTTTGTTGAAAACAAGCCATGAAAAAAAATGTTTCGTAATTTTCGATTTAACTAAAAGTTCAGTTTTTACCATTTTTTCTGCATTTTCGGCATCTTCAATCACAATGAAATGGCTCTCATGGTCTTTTATAGCTGACTATGTGGTAAAGGTTTTGCTCATTGCTGAAGACCGTACAGTGACCTGTAACTGTTAACTTCTACGGCATTTGGTCTCTGGTGAAGCGTTGTCTCATTTGTATTTTTACCACATCTTTAGATTTTTATATAACACCATATATAATTTGTATATATCCTAGCATATGACAATGTATGAAGATCTCAAAACTAGTGAATTTTTTTAACAAGAACTTAGTTTCTATGGAAAACTTTAAACCCCTCAATTCAAATCAGTTTTAAATAGCAATTTCATAACTTATGTGTGATTTTTTTTGTTAAAATTCTAGCACAAATTGTCTTTTACAAAATTTGTGAATTTTTAACAAAAAAGTTTTTCAAAGTTTTGTTCACCCAATTTAGACTTACTGCTTGTTTTATGTTACTTCATATGTGAATTATGTCTTCTCTTTCTCTTTTATCACTAGTACAGGCTAATATGTCAGGTTGACATCTTAAGACTCTTGAAGAGGTGTCAGTCCTTTCTGAAAATCATTTATATTAGATACATAATTTATATTTTGTGCTTACAAATAAATGCAAGTTACCTATTTATACAATCAATTTCAGAGGCTTATTTCTCTTTCCTTTTTCCTTCATCAATATAAGTATTGTCCCAATTAAGGTAAATCAGATGTCCTTTTTCTGAGCATCCCTTCTTGGCATGTTGCAAAAATACTTTTTTGGTTTAATAATATTTTACCAAGTATAATTCAATAAACAACGGAAACATCAAAAACTTGAAATTTAGAGATTATCCAATCAAAATTGGGTGTTGTTAAGTGTATTTAAAGTTTTTTTAAATATCCCTTTAAAATCAAGAGCAGATTATTATATTGACTTTGATAGGAAAATTTGTGTTTCAAAAAAAATAAAGCCTGTGACCACTACTTTTATTTGATATTTCAGAAGATTGATGAAAAACAATTCTCTCATTGAATTTTAACCAATTATGTCGTTTAATGTTTCCTTAAGAAGGAAAAATTAAGTTTCCTCTATATAACCCATATAAAATAACTGTGATTATATAAATGCTAATTTCAATGTATTTTAACGAAAAAACAAGGTCCTTGACCCCCAATTTTAAAGTTGAAATTTGAAAGTCCACTGACTCAGAAGTTTTTTACAGAAATTTAAGAAAAATTTTCGTTAAACATTTAGACACCCCAGCTCACTAAAAAAGGAAACTCATTCGATTCTATCTTAAGCAACTGCAAGCTTTAAATTCAACCTATTGACCCCAACATTACTAGGGTTTTTTTTCTCCTTTATCTTCAATTACAAGTTTAATTTAAGCAAGAGAATCCCAAGACTTCATTAGGAAAGAATTTGTTTTGGATTAACAAAGCCATACCTATATGCTACTGAAATGATCATTCAGTGAGCATAATAGATAAATCAATAGAATTCAGTATTCATCATTTCCAATGGTTTGACATAAATTGAAAGTGTTGATGTATTTCATAACTATACAAAAAAAGTAGTGCCTTAATTGAACTTAGTTTTTGTATATGTAGACAATAAACTTTTATCTGACTGTCAAGTACTAATTGACTAGCTCTGATATATGTCGCTTCCTGACAATAAAAAGATTTGTCTGCAAAGCTTAAAATACAGTTTTCTTCAAAATTCACGCATAAAGTAATGTATATTAAAGCAATTCCTTATTTGTGCATGTATTCCTTTTTTGGTAAATATCTTTATCTAAAAGAATGCATTGTGGTCATTTTTTTTAACAACATGTTGACCTCAGTCTCACTGTCTCGGAAATGTATAGTCCTAACATCTTCTTTATTCATTATGATTGTAGACTTTATAGGACTAGTAGTGTTATGATGATCATTTTGAAATATAAAACTGCAGTAAATGTCCTGATTGAAGTGTACATTTTGTTTTCTACTTACTTTTGATGACAATCCTCCACTTTTCCTTTCATTATATGGGTCAAACTCATCAGCTGGTTCAGTACACTGAAAAAAAAAATACAATTTAAATGTTTTAAATTAACTATAAATTTTCATTTTTTGTTAACCTATTAGAATATATATGGCATATGAATTTACTAAATTATATGTTCCCTTATATTGTCAGCGCTTTAACCACAAAGAAACAAGTTGAAAATGCATTGAATATAGTACAAAAAAGTGTCAAATTGAAGACACAGTTAAATTTAGGATACTAAATGTCATATTTTAAATAGGATTACCTAAGCTATAGTTATAAGAACATAATCAATTGGAACAATTGGGTTTTTTGTTCAATAACTTACTACAAGTTACACATGAACTTTCAAGCACTCACACAAATTACAAATGATGATCGATTTTGAAAAATAGCTAAAAAGGAAAAAGTGAAGAAAATTTAAGCCAACCAAGTTAGCTTGGAAAGTATGGTTTCAAAAATAATTAATTTCAGAGAAACATGAATGATGATGCCACCTATTCGAGTTTTGTAGGGCTAGGAAGAAAACGTTAACGGTAAAATATGTTAGTTTTTTTTTTTAATTTATTCCCAGCTGTAGTCTTTGTTTTTATTTATATTGTTACTTATTTCATTGTTTTTTTTTTTTTTTTCTTTCAAAATTAATACAAAAAAAGTTTTACATGTTGCTTCAGTTTAAGTAAAAAAGTAGAAATGGAAAACTATACAAGCAGACCATGAACAAGGCTTGAACGAAATCTTATCACAGGAAAACTGAAAAGAAATCTAGATATTTCTGTGTCAATTTCATAAAATTTATTTACAGTGTTGTTCAGAAATATTCATTAAAACTGTACGTATAAGCCTGCAAAATTTTACAATATTTTGTACTGATAACTATTTTAGTATCATTTGTTTTGTTTTTGAATTGGGAAATAGTCAATGCTTTTTGAGATTGAAATTTGAACTCGACAGCAAACATGGCAAATCAAAAACTTTACGCGAAATAGTATATCATATATTTTTATAACCCTGCCACATTTTGTATATGTGTAGGACGTTGGTTTCCTCATTTGAATTGTTTCACAATTAGTAGTTATAGTTGACTACCGTTATATGTCATGGGTTTTGCTCATTTTTGAAGGCCATATAGTGACCTATATTGCTTTACATTCAAATCATGCACATAATTTAGACTATTTTGGGTATGTTTAGCACTGAGTGAAATAGTCAATGCATTTTGAGCTTGAAATTTGAACTCGACAGCAAACATGGCAAATCATAAAAAATAGGCGAAATAGTATATCATATATTTTTATAACCCTACCACCATTGGCAATCATTTCCTTATTTTTATATTAGGCCAAATAAACGTATATGTGTGGTTCCAGTTACCCGATCGACCCTAGTTTAAACCCCCCGACCCTACAATTTTTTTTTCCATTTCTGAAAAATAATTTTAGAACGATCCCATTTTGTGGAATGTGACCTACTGACCCTATTTTTTCATGATGTCACTGGAACCACGCAGACAGAATAAATTTAGTGAACCTTTGAGCCATATATTTAAAAAAAGTATGTTATTATATAAACATGGAATGATTACGGTTTAATTGAATGAAATGCTTGTCTGCTTTTTTTTTTCTTCTGATACTGATAAATTGAAAAGGTTGAGTGCTATTATTAAAAAAGCAAAATATTCCTGTCCCATGTATGTACATGTCCCAAATTAGGGGACTATCATTTTATATTAAGGGGAAGCAATCAGTCATCAATAAAATATTATTGTCAATGGCAGCTTGATAATAAATATCTATTTACAAAATGTTGTGCATAAAAGATGAAAATTAATATTGATACAGCAATATAAAGATATATTTTTCCTCGAATTGATTGAAAATATTTTTTGTGCACCTGACCCCTCCCCCAATATCAAATGGATGATTTGACAATATGGAGAAAAAGATTCCATGTCTTTTCATAAGTTTTAGCCTGATAATGTAGCATTTGTGTCAGATTATTTGTCATCCTTATTATAATTCTATGTAATAACTTAACAAGAGCGTGTTGAGCAGAGCAATTATACTTGCCCAACGTCCATATTGTGAATTCTGCATGAGGGTGTGGATGGGGGTTTACAGAATAGATAATAATGAGCAAAAATATAAAGAATTAGAGAAAAATGGACCATACAAATAAAGAATAGAGAATAATGAAGTGCTAAAATATAAAGAAAAGAGAATAATGGGCAAAAAGTATAAAGAATAGACAAAAATGGCCTAAAAATTAAAGAATGAAGGAGCCCCCATCCATACCCTCCTGCATGTCTTGGTTTTGGATTGAGGTCTCACTGACATTTATTTCTTAAGTTTTTTCAGTAAATAGCATACACATTTCCTGAAACTTTATCATTTTATTATCAGTTTTATTTTCACTTACCTGTTCCAACCGGCAAAACATATCCTGTATTTCTGTAAATGATGGGAACATGGTCTACCCCAATTTTTCTGTCTGCAGAAATAGCCGTTCTTTTGCTCCTACTTTGTTTCTTGTGTGGATTTATTAATTCTGAAACGTCACACGATTGTTTTCTACTCCTGTGTGCTGGTTTTTGATGAATTAAATTTAAATGGTTTTGACAAATGTTAGTTTTATTATGAGGATTGGAGTCCCACTGTAAATGCCCTAGCTCTGCAAAAAGTTGTGTTTTAGTCTGTTGATTAAAACTGTTCAAGTTTAAGGGTATTTCCAGATCACAATTGATTGATGCAAATTTTCTAAAGAAAGAGCATTCTATACTCATAATTGTTAAAATATATTTTAGTTGTCTGCCATTATGTAGATATTTACTCTCTTATTACCGAAGAGTCCAAAAAGGAACATTACTCACTACAATCAGTTCAAGGGCTTTAGTCTGTACTTTATTACTATAGACATAAATTATTAAAGGAGATGAGCTATGCTATTGTGTTTAAAATTGTTTTTAAAGGATTAAAATTGATACATTTTCTTTGAATTTTGAATATTGAATAATATTTTGGTAAAGCTCTGACTAATACAACCATTAAATATAAAAGTATCAATAAAATCTCTATGTAGATGACCTTCAGGGCTATTGCCCCAAAAATTGTTGGGTAACTTCAATAAGAAAACAACCTTTAGTTCATTTTTCATATAATATATTTGGGAAATCCTGCTTTTGGAGTAAATAAGATGTTCAAAATGGTAAAAAATCAAGTATTTCTTCAAAATTTTATCAATATGTGTCTTTAATTATTTTTTTTTTCGGCCTAAACACAACTGCTGCAGTGGAAGTAAATGTATTAATTTGTCTAAATTTCTTTCAATAATAGGTCACTTGCTGAAATACACAAAAATGCCTATATAATCCGAGGACAGCCTTGTTTCCATGGCAACAAGACCATGGTGATAAAAATGTTGGTCTGTATTGTGTCCTCATGGTTTATTCCAAAAAAAAAACAAGAAATAATTGTAACAGGATGCTGTTACGAAGCCTCCCAAACGAAGCTCCCATAATTCGTAATTCCAAGGGTCGCCTGACATTGGGCAAAGTCAAGTGAAAATTGGTTTGGTCCAGTAAAGTTATATGCATTAGTGATGCCTGGGGATTAACCCTGTATATCATTCAAATCATCTTGGCATGACAAACCAGAATATATATATTTTAGGGGTGGGGATCTCGACCATTTACAAGATACTAGAACATTGGGGGTGGGGGAAACCCTGGGGACTGACCCTATACATCTTTCAAATGTTCGAGACATGACGAACAGGAATATATATGGTTTAGGGGTGGGGATCTCGACCATTTACAAGATATTAGAACATTGGAGGTGGAAACCCCTGGGGACTGACCCTATGCACCATTCAAATGTTCGAGACAGGAAGAACAAGAATATATATGGTTTAGGGATGGGGATCTCAACCATTTACAAGATATTAGAATATTTGGGTGTGGGGGAACCCCTGGGGACTGACCCTATATGTCATTCAAATGTTCGAGACATGACGAACAGGAATATATATGGTTAAGGGGAGGGGATCTCAACCATTTACAAGATATTAGAACTTTCTCAAATGGCAGGGGGTCGGGATGACCCCTGGGGACTAACCCTATATATCATTCAAACCATATTCGAATGACAAACCAGAATATATATGGTTTAGGGGTGGGGATCATGACCACTTACAAGATATTAGAACATTGGGGGTGGGAGGAACCCCTGGGGACTGACCCTATACATCATTCAAATGTTCGAGATATGACGAACAGGAATATGTATGGTTTAGGGGTGGGTATCTCGACCATTTAGAAGATATTAGAACTTTCTCAAATGGCAGGGGGTCGGGATGACCCCTGGGAAATAACCCTGTATATCATTCAAATCATCTTCGCATGACAAACCAGAATATATATGGTTTAGGTGGGGATCTTGACAACTTACAAGATATTAGAATATTGGGGGTGGGAGGAACCCCTGGGGACTGACCCTATATGTCATTCAAATGTTCGAGACATGACAAGCAGGAATATATATGGTTTAGGGGTTGGGATCTCAACCATTTACAATATATAAGAACTTTTTCAAACGGCAGGGGGTCGGGATGACCCCTGGGGACTAACCCTGTATATCATTCAAACCATGTTCGCATGACAAACCAGAATATGTATGGTTTAGGTGTGGGGATCTTGACCACTTACAAGATATTAGAACTTTCTTAAATGGCAGGGGGTGGGGTGACCCCTGGGGACTAATCCTGTATTACATTTGATGTGCTTTATCATGACAAACAAGAATATATATGGTTTAGGGGTGGGGATCTCGACCATTTACAAGATATTAGAACATTCTCAAATGGCAGGGGGTCAGGATGACCCCAGGGGACTAACCCTGTATATCATTTAAACCATCTTAGCATGACAAACCAGAATATATATGGTTTAGGGGTGGGGATCTTGACCACTTACAAGATATTAGAACTTTGTCAAATGGCAGGGGGTGGGGTTGACCCCTGGGGACGAACCCTTTATTTCATTTGATGTGTTTTATCGTGTAGAACATTTTCAATTATAAAGATTGTGTCTATCACTAACGGTTTTCAAGTTATAATCATTTGAAAAAAATAATAAAATCCGATAGGGTTCTATAGTAAACCCTCCCTTCTTTTTGCCCCTCAAAGTACCCCTTTTTAGACCCCTTTGCACAAATGAAACCCTGATTGCACCACTAGACATGTTAATCTAACATATTGTGAAACCTTAAGTAAATCTGACTAGCGGTTTTGGAGAAATGGTGCGGACAAGTTCATTTAAAAAAGTGGCGGAAGAGTAAGAATAACAAGTAATCCTGTGTTAGGATGCTAACACAAAAGTCGCCAAAACGGCCCCCAACCATTGTTCTGCTGTTTCCATGGTAACGGCAGCCATTTTGAAATTTCATAGTCGGATAGCACATCTACACATGACAGGTCACATTACTAACAAGTTTAATAAAAATTGGACCAATTTTCAAATTTAGGCATTTTGGAAATTCCAAAGTCAAATACCACATCAACATAAGACAGTCAACTTTTGTGTAAAGTTTCATTAAATTTGAAGCATTTTGAATTTTTTTACATTTTTGCAGTTTCCATGGTAACGGCAGCCATTTTGAAAATTCCAAAGTCGGATTGCACATCTACACATGACAGGTCACATTACTGTCAAGTTTCATAAAGATTGGACCAAATCTAGATTTTCGCATTTTGTTGTTTCCATGGCAACGGCGGCCATTTGGAAATTCAAAGTCAAATTCAAATCTACATACACTCGTTAACATCTCTGTAAAATTTCATTAAATTTGAAGCATTTTAAAATTTTTTCAAATTTTTGCAGTTTCCATGGTAACGGCGGCCATTTTAAAAATTCCAAAGTCGAATTACAGCTACATATGGTGCTACCTGTAATAATCTATCATTATATAACTTAAAAAGTACATAGGAATAATTCAACACTATCACATGACTAATCACATGACTATTGTTCTAGAATGTTCCATGAAAATTGACCCCCTAAAATAATGCCAAGATGACCCCGGACTGAAATAAAAAATGTGGAATAGACACCTGGACATCGGTCTCTTGTATTACACAAAACTTAAAGGTTCTACCAGTAACGAATCAATAGTCGAAAAATGACCCAACCCATGTTCCGGCCCCCAAAAAGTGCCAAGTTGACCCCCATTTGAAATAAAAAATAGCGAATGCACCCCTAGGGATACTACCCCAACATCATACCAAATATAAAGTTTCCATCATTTAAGGCTTGGAAGAAAATGGTCGGACAAATTAGGGTTAAGAATAATAATAATAATAATAATAATAACAAGTAATCCTGTGTTAGGATGCTAACACAAAAGTCGCCAAAACGGCCCCCAACCATTGTTCTGCTGTTTCCATGGTAACGGCATCCATTTTGAAATTTCAAAGTCGAATATCACATCTACACGTGACAGGTCACATTACTTACAAGTTTCATAAAAATTGGACCAATTTTCAAATTTAGGCATTCGTGTTTCCATGGTTACGATGGCCATTTTGGAAATTCCAAAGTCAAATGCCACATCTACATAAGACAGTCAACATTTGTGTAAAGTTTCATTAAGTTTGGAGCATTTTGAGATTTTTGAGATTTTTGCAGTTTCCATGGTAACGGCAGCCATTTTGAAAATTCAAAAGTCGGATGGCACATCTACATACGACAGGTTACATTACTGTCAAGTTTCATAAAGATTGGACCAAATCTAGATTTTTCGCATTTTTGTTGTTTCCATGGCAACGGCGGCCATTTTGGAAATTCAAAGTCAAATTCCAAATCTACATACACTCGTTAACATTTCTATAAAATTTCATTAAATTTGAAGCATTTTAAAATTTTTACATTTTGCAGTTTCCATGGTAACGGCGGCCATTTTAAAATTCCAAAGTCGAATTACAGCTAAATATGGTGCTACCTGTAATAATCTATCATTATATAACATAAAAGTACATAGGAATAATTCAACACTATCACATGACTAATCACATGACTATTGTTTTAGAATGTTCCATGAAAATTGACCCCTAAAATAATGCCAAGATGACCCCGGCTGAAATAAAAATGTGGAATGGACACCTGGACATCGGTCTCTTGTATTACACAAAACTTAAAGGTTCTACCAGTAGCGAATCAATAGTCGAAAATGACCCCACCCATGTTCCGGCCCCAAATAGTGCCAAGTTGACCCCATTTGAAATAAAAATAGTGAATGCACCCTAGGGATACTACCCCAACATCATACCAAATATAAAGTTTCCATCATTTAAGGCTTGGAAGAAAATGGTCGGACAAATTAGGGTTAAGAATAATAATAATAATAATCCTGTGTTAGGATGCTAACACAAAAGTCGCCAAACGACCCCAACCATTGTTCTGCTGTTTCCATGGTAACGGCAGCCATTTTGAAATTTCATAGTCGGATAGCACATCTACACGTGACAGGTCACATTACTTACAAGTTTCATAAAATTGGACCAATTTTCAAATTTAGGCATTCGTGTTTCCATGGTTACGGTGGCCATTTTGAAATTCCAAAGTCAAATGCCACATCTACATAAGACAGTCAACATTTGTGTAAAGTTTCATTAAGTTTGAAGCATTTTGAATTTTTGACATTTTGCAGTTTCCATGGTAACGGCAGCCATTTTGAAAATTCCAAAGTCGGATGGCACATCTACACATGACAGGTCACATTACTTTCAAGTTTCATAAAGATTGGACCAAATCTAGATTTTTCGCATTTTTGTTGTTTCCATGGCAACGGCGGCCATTTTGGAAATTCAAAGTCAAATTCAAATCTACATACACTCGTTAACATCTCTGTAAAATTTCATTAAATTTGAAGCATTTTAAAATTTTTCACATTTTGCAGTTTCCATGGTAACAGCGGCCATTTTAAAAATTCCAAAGTCGAATTACAGCTACATATGGTGCTACCTGTAATAATCTATCATTATATAACATAAAAGTACATAGGAATAATTCAACACTATCACATGACTAATCACATGACTATTGTTTTAGAATGTTCCATGAAAACTGGCCCCTAAAATAATGCCAAGATGACCCCGAGCTGAAATAAAAATGTGGAATGGACACCTGGACATCGGTCTCTTGTATTACACAAAACTTAAAGGTTCTACCAGTAGCGAATCAATAGTCGAAAAATGACCCCACCCATGTTCCGGCCCCAAAAAGTGCCAAGTTGACCCCATTTGAAATAAAAAATAGTGAATGCATCCTTAGGGATACTACCCCAACATCATACCAAATATAAAGTTTCCATCATTTAAGGCTTGGAAGAAAATGGTCGGACAAATTAGGGTTAAGAAGAATAATAATAATAATAATAATAATAATAATAATAATAATAATAAGAAACGGGACAAAAACATTAAGTCTCCAAAACTCCGTTTTGGCGACTTAATAATAATAATAATAATAATAATAATAAGAAACGGGACAAAAACATAAAGTCTCCAAAACTCCGTTTTGGCGACTTAATAATAAAGAAACAGAGGAAAAGCAATATGTCACCCGACATTGTCGATCGGGTGACATAATAAGAAAAAAAAGAAACGTAGAATAACAATATGTCACCCCAACTCCGTTGAGGGTGCCATAATAATAACTAGTAATCCTGTGTTAGGATGCTAACACAAAAGTCGCCAAAACGGACCCCCAATCATTTTTCTGCGGTATCCATGCTAACGGCAGTCATTTTGGAAATTCCAAAGTTAAATAGCACGTCATCATATGCCAGTTAACATTTGTGTAAAGTTTCATTCAGATTGAAGCATTTAAAGAAAAATGACATTTTTGCAGTTTCCATGGTAAAGGCGGCCATTTTGGAAATTCTAAAGTCAAATGCCACATCTATATATGCTAATCGACATTTGTGTAAAGTTTCATTAAGTTCAAAGTATTTTCAAATTTTTCACATTTTTGCAGTTTCCATGGTTACGGCGGACATTTTAAAAATTCCAAAGTCAAACTGCTGTTGCATATGGTGCTACCCATAATAATATACCATCATATAACATTTTATGTCTCTAGAATTAATTCAACACTGATGTTCTAGAATGTTCCATGAAAATTCACCCCCTCAAATTATGCCAAGGAGACCCCCAACTGAAATAAAAAATGTTCCATGTTGAAGTGGACATGTGTCTCTAAATATTCATAGAAGTAATCATAATTCTATCTACCCTACATACAGCAGATAATTTAAGAAATGTAAAAAAATTTTGACCCCACCCATCTTTCAGGCCCCCTAATTATACCAAGTGGACACCCTGGTATCATGAATTTTGGGTTCTGCAATCCCCATGATACAGACCCACACCCATAATAAATAATCTGAGATTAAGCAAATCCAAACAGTTCACCAAAACCAAAAACTTGATTTTTTCACATTTTATTAGTTTCCATGGTAACGGCAGCCATCTTGATGATGCCATACCCCACTGCACAATTTCATATAGTGGTCTACATTATGGTATAGTTCCATCAATATTGTTCAAGCCAATTCTGAGAAATAGCATGGACAAAAAAGTGTGGAAGAATAAATATAATAATAATAATAAGGGGAAGAAGAAAAAAAGAAACGAACAATAACAATATGTCACCCCAACTCCGTTGAGGGTGCCATAATAAGAAACGGGACAAACACATAAAGTCTCCAAAACTCCGTTTTGGCGACTTAATAAGAACTGAGCAAAAACAATAAGTCTTCCCATACTTCGTTTGGGAGACTTAATTAACTTTACAAAAAATAGTTTGACCATCAATTTTTATATTTAGGTCATTCTTAACACTTTCTTTACCGGATTGAACAGGATTGTGCGTTTCTGTGACAATATTAAAATTGCACGCGACCGTCATCCGCCCGAATTGATTTCAATGAAAGTGCTTCTTTTTCGTAAACCGACGTGTTGATACTTTTCCTGGAGCTGGCGTACGATCATTGATTATAAATCGAGAAGAACATATTACAACAAATGTTCACTTGTTTTTTTTTTTTTTTTTTACCATGTTTAATGAAAAATATACATTTCATTTGCGGAAAACTATGGAAAAAATTAAGTAAATTCGTCAAAAACGTTTTTTTTTTTTAGCACTGGCCACTGCTTTTTATCGGAGACCTCTGTATAAAGATTCATATTCTCGTATTTTCTGTTAAAATACCATCAACAAATAAAACAGACACATGCTATTTTAATTATTGCAGGTCGTGTACAGGAAAAGTCAAGTGTAAGCCGGTTAGTTCCACGTCTCACGATGATCATAATATTTTTTTCAGCGTCCAACATCATCTGCAGCCATTGTTGACCTTGACTCGATTTCAAATCGGCTTTCCTGAGTTATTTATATAAATAGGTGACGTTTCTAAACACAACAATGAATACTAAAATAGCGTAAAAAGCAGATCTTATTCATATATCTGTGTCAAAAAGCACCTGATTTGTCAGGGATAAAATATCAAAGAAACTATTTTAGAATTTTTCTAAAAGTCTAAAATATAAAATGTCAACTTTCACATTCTTATCGAAATGTGGTCATTTATTTATAACTAGTTACATTTTTCATAATTTCACACGAGATACTTTCAGAATTTATTATATGATCTCATTTCAAACATTTTGAATTAAAATTTCTTAAACAACAGTCAGATTTTTCATAATGCGTGCTTGAATTAAATGGAGTTTACCTCTTTTATTCAATCCCCCAAAAACCCTCAAACATCCATCAGACGGAGACAAAGAAATACCGGACATTTACTGCCTTTGAAATGTATTTTGGGACATTATTAGGATTCAATAATACACTTATTCAGTATGTTTATGACTTCCTTAAATACCAATTCTATCCGACTCCTGTGACCTAATATATACCAGGTCCCAGATGACACTGAGTCTGGGAATATTCTTTTTGTCATTTCTGCAGATAATTTAGATACTAACATCTTTGGTTCTGCACAAAATTAAAATTGTCAGACTGGTCAGATTGGAGTGATAGAAGAATGACAGCCAATTGTCAAGTACCAATATTTTTTTTCTTCGTTGCATTTGGTACGGAAACAGAACAAATTGTTCTGCATTGAATTACACCCATTGAACATCAATGTAATGCATACGAGTTGCATCATGTCTTAATCATCTCTCTGTAGGTGACAACAGAATATTTTATGGACTTTTTGTGCTGTTCGGTTGCTTGTCTAACTGATGTTTACCCAACATCTCCTTTCATTCATATTAATATAAGATTTTATTTGATTAGTATAAAGGTAAATAATAGGTATGACTGGCATTTCACATACCTTCAGTTTGGTGCACATATTTTAGGTTAAAACAGATTATTTGTTGACCAATTTTGGAAAATATTAGAGTCTGTTATATTCTGGGTTGTCTCAAAGTTTCATATTGAAATGAAAGACTTTCTTTTTGCATTTTATATTTTTATTTTTGTTTTATCTGTTTCATTATTAAATATCACATTATATGTCACTTATAATACTAATTTATAGGTTTGAAAGTGAAAAGGTTCAAAAGTAAAGAAGTATATATATTAGTCACATTACTCCTTTGATGTATTCAGTATACCCTAAAATGTTATATATAAAGTTTTTTAGGCCAAGATTAGCTAGGGCATATGGGTTTTATTTGGTATATAAATTCAGAAAATTAATTGCTTTTCCTGAAGCTTTCCATAAAATGACTAAGATATCAATAAGTCATGTAAGTTGTTTCCTTTAAATATTTTTGTTTTAAATGTTAAACATGCATAAATCAGAGGTTGAAAATGTTCCTTTCCATTTACATTAAAATAGCTATATAATGCATATGTATAGAAATACATTTCAGTATGCCCACAATCTTATTTTAATTATTAAGCTGTTCAAATCCTTTTCCATTTCACTCCAACATATAAGCATCATCAGGAAAGAAGATGAAAGTTAACAAATTACTTCTATGATATAACCAATTAACAGGACTGGACATATTTATGTGCTTTTTTTTTAGCTTGTTGTTATTTATTTTGATGTAGCCTGCTACTTAACTTATGATCTGCATATTTAAAAATGCCAGCCCAAAGACTTGCACGGTCTTAACTATTTGGAGAAATACAATTAGAAGCATGTATATACCTTGTCCCATTCACCAAAAATTATTTCTCAGTCTTTTTAAATATATTTTGTGTGCATAGCTTTCTTAACGTACACATTTCTTTTACTGAAGCAAATGACATCTCACATGATATTACGACGTAAGAAACGGAATCCAAATTTGTATTGGTCAACTGAACGCCGTCGTCAAAGGTCAATGTATTTATAAGATAGAATGAAAAAATAAAACTAAAGGCTCTCAAGAGCCTGTGTCGCTCACCTGATTCTACTTTGTTTTGGAAATCATGTAAAAATAGATTAAAATCATAACAGATACCCTAATAATGATCGACGCCAAATTTGGTTTAAGATTTACCCCATAATTTAATCAAAAGCAGAAGACTTTTTAAAGTTTACAGAAATTACCAATAAATTCATTGAAATTGTAGAAAATGACTTTATAAGGACAAAAACTCCAACAAGATGTCAATTGACAATTTTGCTCATTCCATTCAGTGCTCCTCTAGAAGAAGCATTTGTATGTATTTCCCATAGGGTCCTATGTTAAACTTACTCCCCTGCTGGCAGCCATCTTGGATGACAAACCAGCTACAAAGTAACAACACTTGGTCAGCACCTCAAAAGAAACATTCATACCATGTTTGGTTTCAATCAATTAAGCCGTTTTCTAGGGGAAGACATTTGTGTATATTTCCCATAGGGTCCTTTGTTAAACTAAGTCCCCCGTCTCGGTTGATGGATTTACTACAAAGAAACAACACTTGTCAGCACCTCATAAGGAACATTCATGCCATGTTTGGTTTCATTCTATTCAGTGGTTCTTCAAAACAAGACTTTTGTATGTACTTCACATAGGGTCCTTTGTTAAACTAAGTTCCCCGCTGGCAGCCATCTTGGATGATTGATTGGCTACAAAGTAACAACACTTGGTCAGCACCTCATAAGGAACATTCATGCCATGTATGGTTTCATTTCATTCAGTGGTTCTCTAAAAGAAGGCATTTGTATGTATTGTCCACTAAGGGTCCTATGTTAAACTAAGTTCAACGCTGGCAGCCATCTTGGATGATTGACAGGCTACAAAGTAACAACACTTGGCAAGCACTTCATAAGGAACATTCATGCCATGTTTGGTTTCATTCCATTCAGTGGTTCTCTAAAAGAAAACATTTGTATGTATTTCCCATAGAGTCCTATGTTAAACTAAGTCCCCGCGGGCGGCCATCTTGGATGAGTGATCGCCTACAAAGTTACAACACTTGTTCCGCACCTCATAAGGAACATTCATGCCATGTTTTATTTCATTCTATTCAGTGGTTCTCTAAAAGAAGACATTTGTATGTATTTCCCATAGGGTCCTATGTTTAACTAAGTCTCCCGCTGGCGACCATCTTGGGTGATGGATCAGCTACAAAGTACCAACACTTGGTCAGCACCTCATAAGGAGTATTCATGCAATGTTTGGTTTCATTCCATTCAGTGGTTCTCTAAAAGAAGACATTTGTATGTATTGTCCATAGGGTCCTATTTTAAACGAAGTCCCCCGCTGGCGGCAATCTTGGATGATTGATCGCCTACAAAGTTACAACACTTGGTCAGCACCTCATAAGGAACATTCATGCCATGTTTTATTTCATTCAATTTAGTGATTCTCTAAAAGAAGACATTTGTATGTATTTCCCGTAGGGTCCTATGCTAAACTAATTCCCCTGGTGGCCATCTTCGATGATGGATCGTTTGGTTTCAATTCATTTAGTGGTTCTCTAAAAGAAGATATTAGTATGTATTGTCCACTAAGGGTCCTATGTTAAACTAAGTTCCACGATGGCAGACATCTTGGATGATTGTTTGGCTACAAAGTAACAACACCTCAAAAGAAACATTCATACCATGTTTGGTTTCAATCAATTAAGCCGTTTTCTAGGGGAAGACATTTGTGTATATTTCCCATAGGGTCCTTTGTTAAACTAAGTCCCCCGTCTCGGTTGATGGATTTACTACAAAGAAACAACACTTGTCAGCACCTCATAAGGAACATTCATGCCATGTTTGGTTTCATTCTATTCAGTGGTTCTTCAAAACAAGACTTTTGTATGTACTTCACATAGGGTCCTTTGTTAAACTAAGTTCCCCGCTGGCAGCCATCTTGGATGATTGATTGGCTACAAAGTAACAACACTTGGTCAGCACCTCATAAGGAACATTCATGCCATGTATGGTTTCATTTCATTCAGTGGTTCTCTAAAAGAAGGCATTTGTATGTATTGTCCACTAAGGGTCCTATGTTAAACTAAGTTCAACGCTGGCAGCCATCTTGGATGATTGACAGACTACAAAGTAACAACACTTGGCAAGCACTTCATAAGGAACATTCATGCCATGTTTGGTTTCATTCCATTCAGTGGTTCTCTAAAAGAAAACATTTGTATGTATTTCCCATAGAGTCCTATGTTAAACTAAGTCCCCGCGGGCGGCCATCTTGGATGAGTGATCGCCTACAAAGTTACAACACTTGTTCCGCACCTCATAAGGAACATTCATGCCATGTTTTATTTCATTCCATTCAGTGGTTCTCTAAAAGAAGACATTTGTATGTATTTCCCATAGGGTCCTATGTTTAACTAAGACCCCCGCTGGCGACCATCTTGGGTGATGGATCAGCTACAAAGTACCAACACTTGGTCAGCACCTCATAAGGAGTATTCATGCAATGTTTGGTTTCATTCCATTCAGTGATTCTCTAAAAGAAGACATTTGTATGTATTGTCCATAGGGTCCTATTTTAAACGAAGTCCCCCGCTGGCGGCAATCTTGGATGATTGATCGCCTACAAAGTTACAACACTTGGTCAGCACCTCATAAGGAACATTCATGCCATGTTTTATTTCATTCAATTTAGTGATTCTCTAAAAGAAGACATTTGTATGTATTTCCCGTAGGGTCCTATGCTAAACTAATTCCCCTGGTGGCCATCTTGGATGATGGATCGTTTGGTTTCAATTCATTTAGTGGTTCTCTAAAAGAAGATATTAGTATGTATTGTCCACTAAGGGTCCTATGTTAAACTAAGTTCCACGATGGCAGCCATCTTGGATGATTGTTTGGCTACAAAGTAACAACATTTGGCCAGCACCTCATTAGGAACATTCATGCCATGTTTGGTTTCATTCCATTCAGTGGTTCTCTAAAAGAAAACATGTGTATGATTTTCCCATAGGATCCTATGTTAAACTAAGTCCCCGCTGGCGGTCATCTTGGATAAGTGATCGCCTACAAAGTTACAACACTTGGTCAGCACCTCATAAAGAACATTTATGCCATGTTTTATTTCATTCCATTCAGTGGTTCTCTAAAAGAAGACATTTGTTTGTATTTCCCGCAGGATCCTATGTTAAACTAAGTCCCCCGCTTGCGGCCATCTTAGAAGATGGATTGGCTTCAAGTAACAACACTTGGTCAACATCTCATAAGGAACATTCATGCCATGTTTGGTTTCATTCCATTCAGTGGTTCTCTAAAAGAAGACATTTGTATGTATTGTCCATAGGGTCCTATGTTAAACGAAGTCCCCCGCTGGCGGCAATCTAGGATGATTGATCGCCTACAAAGCTACAACACTTGGTCAGCACCTCATAAGGAACATTCATGCCATGTTTTATTTCATTCCATTTAGTGATTCTCTAAAAGAAGACATTTTTTATGTATTTCCCAATAGGGTCCTATGTCAAACTATGTCCCCCTCTGGTGGCCATCTTGGATGATGGATCGGCTTCATAGTAACAACACTTGATCATCACCTCATAAGGAACATTCATGCCATGTTTGGTTTCATTTCATTCAGTGGTTCTCTAAAAGAAGGCATTTGTATGTATTGTCCATAGGGTTCAATGTTAAACGAAGTCCCTCGCTGGTAGCCATCTTGGATGATAGTTCGGCTTCAAAGTAACAACACTTGGTCAGCATATCATAAGGAACATTCATGCCATGTTTGGTTTCATTCCATTCAGTGGTTCTCTAAAAAAAGACATTTGTATGTACTGTCCATAGGGTCCTATGTTAAACGAAGTCCCCCGCTGGAGGCCATCTTAGATGATGGATCGGCTACAAAGTAACAACACTTGGTCAGCACCTCATAAGGAACATTAATGCCATGTTTGGTTTCATTCCATCAAGTGGTTCTCTAGAAGAAGTTCAAACTGTAAAAAGTTAACGACGACGATAACGACGGACGACGACGACGGACGACGGACGCCAAGTGATGAGAAAAGCTCACTTGGCCCTTCGGGCCAGGTGAGCTAAAACAAATGATGATTTGCATGCGGTCTCATTTTTGGACTGAATAAAATGTTTTCCGTGGTCGTTTGCAGGCAAAATGGAAGAAACTAGATATCATTGATATCCGCTGTGAATAATGTGTGGTAACAAATTTGTATCTTTATCATTGGAATTGGGGTTGTCAACTGAAACCGAAGTTTATGACCTTGACCTTTGACCTAGGAAGTTGTACATAAATTACGACACACCCTCTGGTGTTGGTTTATATACATGTCAAGTAAAAGCATCCGAATCATATAAAAGAGATTTCGTGAAGACTGCAAAAAAAAAAAAAGACAAGACACACAATACCGATCTGAGAGTACTTACAGTTATTGAAAGCTAGTTCAAAGCTAATTACAACTTTTAAATAAATGAAGCTTTCCCATGATATAGAAGCGAAAAAATATGTAACAATAATTTCGGACGGACAGACGAAAGCACAAACAGACGGACCAACGGACAGACAAGTGGAATGAGGTATACCATCCAATCCGCGAGTTTGGCTTTAATTATAGTAGTATTTGAAAAGTTTTTTGAATACTTATGGCCTAAATAGGGGTCTTTAATTTTGTATTTTTTGGCCAATTTTCTCTATTGATTATTTTTTTCTGTATTCAAGAGCTTGCAGCTGCTACTCAGACTTTGTGAAACGTCACAAGTGTCTGAGCAGAAAGTTGATGAACAAGGGGTTTGTCAAAGAACGTCTCGTCCTTTTTCTAAAAAAATTTCATCTGAAGGTACCAAGACCTTGTTGATAAATATTCCGTATCAACTTCACAAATAATACACGATGGTCTTGAAGTATAGATTCTGGGTACTGACGTTGATTATCATCTTAATAACGTGTTATATGGTTCTTTTATTTGTCTTTTTGAATATTACTTTAACTGTTTAGTCTATTTTTGGTGTTATTCATTTGACGTGGCTCGGTACTTGTACATCCCGTCATTGTGTTATTGTGCTATGGTAAAAAAAATGTATTCTTGTCTTTCATTTTTGCTTATGTGCTTTGTCTATATGCCTTTTTGTGTTATTTGTTACATATTTGTTTGTTTTCATAGTGATTAAGATTATAACTCAATGACTGTTGTACTCCTATTTTGACATTTTTACCTATTATGTCTGTTTGTTTTGTTCACACATCATTGTCAATATAATGGAATTTTATGCGACTGTCATACAAGTGAGAGGTTTAACTAGCTATAAAATCAGGTTTAATCCACCATTTTCTACATTAGAAAATGCCTGTTCCAAGTCAGGAATATGACACTTGTTATCCATTCGTTTGATGTGTTTGAGCTTTTGATTTTGACATTTGATTAGGGACTTTCCGTTTTGAATTTTCCTCGGAGTTCGGTATTTTTGTGATTTTACTTATGGCAAGGCAGTGGCTATTTTGCCGGCGCCGGCGAAATAGAAAATATGCTATTTTGCTTACCCTGATTAATATATCTTAATTAAAGCCGACAATATAGCATATTTCTATAGCAATGGCTATTTTGCAGCTGCCGGCAATATAGTTAATTAGTTATAATATTTTGCCGGTTCTTTGTAAAGAGTTACTTTTAATATTTACTTTTGACAAGTACTACGAAAATGTGCATTGTCAACAAAAAAGAATCAAATTATTACTCGTAAATTTTTAAAAATAAGATAATAGTAACAATATTTGAGATACAAATAATCGTTTAAAAACGTTTATGAGTCAAAGTCAAAATAAGAATTTGTAAAAAGAAATAAAAATTAAAATATTGACCATCCATTTAGTTGAAATTATTTCTAAAATCTGTCACAGCCTAATGCTACATATAACGCTATGCATAAGAATAAAATCTCAGATTGTTTGACTACAGTATGTTGTATAAAAATAAAAGTAAAAGTTACAAAATCTCATTGCATATGAATTTGATAAAAAGTAAAATATAAAAAATACCGAATTCCAAGGAAAATTCAAAACGGAAAGTCCCTTATCAAATCAAAAGCTCAAACAAATCAAACGAATTGAAAACAACTGCCACATTCCTGATTTGGTACTGGCATTTATAGCTAGCTAAACCTCTCACTTGTAAAACATTGTACAATCTAACAAAATCAATCACGTAGCTTCAAAATCAAAAATGTTTAAATTATATTTGCTTTTTAAATAATAGTCAGTTTTTAGTTGCATATCTACAGAGACATTGTATTAAATACATAAATGTCTGATAGCTGTAAAAAAAAAATCGTTTTTACTGACAAAATTATCCTCCGCTTACCTAGAACCGGCAAAATAACCTTATTTTTTTGCTCAGCAGTCTTTTTATAGTTAGCTCCCCATTATTCTCTTCTTTTTTCACTCCTTTTTTTCTCTTTTTTTTTTAATTTTTATTGCTTTTATAATCTATTCTCAAAAAACTCATCCAGCCCCTCTAACCTTTAAATTCGAAACTTTATTGTTATATCGTCATGGAAATCAGCTTATTACATGTATAAGTTCTGATGTTAACAAAGTATTGATAATCATTAACGATTTTTTTAATCTTAACTCTTACCATGCTGAATTGTTTTCAGAAAATAACATGCAAATGCGCTTTACCCTGCTGCTGATGCATATTGATTCCTTTAAATCTAAGATAGGGATCACGGGGCGGGGTGTTTGGGGCGACGAGGCGGGGGGTTTGTGGACGGGAATTTGCCCCAAAGTTGGTCATCAGGTGCAAAAAGCGTCAATTTTGACGATTTTTCGTCCTTTTTTTTGACCAGGAAGACCGAGGGATGCTGATAGATGTATCTTACTGTAGTCTGCGTGTAAAGTGGACCCCAGTGAACACATCATATCACAGCAAAGCTTAGGTCAGAGTCAAACTGATCTTGGTTCAGCGGTCTAAAGAAGGTCATTTGCACCAAAAATCCGGAATTTCTCGATTTTTCCCGATTTTTTGCTTCAACTGGATCTGCAACCGGAAGTAGTCGTTCCCTAAGTGGATTTCAATAATAAATACGATCAGTAGTTATATTCCCGCAGGTTTACACTATTTTTGAAATTTTTAGGCCTCTGAACTGCCTTTGTCAGATACAGAAGGGAAGCCCACCCCTCAAGAAAAACCACTGTTATCCGATTTCAATTTTTCAGCCCACAACATCCGCATTTTAATGTTGTTCTTCTGAAATATACAGCGTTAAAATTGAAGGTGACGAATATTTGGATCAATGCACTGTATCAATTTTAGATGTCGTCCTATCTCGAACTGATACTCAAAAATCCTCGCGATCCCGAACTTTTATTTGAAAAGATATTTAACTCGAACATTATTCTAATTTAATTCTAAGACAAGCATAACTCGAACGTTGATTAAAAATTGAAAACTTGAAATTGATAATTTTTGGGAAATAAAAACTTACGTCATACTTGAATACTTTATTATAAATGCCTATGTAATACCATTGCAAATTCACAGACATCAGTGTCATATACATGTATAATCTGTATTCATAAAGATCATTCAGAACTTCATAACCGTTTTAGGCAAAAGCTGATAAATTAACAACATTATTTCGTAAATAAAGATCTCGTTATCGTATGACTACAGTTAAAATCAGAACTCGAACTCTTATGTGAACTTGAACTTTGAAGAAGAAAAATAAATAATGTTTCGCCACTACCAGTACCACAAATGGATGCACAATATTGAAATGGAATCTGTTTTGCTTGAAATGACATTGCTGGGATAGTTTCAGACACAACATTGTGTACTTCAAGAATTTTTCTGAGTGTTCGTAGTATATGGTTGTCGTTGGTTTGCTATTTGCTATATATGTTTTTCATTTATTGTTTTAGCAAAAGCAGGACTTTGGTTTTCTCTTTCAATTGTCCAACATTTTGTCATGTCGGGGCCTTTTGTAGCTTACAGTACAGTATGGTTTTACTCATTGTTGAAGGCCGTACGTTGACTTATAGTTGTTAACATTCTCGTCATTTATTCAATGATGGAGATTTGTGTCATTGGCAATCATGCCACGTCTCTTCATTTTTAGATATAACTTTACATTACAAACTTACAAACTACCACCATGGATCCTTGTAAACAAAGAATGGCCAGAAGAATGGTATGTATAAATGTTCTCATTCTTGCAACCTGAAAAATAAAAGAAAAATTTTCTTTTTAACCTGTTCCGTAGCTTAGTGCGATCTTACGTCTACAAATAGGTGCTGGCTTAACTTCCAGTGTGAAGGTACATATACAAACATGTTGTTTGAATGTACACAACTGGCATATATACACAGATGCTGCTGAAAGGTACACACTAACGTGTCACTGGAAGGTACGAACAATATGCTACTGGAAGGTACACACAAACCGGTTCGTTGAATGTACAAATAAACATGCTGCTGGAAAATACACACAAACATGCTACTGGAAGGTACACACACACATGTTGCTGGTTTGTTCACATCAACATACTTCATGAAACACGCGCAAGCATGCTTCATTACTGTAAACACAAAAATGTGGCTGGAATATACACACAAACATGTCGCTGGAATATACACACAAACATATGTCGCTGGAATATACACACAAATATATTGCTGGATTGTACACACACATATATTGCTGGATTGTACACACAAACAAGCTGCTTATCGTACAAACATGCCGCTTGAATATACACACAAATATGTTGTCGGAAAGTACAAACAAATATGTAATCGGAAGGTACAAACAAACATGCTGCTGGAATATACACACAAACATGCTGCTGGAATATACACACAAACATGCTGCTGGAATATACACTCAAACATGCTGCCGGAATATACACACAAACATGCTGCTGGAATATACACACAAACATGCTGCTGGAAAATACACACAAACATGCTGCTGGAATATACACACAAACATTCTGCTGGAATAAACAAACAAGCATGCTGCTGGAATGTACACACAAACATGGTGCTTAAAGTAAACACAAACATGCTGCTGGAATATACACACAAACATGGTGCTTGAATATACACACAAACATGCTGCTGGGATATACACACAAGCATGCTGCTTTAAGTAAACACAAACATCCTGCTGGAATCTACACACAGACCTGTTGTCGGAAGGAACAACCAAACATGCTGCTCGAATGTGCACACAGACGTGTTGCCGGTATGTACACACAAACATGCTGCTCGAATACAAACATACTGAAGCGGGTCCGACCTGCTGCCTTGGAGGTGTAATCAATGACAATCTCCTCTACGACAACAGTCAATTTTATATCCAAGAAACTTAGCGTACCTATCGACAGACCTAGAGCGTTTTATAAGAGGAGGATTGGTAATAACGTAGGCCTATTACTAAATCTTAGCGGAAAGATCCTGTATGTAAACGCCTCTAGGTACCGTTGTTAGTATAATGTAGGATCAAGTATGACATGTATAAAGAGATGTTCAATAAGTCAACGATTTATTAACTAGAAGTGAAATATATTATGATATTTATAACAATTAACAATAAATTAATTAATTACAAAGGAACAGTTATTAATACGCCCAAAATAGATCAATGGTATCCTATTTACATCGATGGTAGCTTATGGAATGGCTCTGGTATCAGTATATCTCTTATGAACAATGTAATGATAATAAACAAAATATATAATGATATGCAATCTATTTCCTTAATAAAAACTATGTGCTCTTATTCAATCTCAAAAGTATGTGTGTCGAGTGACTACTATTCTACTACTTTATAACGTGTGTCGAACTATGAGGCTGATATTCTACGTATGACCTATTCAGAGCTAATAATTAAAATATTATCTTCTATTTGTTTTAAATACACCTAGTATTATACAATTTCCGAAAGTGAATTCCGTATCTGCATTTATATTAAGTATATATATATAGATCTGCTTTATATACGTGATTAAAATCCGACACAATAATTTGTGTCGGCACCGTGTCGCAGTGTCGATTTCTACTGAATCAATATAATTTGCCTAATGAAAACTATGGATAGCTATTGATAATGATAAATCGTAAATAATATCCCGAAATATTATTTTAACCCTTTTGTATATTTATGGCCCTAATATGCTAACCTCGAAAACAAGAATATGTATGCAGCTTTAGTTATTTTGAAAGTCTAAGGAATGGCGCCCAGACGAAACAAGACTGAACCCGAGTGCTCAGATGTCGCGAATTAATATTCAAGGACGACCCACTAAGACACACCGTGACACACATTTTGTATAAGAATATAGTGGAATTGACGTTCACATGTGTGACGTAATGCCACCTGCACTTTCCCATGGTTCAACTGATGACGTAATTTGTCAACAATAATGGCGACGACAATATCTGATACCAGAGTGTGTCGTACATGAAAATCAATGTACGTAAAAATAACGGACCTCCAAATTATATAGACATGAGTAATTTTTGATGCTACCACGGAATGCAAATAATAAATTGATAAGGTAAGAATACTTTATACATAGTTAAATGAATACATTTGGTATATAATAAAAACATTTAGGTACATACAAATGCGAAAAAAGTGCTGAACAAAAAGTTCTGTTGTAAAGTTATTTCAATACATTTAATAAAACAGACATGCATTTATGTCACAATTGACTTCCTTGTCTTCATGAGTTTTCTCTGGAATTTCCTCGATCTTTTCTGTCTGTGTTTCCGAAATTGTGGTTGTTGGTACAACCTGTACATCCTTATCACATGTTTCCAGTGTGGTCGAAACCTGAGATCCTGAGGTTTTGTACCGACGGACTGGGATCTCTGGCACCCAGTGGCTGGTTAGAGAGTACACAGTACCATCGGGAAGTTCACATCTCTCTGTTTTTACCAGCCCAGAATAGCCATCTGGCAAAGTGGTGGTATCAATGCGGCTTCTCCCTGCCTGTTCCCTCAGTCTTCTTAAAAGGATAGCCTCCTTAGATGAATGGTACGTGGAAGTTGGACAAAGAAGGACGTGCCTAGGGTCTTCTTTGTCCTTATCCTCGGGCAGGCCATACTGTCTATAATCGTAGACTCTGCCATACTTCAAGTTGGTAGGCGTTATCCTAGATGGTAGATAATTGGGGTAGGCGTCATACCATTTATCTCTACTAGCCTGATGTCTTCATTCATAAGTTCGACTCCGTCTTCTGATACTTCTACCAATTCTTCTCTCACCTCTGTGAATGTATTCTCTTCTGGTTGTTCGTTTTGTTCATGATCATCTGGTTCCTGAATTTCATCCGGTGTTTCCTTAGCCTGTGCTGACTTGTCATTCTCTACGACTGGCTCATCCACCTCTGAACACTCAATGGGGGAGTGTTATCCAACGACTGTTCAATATCTGAGACAGCAACGACAGGCAATGAAAACAACAAATCTTCTGTTGGAGTGGTGTGCTTGGTTGCCATAAGCTCCTCGAATTCTACCGTCATAGGAGATGGTTCCCTCAGCGGTGGGCATTCTGTTGAGGGCAATTTTGTTTTCTCATTGTCTGTGGAGTTCTTTTCTTCTTCTTCTTCTCTACCTTCTTAACCACAGATGATACCTTCCTAGTTGGTGTCTTTTTATTTTGTTCCTCGGTTTGCTTATGCTCGTCCTTGAATTTATACCAATGCCTCGTCTTTTCATGCTGTTTCATCCTATAGGTGGCATTGGATGACACATCATAAGGGCACCCTGTTCTCTGTATGCGCATAGCGCACATGTCTCTTTAAGCTTTCCAAAGTCGGATAATTTCTCATTCAGTCGCTACAGGTGAACATCTGTAAGATTGGCGGTTTGTGTGTCTTGTGTGTAGTTTCTAGTATTTGCCTTCTGGTTAACGTTATTATTTTGTTGTCGCCCTGCGACGCCTGAAATTTTCTACATTCACTTTTTATGTGACCTTTCGCCCCAGAAAATTAACAAGGTCCTGCTGGTTTTTTCCTGGTTACCTGTTTTTCTATCCTAGCCAACCTTTGAATGATGTTATCAATTTTTTCTCGGAGTCACTTATAGAAATTCCCGTCGCCTGACGTATAAAAGGCGCTCTATTTGAGAATTTTCGCATATGTCCTGACGTAAATGCCTCGTATTCCAGCCCTATCCTGACACTATCGTCTATGGTTTTCGGTTTACCTTGAAAAATTGCCCATTCAAGAATCAGATCATTGAGTGAATCCATGAAGCAATCGCGGGCTAGTTGCTCTCGAACTCCAATAGGGGCTGTAGGGTAAGCAAGCCTCGTAACCCTTTTTATACTTTGTGCTAGTTCCGGCAACGATTGTCCCTTCCCACGAGTTTGGTTCTTCATTTATGCTCTGTGTAATTCTGATTTTGGTTACTTGGTTGGAACCTTGATGTAAGAGCAGCTACTCAGTGTTCATAGCTTTTTCTTAAGTCTGGTCGTAAGTCACTCATTACTGTTGGAGCAGAGTCCCTCAAACTTGTTGCCAATTCAAGAGCTTTGGTTGTGTCGTCCCAGCCATTAATCTCAGATACCATCTCAAAGTGGACTTGATAGTCCTGCTAACTACTTTCCCCGTCATAATTAGTTGTATTCTTGTATTTCTCGTAGTATTTGCTGAATTCAGTGGCCTGTTTGTCGGCAAGGAGGTTATATTATTCTCTGCTCTCCGACTGTCTGTCAATGCGGAACGATGGCGTCCTACTTGGTTGTCGCAACGACCAAGATAATTATCCTCAAACCCTGACATAATGTCTGGAAATTCCCGCTTTCTATTTTCAAATGAATCGGGAACTCCAGTGTCAGTGCGGATCTTCCATGGGATAACCCTTTCCTTTCTTGCGCTAGCCCGACTTGGCATAGACAACAATATAGGATCGTGAGATATTTTCAGATGGCGTTGAACAAACGCCCGAGTGTCCGCGGGGTCCCGCCCCGAAGTAAATTTACTGTAATTTGAACCGATTTCAGATGGTATATCTCTCCTTCCATGGAATAGCCGTTGATTATCAGCTATGAATCCAGCTGATCTATCAAATGCAGAATAATTTCTGTTCCTAGAAACTTCCGCTCCGCCAATACGTTCTTTATCCGACTCACTGTGTCCACTCATTAACTCGCAAGGTCCGACATCTGAGAGTGAGCTCCTTACATGGCTAGATACAGTTAGTTCGTTTTTACCCGCACCTGTACTTCTCCAGAAGGTGTTGCATTGATATATCATTCTCTAACAGGTGCGGGGAGTCCTGTCATCTGGGCACGCGTGTCGTCTATATCTTGGTCTAAGGTTGGTTATCTGTCATTGTTGAACGTTGTCATTCCAGCCGGGTCTTGATACATGCTCATTTTCTGTGTGTGGATTCCTGCTGTTTGTTTTTAGTAGTATCCCACCACTGCCATCATTGAAGCGGGTCCGACCTGCTGCCTGGGAGGTGTAATCAATGACAATCTCCTCTACAACAACAATTTTATATCCAAAAAACTTAGCGTACCTATCGACGGACCTAGAGCGTTTTATAAGGGGAGGATTGGTAATAACGTAGACCTATTACTAAATCTTAGCGGAAAGATCCTGTATGTAAACGCCTCTAGGTACCGTTGATAGTATAATGTAGGATCAAGTATGGCATGTATAAAGAGATGTTCAATAAGTCAACGATTTATTAACTAGAAGTGAAATATATTATATTTATAACAATTAACAATAAATTAATTAATTACAAAGGAACAGTTTATATTAATACGCCCGAAATAGATTTATGGTATCCTATTTACATCGATGGTAGCTTATGGAATGGCTCTGGTATCAGTATATCTCTTATGAACAATGTAATGATAATTATAAACAAAATATATAATGATATGCAATCTATCTCCTTAATAAAAACTATGTGCTCTTATTCAATCTCAAAAGTATGTGAGTCGAGTGACTACTAATTCTACTACTTTATAAAGTGTGTCGACCTATAAGGCTGAAATTCTACGTATGACCTATTCAGAGCTACTAATTAAAATATTATCTTCTATTTGTTTTAAATACACCTAATTCCGTATTATATATATATATATATATATATATATATATATATATATATATATATATATATATATACAATCTTTTATATGCCGACACACTAATTTGTGTAAGCACCGTGTCGCAGTGTCGATTTCTACTGAATCAATATAATTTGCCTAATGAAAACTATGGATAGCTATTGATAATGATAAATCGTAAATAATATCCCGAAATATTATTTTAACCTTTTTTTCATATTTATGGCCCTAATATGCTAACCTCGAAAACAAGAATATGTATGCAGCTTTAGTTATTTTGTCTAAGGAATGGCGCCCAGACGAAACAAGACTGAACCCGAGTGCTCAGATGTAGTGAATTAATATTCAAGGACGACACACTAAGACACACCGTGACACACATTTTGTATAAGAATATAGTGGAATTGACGTTCACATGTGTGACGTCATGCCACCTGCACTTTCCCATGGTTCAACTGTGACGTAATTTGTCAACAATAATGGCGACGACAATATCTGATACCAGAGTGTGTCGTACATGAAAATCAATGTACGTAAAAATAACGGACCTCCAAATTATATAGACATGAGTAATTTTTTATGCTACCACGGAATGCAAATAATAAATTGATAAGGTAAGAATACTTTATACACTACACATAAAATTAACGTTCAGTTGGAGTAACAATATAGTGTGTTTGCACTCATACCGTAATTAGGTGAATGACCCGGATGGGCGGCCATATTGGAGATATCGGCGAGTAAACACATAACAACACAACAGTAGAATAACCTTCGTTAACGAATCTAATGGCAAAATCATCGGAAATAGTGATGCAAAAACATCGAGTTAAATATAAGGATGGACTAGATTCACAAGAAAAAGCCAGATATGAGGGGAAATTACAGTTGATAGACGATGAGGATCCATACGAGATGACAGCATCGATGTTTTCAGAGGATGTCAAACTGTTGCCGAAAGTAACATATCCAGACATTGTGAATTACCTTGTATTTTCTCCCAGTCCTTATACTTCTGACGACTTGAAAAGTTATAAAGGATTGGAAGCTTATAACCAGTTCGTGTGTGGATGGGTCAGGGACAAGGCAACACAAGTCATCAACAACAAGTGCCTGGTGAAGGCTAAGGTACATACACAAGTATTTAACTTCTTTCCTACATGTATCTTATTTGTATCTGTTAATGTTATAAATAAGTTAAATACATTAATAATAAATGACACACAGACCTTTTGATAACAAAAAAAACAAACTGGTGGGAACAAATCTTCAGACAAGCATGATACAAATGTACATGTAAATGTTCTCAACTTGACTCAATGTTTCATGTATAAGAAATTGGAGTGAATTGACATGTCTAACTGCTGTGGACAGTTACTCCAGTGTGCTAGCACTATAAAAATCCAGCCCAGCGTGTTGGTCTAGCACAAGGTAGCATTACACGTTAGTCTTGTTCTCGCCATGATATAGCTGAAATATTCCTCACTTGATGTTAAACAACATGCACTCATTCATCACTCACTGACCTAATAAATATGATGAAGAAATGGTTTTCACGTGCAATAAAAGGCATATAAATTTACTCTTGTCCGTCCTAATATACTGTTGACATCAAAATTTGGTTATGTTTTGTTTTTAGGTCCATTCCACATAAAAAAAAAACAAAAGATAATAACATGTCAGTAACAAATACATATAGATCTTGGGTAGTAAGGTTTTATTTTATATTTAAAGATAAATTTGAATTAATTTATACTTACAAAACAAATGAGGCAAACATTTAATACATTGTAGTGTTTTTTATCTACTTCACAGGTTCTTCATTCCCAGAGGATGAGTGAGAAACCCCTTCAACCATGGTTCATTGCAGAGAAAGAAGGTCGCATATTAGCAGCTCATTGTACCTGCATGGCCGGCCTAGGAGAAGTATGCACACATGTAGCTGCCCTACTTTTTGCTGTTGATGCAACTTTTCAACTTAGGGAATCTAAGACTGTTACAGAGGAAAAAAGTTATTGGTTATTACCAACATCTGTTAAAGGTGTATCATACAAGCAAGTGAGGGATATCGATTTTACTTCTGCCAAGACTATGAAAAAGAAATTAGATGCTAAACTTAAATCGGGGGACACGACACCAACTATCTGTAAACAGAAAGTAAACAATATTCCTGATCCAACAGTAGATGAGCTATCATTGCTTTTTAAGTCTTTGAGTGAGATCAATTCAAAACCCGCCATTCTTTCATTGATTCCAGAATACCAAGAAATATATGTGCCGCAACCAATGAAGGAAAATTTTCCGACTATATTAACTGAAATGAGAGACGATAGTGCTTTGGAGTTGAATTATGTTGATCTTTTAAAAGAATGTAAAAATCAATTCAGGGAAATTTCTGTAACTGAAGAGCAAGCTAAAGCCGTTGAAAATTCTACCCGTGAGCAATCAAATTCAGAATTGTGGTATAGATTTCGTGCAGGAAGAATGACTGCTTCAAAAATGAAAAGTGCATGTTGTACTGACCCAACATTACCAGCACAAAGTTTTATAAAAAGTGTTTGTTACCCGGAGAGCTATAAATTTTCATCAAATGTCACTGACTGGGGGTGTCAACATGAAAAGTTTGCAAGGGACATATTTACTGACAAGCTTCGAAAAGAACATGAAAATTTGAAAGTAGAGGAAGTAGGTTTTTTTATCAACCCAAATGTACCATTTATTGGTGCTTCACCAGACGGAATAGTAACATGTGACTGTTGCGGACAGGCAGTTGTTGAAATTAAATGTCCATTCTGTAAAAAACATGACTCTTTAGAAAATGCGTCTGATGACAAGAATTTCTATTTAAAAAAGGACAATGATGGCAATCTGAAACTCAACACTAAACATATGTATTATTATCAAGTACAAACACAGCTGGGTGTATGTCAGATGGAATCAGGCTACTTTGTTGTATGGACTGAGAAGGATTTACACATTGAACAAATTGTTTTCAACAATGAATTGTGGAAAGAAATATGTGACAAATCAAAGCATCTTTTCATAACAGCAATTTTGCCAGAACTTATTGGAAAGTTTTATTCTCGTCTTCCAAATAGACAGCCACTGAAACCAGTTGTTAACAATAATTTATGTGAAAAAGAATCAAAATCAAAAGACAACGAAGAAGAACTTTGGTGTTTTTGTGCACAGGTTGAGTCGGGGAAAATGATTTACTGTGATAATGAAGAATGTCCAATACAATGGTTTCACTATACCTGTCTCGGGATAAGCTGTGCGCCAAGGGGTAAATGGTACTGCCCTGATTGTAGAAAACTTTCAAAGTTTAGAACAAAACGTGGGAAAAAAAATAAAATTGATGCTTTACTACTCCTTTTTTATGTTATGATGTGCAAACGTAAGAGAGAGATGGTAAAGACATTGTCTCTGTGCCTCCATCCTACTATGTTAATTTTTTTGTCAATGGTTCATTTCACAGTATCTGTGTAGCTTGGTACAAAATGTATACAATTGTTTAAACACCTGCTGGAGACTGTATGTTGACCTCTAGATGTCTCTGTTATTTGTGTTGTTGGTTAACTATAATTTTATTATGTATGGCAAGCCATTCTCATTAATACTATGTTTAAGTCATTTTTCGAAAAATGTACACACAGAGATTAAAAAACTTAAAAACACACACTGATAATTAAAAATTACACACTGATATAAGATTAAAAAAAATGAAAAACACAAATCTCAGTGTATAATTTTTAATTATCGATGTGTTTTTAAGTTTTTTAATCTTTCGAAAAATGGCTTAAACATAGTTTTGACAAGAACGACTTGCCATAGTTTACTGTCTCAGTGACGTATACCTAGCCACCCCATGGTAATAATTTTTACTGCACCAAATGAGCATTTTTACAATGTCTCTTCAGTTATGCTCGAGGCCAAATATTCGAAAATACTAAGATCTTGCAAATGAAGTCTAGATGAAGATTTTACAAATAGTCTAAAGCAAATAGGTCAATACACAAAATGTGGGGTGCACTCGACTCACATATGCATGTCGTCCTGAACATGCATGAAATATTTGCCACTGGACGTTAAGCAACCAACAATCAATCAATCACATCTGCATGTGATAAAGTTAAGCAGTATTGGTCGCCACGATATAATTGAAAAGTTGTTGAAAGTAGCTTAAAAACCCTAATCAATCAATCAATCAAACTGAGGGTCCATTTGTCAATATGTAAAGAAACGTATGTGAATTCAATAATTAATGAACAACTGTTCAGTATCCTGAAAAAAAAATAGATTTTACTGTTGAAGGACTCCATTAAACTTCATATCAAACTACATTTGTATGTAATGCATGAATTGTGTCGTAGGGTTTGTTGCCTCACATTCTTTTATAAATATGTGTGAATTATGTGATAATCAAATCTCTTGTTTAGAATTATTTTATTTCCATGTAATTGTAATTTTGTTTTATACTGTAAAATAGAAAATGCCTTATAAATTACATAAAAAAAATGTTTCATGCATGAACATTTACAATGTAATTGTAATGAATTTCATGGAATCTTTCAAATGAAAATGAATGAAATAAGTCAAACAATTTTCATCAATTTTTAGTATTTAGTTGAAATCAACAACAGAATCACAAAGATTAACACATGCACAATAAACATGACCAACTGTATCTATCAAAGTTAAATTTTCATTTTCCCTACACATTAAAAAATCTACGGGAAGAGGTCCATTTAATATAGTGTACTTTTGTCTAACAGTACCTATCACTCTCTCCACATGAATTCGAACATTTGCAATTTTTCTAGTTGTTTCCAAGTCTATTGGTGCCAATTGGTTTTTCCCTTTGGTGAAGGCGGGTATTTTGACTTCAGCCATCAAACTCCTAACACTTGCCTCAATATCAAAACCCCTATCTGCAAGTACTAGGTCTCCTGGCAAAAGTTTACTTAAAAATCCACTATTTTCAGTAATCTTTTTGTCACTTGCCCTGCCTCCCCATGCTTTTGATATGTATGACACAGTTCCTTGTGGTGTTATTCCAATTAAAAACTTAACAGTATTATGGTGTTTATAAGAGGACCATGTTTCAGCGCGTGCCTTAAGATTTGAAGGTCTATCAATAAAGACTTCAAAACAGTCTATTATCACAACACATTTTGTCCCAAAGTACTTTCGAAATTGCATTGGCATTGTTTTACGAAGTTCTTCACGTTCTGGCCAAAATACTAAAGGCTTCATTCTGATATACATTACATCAATGACTTAAAAAAATATTCTTGAAACAGTTGATGCTGACACACTGAACTCATAAGAAAGAAAAGTTGCACTAACATTCAGTCTCAGTCTCATCAAAGTGAGAATGTACATCTGAAATTTTCCCATGGACTTTTTAACTGGTATATATGTCTCAAGATATGTGAACAATGTAATCAATAATTGAAATGATGGTAAACCAGTGTAATATAATACTTTGTCCTTTTTACCTTCAAAAGAAGACTGGCTATATTTATGTGCTGATATTTCAACTTCAGATTTAAGTTTAATGTTTTCACTGCGTAAAGTTTGAAGCTCACTTGTCATTGAATCAATGAAATGTGAAGTCAAATCAGTTTGTGATTGTTCTCCAGTTTCTAGTTCTGGTTCCTCAACTGTTGTGTCCTGTAAATTTAACAGGGATTTTGCAGCGGCACATTCTTTTGCTTTTTCTGTTCTTTGCTGTCACCTTTGAAAGCGTGACATTTCTGGTGACAATAATTTGTGGACTTGCTTTTCCTTTATTTCAGTCACAGACATATTGACAGATGGTGCCCAATCAGGACTGTCTTTTTGATAAAGTTCAGCACGTTTTCCTGAAAAATAAAAATGACATTTTAGTGAAGTAACAAACAAGAATTGCCCTTTCAATTTTTTGCATTTTATACAGACATGCAAGTAAATGAGTGAGTGAGTGTTGTGAGTTTTCTCTGTATTCACAGTATTATGATTATAAAACAATCCATAATAGAAAAGAAAGGATACATGGTATCAATCCATGACACAAAATCAATAAATGCAGGAGAACAAACACAAAAAGCAAAGGAACAGCGATCTTATTGCTGTTCTTCATCTAAAGTCACAGTAAGGGAGCTACCATTTGATTTTTACGGGGGGGATGGGGGGCTAGGATGAAATTTGAAAAAAATAGGCAGGACAGGAGTTTTGAGTACAAAAAAAGGCAGGATGAGACACTTTGCAAAAAAAAAGGCAGGATGACAATTTATGTACAACTAGAGGCTCCTAGGACCCTGTGTCGCTCACCTGATATTTTTATTTACAATTGATGCATGATAAATGCAACTGTTGTACTGTCGTTTAGTTTCAGAGATATAAGACTAAAAAGTGCGTTTTATTTCAGCCATGTGTGCCATGTTGGCAGGCAGGGTCATCATACACAGTGGTCCCTGGATAACCTAGTGGTGATTTAAACCAAGTTTGGTTTAATTTGACAGTAGTTTCAGGGGAGAATTTTTGTAAAATTTATCTAACGAGAAATGCGAAGTGATGAGAAAGTTTGTTGTGAAGTTTTGTTGTTGCGCAACACCCCAAAAAAACAAAAGGTAATAAAAATTATCATTTAAGGGCAATCTTTCCTATTAATGATTTCTGCAAACTTCAGTTGATTGTGCAAGGGTTGTATAGCCAGCTGAGGTCGTTAAAACTCTCATTTGTTGTTGCAAAATTCAAGTGGTTTTGAATTGCTTTGTTGATCTTTTTGTATTCAACTTTTAAACAACAAAGTACAACAAATATGATGACTGATACTCATGACACTGAAAATATGGTCTTCATTCTTGTAAAGAAAATGATAAGGTTTGAAATATTTCTTAAATATTAATTCAATACCAATACTTTAATTTGTATTGGATTTATCCAAGGAAATGAGAACAAGGGACACAATTAAATTCAATTTTTTTCCCTAAATTTCGGATAAAATATAAAATGAAGAACTATATTTTTTTAATGAGAATTTTCTTTTTTAATAGTTAATTGATAATTTGAACAATATTAATTAAGTTTAAGATCTTGCATGGTTGATTAATTTTCTCTCAAAATTTCTGATATTCTATTAAAGTTTTAAATATAATATGAGGCAGGCATTACCTGTGAAAGGGGATGAAGTCTGTACAAATTAGTGTAGGAATTCAAGCATCATTTGCACTTCGGAATCTGTAGAAAATGAAGCCAAAGTACTGAAACATATCTGACATTCGACCTATTGTTCGGGATTATAGTTGTGACATCATTTTCAATGTAAAGAAAGAAACACCATCATCAGGCATTAATGTGTTTTTTCATGTTATAGAATTATCAATTATTTGTATTGCCAGTACATTAGTAGATTGTTTTCTATATTGATTTTCTACTGCAGTTTCAGAAAAGAAGATTACAAAAGGAAAACATTTTGTAAAACTTACCAAAATTTACCAAATTAATGAAAATTGTTAAAATTGACTATAAAGGGCAATAACTCCTTAAGGGTCAACTGATCATTTTGGTCATTTGACTTATTTGAAGATCTTACTTTGCTGAACATTATTGCTGTTTACAGTTTATCTCTATCTGTAATAATTTTCAAGATAATAACCAAAAACGGCAAAATTTCCTTAAAATTACCAATTCAGGGCAGCAACCCAACAACCAGTTGTCCAATTCATCTGAAAATTTGAGGGCAGATAGATATTTACTTGATAAACAAGTTAATCCCTGTAAGATTTGCTTTAAATGCTTTGGTTTCAGAGTTACAAGCCAAAATCTACATTTTACCCTATGTTCTATTTTTAGCCATGGCAGCCATCTTGGTTGGTTGGCTGGGTCACCACACACATTTTTAAACTAAATACCCTAATAATGATTGTGGCTAAGTTTGGTTGAATTTGGTCCAGTAGTTTCAGAGGAGAAGATTTTGTTAAAGATTACAAAATTTACAAAAATTGGTAAAAATTACTTTAAAGGGCAATAACTCCTTCAGGGGTCAACTGACCATTTTGATCATGTTGACTTATTTGTAGATCTTACTTTGCTGAACATTATTGCTGTTTACAGTTTATCTCTATCTATAATAATTTTCAAGATAATAACCGAAAACGAAAAAAAAATCCTTAAAATTACTAATTTAGGGGCAGCAACCCAACAACCCATTGTCCGATTCATCTGAAAATTTCAGGACAGATAGATCTTGACTTGATCAACAATTTTACCCTGTCAGATTTGCTCTAAATGCTTTGGTTTCAGAGATATAAGCCAAAATCTACATTTTACCCCTATGTTCTATTTTTAGCCATGGCAGCCATCTTGGTTGGTTGGCCGGGTCACCAGACATAATTTTTAAACTAAATAACCCAATGATGATTGTGGTAAAGTTTGGTTAAATTTGGCCAAGTAGTTTCAGAGGAGAAGATTTTTGTAAAAGTTAACGGACGACGGACGACGACGGACGACGACGGACGACGGACGCCAAGTGATGAGAAAAGCTCACTTGGCCCTTTGGGCCAGGTGAGCTAAAAATGCAGGATAAACTAAAAAAAAAAGGCAGGACCGAATAGAGTGAAAAATAAAAAGGCAGGACAGAGATTACAACTAAAAAAAAATGCAGGACAAAATTTTTCATCCTAGCCCCCCGTAAAAATCAAAATAGGCAGCTCCCTAAGGCCTTCAACATGGAGCAAAAACTTTGCACAGTAGATGTTAATGAAGAGTAAAACTGTGCACACATTGTGAAGAAAAATAAGAGTAAATGTTGCAGTGAAATTCAGGAGACTTTGTCACTTTGACATGTTTGTGCACAAAATATGTCTCATAATTTTTGTTTAAAATGCGTTTTCGATTAGTTCATTTCTCACCTGATATAAAATGTGCTGAACACACTCGTATGTTGTCTAAATTCTTTCCATCAAACTTCTGTTGTAGGCGTGCCAACCATACACGTCTTCTCTCATCACACAGCTTTTCACAAGCTTCGCCTTGGTTTTTCTTCACTTTAGGAAGCCGGTAAAATTGTAAATGAGTCTCCCTGTCGGACCTATTATGGCAGCCTATCACTCGACAATAGTTTACCATATTTAAATGCCCAAAGGCACTCAGTTGCGCAGGTAAACAATCTGAGATTAAAAATCAATATCGCCAATATGGCCGACTTCCGGATTAGTGACGTCACGTGAAAACAAACTATAATCCTGACATTCCCGACACAGTTAATAATAACGATGGAATTTCATAAATACAACGTCAAGTAAAGTATGAAACTTCGTTCAGACCTTCCACTGTTGATAAGAATACCGTGATGGTTGGAAATTAAACTACTTATGAATTTCTAAGTAACAAGACTGTTACAATACTAATTGAAGGATGCTTGAAGATGAACAAGATGTCGAAAGGTGCATACAAATATGATGATGGAAGGTAAACACAAACATGTTGTTGGAAGGTATACACAAACATGCTGCTGGGAGGTACACACAAACATGCTGTTGGAAGGTACACACAAACATGCTGTTGGAAGGTACCCACAAACATGCTGTTCGAAGGTACACACAAACATGCGTTTGGAAGGTACGTATAAACATGAAACATTCTGCTAGAAGGAATGAGCTTCAAGAAATATATCTTTTATATACATATATGCGAAGTCAAACAATTTTCAACAAACAAATTCTGAAAATATACATGCAGGATGGACTAAACAGAGCTATACAGACTTTATTTCATAAATAAACTTATGGCTATTGGTACTTTATGGAACGGAACGGAACGGAACGGAATTTCATTTGAGGTATGCATGGGGGTATCTATCAAAATTTCGAAAAATCTTCAAAACAAAACAAACTTTAAATTTCTCTGTTTACGGTTTTCAATATACAGATAATACAATTGTATACTAAATCTCATCTTCACATGTAAAATGTGTAATAATGTATAACATCGGGAAATATACTGTAGATGTACATTCATGTCCTGATAAATTATCATGAATTTGACGCATTGACAGGTCAGAGAAAAAAAATCTTACTCCTTTCATTCATTAGGATATCTAAGAAGACAGACCTCCCGTCGTCCTTTCCGACGATGATTAGAAACATTGATTCTGATTTTAACTTTTTAAATTTGTTATTCCGTTCCGTTCCGCAATGTACTAATTGCTCTGAGGAATTGGTATTTAACGGAATCGAACGGAAACAGAAATCTATGTAAAAGACGGTATGATTCTTTTTCTTTTTTTTTTTTTTTTTTTTGTCTTACACCCCTTTTTTTAAATGAGTGGTAAGTGTTTTAGATATGCGTTCAATAACCGGACCAATAATTTATATGAAATAGGCAAGTCAGACAAAACGTATTACTCCTTTCATTCGTAATTATATCTAAGAAGACAAGACCGCCAGTCGTCCTTTCCGACGATGATTAGAAACATTGATTCTGATTTAAACTTTTTAAATGTGTTATTCCGTTCCGTTCCGTTCCGCAAAGTACCAATTGTTCTGAGGAATTGGTATTTAACGGAATCGAACGGAAACAGAAATCTATAATATAATAAAAGCAGTATGATAAAAAAACAAATTGTCTGACACCTCTTTTTTGGCACGAGTGGTAAATGTTTTAGATAGCATTTTCGACCTGATCAATAATTATGAATTTAACACAAATGCAGGTTAGACAAAATATCTTTCTCCTTCCATTAGTAATTATATTTAAAAAGAGAGGGCTTACTAAGCTTCCTCCAACCGTTCCGACGATGATTAGAAAAACTGATCAAGTTGAATCTGATTTAAACTTTTTAATCTATTATTCCGTTCCGTTCCGCAAAGTACCAATTGCTATGAGGAATTGGTATTTTACGGAATCGAAAGGAAACAGACATATATAATATAATAAAAGCAGTATGATAAAAAAAAAATGTCTGACACCTCTTATTTTTTTGCATGAGTGGTAAGTGTTTTAGATAGAATTTTCGACCTGATCAATAATTATGAATTTAACACAAATGCAGGTTAGACAAAAAGTCTTACTCCTTCCATTCGTAAATATTTATAAAAAGAGAGGCCTTCCACCGCCCGTTCCGACGATGATTAGAAGTACTGATCATTGTTTTTCATAGCAAATCACAAACAAATTATTTTTTTCAGCAAATATTAAAAACATTTTTTTTACACAGTACTGCATCTTGTGACATTGTCAAGGAAGTTCCATGACGTATTAAAATATGTTTATGCTATTTCAAATTATCTTTTAAAGTTGAATGTCCATGTGTTAACTTTATTTGATTCATGTACATGTATTATGATACTAAGCCAAGTCAGTTTATATCTGGATATTTTAAAGGCCAGGAGAGCTTTGGCCATCATTTGTCGGTTGTCTTTGATAGATCAGTTGACAATCTAGCTGTCTATGATCGTCTATATATAAAGTCATAAGGATGGTCTTAATGATGATATATACATATTTACTGGATATATGAAAAAGGATCGATATGGGTCGATGGCACGAAGACATCACCGAATCACCCAATGTATTAAATGCACAAAAAGACATCCAGAGCTTACCACATAACCTTCAACAGAGCGGGAACTACCAACCAACAGGCAGTCAGCTCTGGATGGCCCCAACACAATAAAAGCAATCAAATCTAAAGGCACGGCAAAATGGCACAATATCTAACCAAAACTAAAAGATCAAACAGGACAGACCAATAAGAAACACATAATTTTTTACCCTAATATAAATATGATCTAATAATTTTAATTGCAAAATTTACTGAATACCTTCTCTTTTATTTTCTCTTAATTTTTCCCCAAAAGTATACCAAAATGTTTTGCACATCCTCGTATATAGCAGTGTTTAATTTGATTTTTGATTTTTTGATGTTTTAACGCACCTTTTAAGCACCACTTTTGGGCTACTTCGTGGCGGCCAGTTTTTATTGGTGGAAGAAGCCGGAGTGCCTGGAGAAAACCACCGACCTTCGAGATTGGAGTGAGTTTACCCACACGAGCGGGGTTCGAACTCACAACTTCAGTGTTGACTGGCTAGTGATTACAGTAGTAGAACTACTTAGACCACTCGGCCACCGAGCCACCGAGGCCCCTAGCAGTGGTTAAGAAGTTTATACACCCTCCCTAGCCTTCCATGCAATAGGGGGGTTCAATACAGTTTGATATAGTTCATTTAGGGACCGGTCATTTTTTTCTATATTAAGAGAAGATGATAGGCAAAAATAAAAATGTCTCTTAAAGTCAACGAGGTTTTACCGAGCCGTTCCCCAGTTTTGTGCAGAATACAAAAAAGTTTATATTTTTCTGACATTGACCTAATATTGTATTTATACTGCAACTTAAATTAATACATTGATAGCTATTTAAATAGTAACACAATTTTCAAACTTATTTTCATCCCTTAATGAACCCCTGCTTGTTTAAAAAGTGATGAAATTGGCATTGCAAAAAATATATAGCTGTGTTACTATATTTAGGAAATAAACACAACTAGTTGCAGTATAAAACAGATACTAGCTAACAGCACATATATGTTTTTTTAAGTACAATGTAATACATAATAGTTATTGAAAAACTAGTCATTATCGTGATATATGGACTGCCCACAGGACAGTGGTATTGACTAAGACAGCTATAATGACTGAGCCGAAGGCAAGGTCATTACCGCTGTCGTAGTAAATACCACTGTCCTACGGGCAGTCCATGTATCACGATAATGACCAGATCTTCAATAACTATTATGTTTATTTCATTGAGGAACCATTTTTTTTAAATTCTCATAAATTCAAATTATTTAAAGCAATCTCGAGTTATTGTACGATTTCTATAGGAAAGAGTGAAGACCAGTCATAGTGATAACTATAAGTCACTGTCATTCATTTAAGTGCAATTTTTCAATATATGAATACAAAATAAAATTTTCTATAATTTTATAATTAACGAAAACATATGGTAAACAATTCAACAACTTCGATTGCGTTTTATTAAAGGAACATCACTCTAAACAGAGAAACCACGCCCCACTGGTCATTAACATGTAAAAGTCCGTTAACGACCGGTTTTCTGGTCCGTTTTTTTCTGTTAAAGACCGATGGAATTTTCTACTGAAGAATAAAGAATGTCATGTGGCCCCTTGTTATCCAATAAGAGAAACTAATTCTTAACCGATATGAAATAACAGTTTAAAACACCTTAAGAGAAAAGATCTCCCCCCCCCTTTTTTCTTTTTCCTTTTCATTTAAAAAAAGAGGTGTAAGACAAAAAAAATAATATTAATTTCTTTTACATAGATGTCTGTTTCCGTTCGATTCCGTCAAATACCAATTCCTCAGATCAATTGCATGGTACTCTGCGGAACGGAACAGAATAACAAATTTTAGAAGTTTGGGTCAGGTGAGCTAAAAAGGGTGTCAGACAAATTATCATACCTTTTTTATTATAAAGTCTGTGACTGTTTCCGTTCAATTCCGTTAAATACAATTTTTTTCTGAGCAATTGGTACTTTGCGGAACAGAATAATAAATTAAAAAGTTAAAATCAGATTCAACTTAATCAGTGTTTCTAGTCACCGTCGGAACGGGCAGCGGAAGGCCTTTCTTTTTAGATATAAATACGAATGGAAGGAGTATGACTTTTTGTCTAACCTGCCATTGTGTTAAACTCTTAATTATTGATCAGGTCGAGAATGCTATCTAAAAACACTTACCACTCATGCAAAACAAGAGGCTCTCAAGAGCCTGAATCGCTCACCTGTAATTTTTTGTGTAAATCTTTCATCAATGATTTTTTTGCTTTTTAATGTACATTAATGTGTGTTTAAAAAATTTGTAGATCTTTCTTTGCTTGATATTTTTGCTGTTTACGGTATTTTTCAATCTATAATGATATATATATATATATTCCAGATAATTAACAAAAACTGCAATATTTCCTTAAAACGAGATATCATTGCAAAAGGATGCCGTCATGAAAGTCTCCCAAACGAACACAAATTGAATACCCCTCCTCTCGTAAATTTATTTCACTCAGGGCCTGTATAATGCAGGAAATGCTTTTAAATGTTTCTTTGGAACACCCTTCAAAAAAAATTTGGGTAGGGGTTCCCTTGACCCCGGGTAACCTGCCAGGTTCTGGGGGGCATTCACCCAACATAAGTATGCTGAAAGAGAAGATATATAATAATGGTTTATAGAAAAGTGACACTGAATAATTCTGAAAATGGAACATATCAAGCAGAAATTATTAGGATCCCCATTTAAAAAATCAAGTCATCCCATTGTAGTCTTACAATAGTTACTGAAGCCCCTTATCATCATTTTTAAATTAGTTATCAAGTTGTGAACATTTGAAATTGTTTTTTTACAATTTTCCCATATACTTCTATAGTAAACCCCTATGTTCTATTTTAGCCGTGGCAGCCATGCTGCTTGGATGGCAGGGTCATCGGACACATTTTCAATCAAGACACCCTGGTAAAAATTGTGGCTCAGTTTAATGTCATTTGGCCCAGTAGATTAAGTGTAAAAGATTTTTGTAAAAGATGACAAAAATTTACGAAAACTTGTTCAAAATTAACTATAAAGGGCAATAACTCCTTAAGGGTCAAGTTGACTTATTTGTAGATCTCACTTTGCTGAACATCTTTGCAATTTACAGTTTATCTCTATCTATTATTAAATTCAAGATAACCAAAAACTGCAAAATTTCCTAAAAATTACCTATCCACGGGCAGCAACCCAACAACGGGTTGTCTGATTTGTTTGAAAATTTCAGGGCAGATAGCTGATGAACATTTTTGCCGATGTCAGATTTGCTCTAAATGCTTTAGTTTCAGAGATATAAACCAAAAACTGCATTTTACCCCTATGTTCTATTTTTAGCGATGGTGGCCATGTTTGTTGATGAATCAAAACTTCGGATACAATTATATAAACTAAATACCCTAAGGAACATTCTGTTAGTGTTTGAAGGTATTTGGCTCAGTAGTTTCAGAGGAGAAGATTCTTGAAATAGTTTACGACGACGGACGACGACGACAGACGATGGACGACGACGACGGACGACGACGACGGACGACGACGACGGACGACGACGGACGCCAAGTGATGGCATAAGCTCACCTGGGCCCAAAGGGCAAGGTGAGCTAAAAAGAAGTGTCAGACAATTTTTTTTTATTACATTATAGAAGTCTGTTTCCGTTCGATTCCGTTGAATACCAATTTCTCAGAGCAACTGGTACTTTGCGGAACGGAACGGAACGGAATAACAAATTTAAAAAGTTAAAATCAGAATCAATGTTTCTAATCATCGTCGGAAAGGACGACTGGAGGTCTTGTTTTCTTAGTTATAATTACGAATGAAAGGAGTAATACTTTTTGTCTGACTTGCCTATTTCATATAAATTATTGATCCGGTTATTGAATGCATATCTTAAACACTTACCACTCATTTAAAAAAGAGGTGTAAGACAAAAAAAAATGAATCATGCCGTCTTTTACATAGATGTCTGTTTCCGTTCGATTCCGTTAAATACCATTTCCTCAGATCAATTGGTACTTTGCGGAATGGAACAGAACATAATAACAAATTTAAAAAATTAAAATCAGAATCAATGTTTCTAATCATCGTCGGAAAGGACGACGGGAGGTCTGTCTTCTTAGATATCATGAATGAAAGGAGTTTTTTTTTTCTCTGACCTGCCAATTCGTCAAATTCATGATAATTTATCAGGATATGAATGTACATCTACAGGATATTTCCCGATGTTATACATTATTACACATTTTATATGTAAAGATGAGATAAAGTATACAATTGTGTTATCTATATATCATGTATATTGAAAACCGTAAACAGAGAAATTTAAAGTTTGTTTTGTTTTAAAGATTTTTCGAAATTTTGATAGACGCCCCTATGGATACCTTAAATGAAATTCCGTTCCGTAAATTACCAATAGCCTAAACTTATCACATAAAAGTATGAGAAAAGGGTATTTTAAAAAGAAAAGAAAAAAGAATATCTTACTGATGGACAGACTCAAAATGTTTTGTTTGCTTGTTAAAAGAAATTTCAATTTATATGGCAAATAAACTGTTGACACAGAGATATGTCTCGCCTATCGGCATAAAATTCGGAAAGAAGACAATCTGATGGACAGCAACATTGCTTATTAATTCAAAGTCGCTGGAGCATGATCTAGTGTGCAGGGCCTAGAAATAGTCGACAAACTGAGATGTACAGACAGAAATGTAACTTTATAGAATATATCGTTGTCTATTGTAAGTAGTTCTTATCAAGCTAACTAAAGCTGAAAACTTAACATTGAAAATTACTAATTTATTCAAAGTTACTGGACCATGTCCTAGAGGGCAGGGCCTCATAACAGTCGTCAAACTGATATGTACTGATAGTAATGCAACTTTTTCCAAAGTATCAACTGACTTAGGCAGAAAACTGAACATTGAACATTGCTATTTAATTCAAAGTCACTGGACCATGACCGAGGGGACAGCGCCTCATAATAGTCGTCAAACTTATATGTACTGATAGTAATGCAACTTTATAAAAATATCATTGACCTATCACAAGTTGTTCCTATCAAACTGACTTAAGCAGAAAACTTTACATTAAAAATTGCTTATTAATTGAAAGTGGCTAGACCATGACCTAGATGGCACTGAGGGCCTCGAAATGGCTGTCAAACTGATATGAACTTATAGTAATGCAACTTCATACAAAATATGATTGATCTATCACAAGTAGATTCTATCAAACTAACTTAAGCAGAAAAATTTACATTAAAAATTGCTAATTAATTCAAAGTGGCTGAACCATATCATAGGAGGCCAGGACCTCAAAATAGTCGTCAAACTGATGTACTGATAGTAATACAACTTTATATTTATATCAATGATCTATCACAAATAGTTCCTATAAAATTAACTTAAGCAGAAAACTTAACAATTGTTGACGCCGTCGTCGTCGTCACCGGAAAAGCAATCCCTATGTCCCGCTTTCCGCGACTTTCGATGCAGGCGAGAAAAAAAATAAAGTGATCTCCCTTTGACCAATCTATAAGATCAGAGACATACAATATGTCTCTGATAAGACTAAAATACTTATTTTATTCCAAACAATAAAAACAGTTTCTAAACTTAAAAAGAGAAAATTTAAACTAAATGTTTTGAATAAACTAGACCTCGTGTTATCAAATGAAAGCAAAGAATTCTGGAAGCTAAAAATCTATTAAGAACAATAAAAAATGATAAGGACAAGAATGAGTATGGTTGATTTATATGACAGACATGAACCAACGACAACCACCGAACTACAGGCTCCTGACTTGGGACAGGCACATAAAGAATGTGGCGGGGTTAAAACATGTTTGTGAGGGCTTAACCCTCCCCCTAACCTGGGACAGTGGTGTAACAGCAAAACATAAGAACAATCTATAAAAATCAGTTGTTGAAAAAGCTTAACTCATCAGATCGATACAAAGCAGAAAAACATCAAACATAAGCACAGACCGGACTTGGCAGGGTATTTATCCATCCCTCATTCCTAACAACAAAAAGGACACAAAGTACAGATCTGAGAGTACTCGCAGTTACTGAGAGCTAGTTAAAAGCCAATAACAACTAAGTCAGTTTGCAGATCACGTTAAACTCTGGGTAAACAGGAAAAAATTGATAAAGATTTTGAGAACAGTATTTTTGAAGAACTATGTAAAACAGAGAATCTGCTAATTTCAAAAGACAGCCATAAACAAATAACTACTATATATGAAATAAAAACACAAACTTAAAGATTAAAAGGTGGGAAAAGTTTTGGACCAGATAAAATTTGTTAAGAGATTATAAAACATTGACTCATAGTACTGAGTAGTACTGTAATGTTAGCAGTGGTTGGAAATATTTTAACCTTATATTATCTGGGACTATTATTCTAAAGTTAGTATAATAGTCCCAGATATTATCTACCTCTCTGTATCCTTATAATATCTTACTCGCTTTGTCCGTAAAATATCTACCTCTCTTTGTCCTTAAAATTAGAATCTCAATCATTTATTGTTCCTATAAACAAGAGAAGAATTCAGTCTAAAAATATTTAAAAATATTAAAAGAGAACTATAAAATAGCTTTGAAAATATTTTCTTTAAAAATTAAAATCAACTAATGAAAAAGTACAGTGTTCATGTATAGTAAAATTAAGACAAACTATGAAAAGAAAAATATGTTCCTGAAAATAATTTTGAAAAATTGAAAATATTATTTAAAATGCGAGTAAGTGACCATTTCTTGGAAAAGAGAGGGTAGATATAAAATAATGCAAAGAGAAAATAGAATTGTAAACATTGTAAGATTAAAGATGAAACCCATTTTTTCTTACCATGTGAACTTCATTAATCTTTAAGTAAACAGCTTGAAAAAGATATATCAATAATATTCATCCAGGATTTACGGAATTGCCCAAAAAAGATAGATTGCAAATACTTCTATCGTCATTTAATATTATGCCACTTACTGCTCCGTTCATTAAAACAAATGAACTTTTATTCATTGAGGTAACTGACAAACTTTTTACTGTCAATGCAGTAAATAAATGTATACAAAAATCAAAAACTGGGAAAAGCTCTGGCCCAGATCAAATTTTAATGAAAATATTAAATATAGTGGTGTTGTTACTTGTAAAGCTCTAAGCTTTTTTATTTAATTCTTGATTCTGGTAAATATCCATCAAATTGGAGAAAAATCCTTTATCATACTTATTCATAAAGCTGGAGACAAAATTATAGAGGAATTTCTCTTCAAAATTGTACTGCTAAACTTTTTAGTGCTGTTTACCTGTTATTAATTCTAATGCCAGGTAACCTACTATGGAAAAAAAAATTCAGTTCACCAGTTTGGATTTAGAAATAATCATAGGACAACTGATAGCATTTTTATGCTAAAACTTTGATAATGAATTATTTGACAAAATATATAGAAGAGCAAGATTTACTCTTGATTTGCTGATTTGCGTCGTGCTTTTGACACTGTTTGGCAAGCTGGTATCTTGTACAAATTAAAGAAGGATGCTGTTGGTGAGGAAAGAAAATACTTGAAGTAATTTAAGATATATATAAGTGTTGTGAAAAATAGACAACAAACAGTCTGGCTTTTTTTTTTTGAATAAATTAAGGGGTCAAACAAGGGGATAGTTTGAGCCCCACGTTGTTTAATTGCCTTATTAATGATCATATCCATTCAATTTTTGAAATTTGGTTTCTCCATTTTTAGAGCCACAAACAGAGCTAAAATGGATGGAACTAACTGCGATATTTTATCCTTGACAGACAGATTTAGCTTTTAGAAAATGCATCATAAATTTTGTAAAACTGTTCTTGGTCCTTGGAATTAAAAAACCTCGTGTAATATAGTTGTAAAGTCTGAGTTGCGACGGTTCCCACTTGACTTATCATAAAAACTCAAGTTTTATTATATTTTGTAGAATTAACTGTCAGGAAATAAACGCTCTTGTTAAAGAATCTTTCAAAGTAAATAAGTCTTTGTCTGAAGATGGAATATTTACTTGGTATACTTTTGCAAAGCACATTTTTACAGAATTAAATATTGATAAAGAAGAATATGTAACAAAAACGATTATGAAACATCGTTGGTCCGATGAAATCCCCATACTTCGGACGCATAGTATTGAATAAAAAAAAAACACTTTTGACTCATTATCCTAGTTTTAACCAGCTTGACTCAAACTCTAAACTTAAAACTATTTTAGATCCATATAAAGATATTTTGTCTAATGTTATGGCTATATTATATAAAGCAATCCATGGAGTTGCGAAAATAAGGTCCACATTGGTCAATTATCCATAAACTTATATGATTATTTTTTTTGATACATAATCTTTATTGTCGTAAAGCATATATAAGATAAAGCCTGTGACAAAACAAAATACAAATTACAATATATACAACAAGTCTTATTAACTTGACTTGTTTATAACTTTATTCGTGTGTTGTTTGTTTCTTATTTACATGTACACTAGTAATGTCAGTATGGTCACCAAAGGTGAAAAAAGTGGACACCCTATTCCTGAAGTGGATGAAAAATTATTGTCCAACTGCGATATTACCGGTCCCACCTGCCTGATAAATATTGCACGGTCCCTTAGGCAACGGGAGTCTAGTACCTCAGAATCGAGTATATAACATGATACAATATTTTTCTGGAGACAATTTGGGATAAATAAACACCATTAGATGGCGCAAAAGGAACATCAGCGTCCGAATCTAGGAAAGGACAGTTACTGCTATGTGTATTTGATGCATTTAAAGTATATTACTTTGGGTAAATTTCAGCAGAATATATTATTTAGAGAATTCTTGACTCTTGCGGGTCTGCACACCAGGAGTATCCTGATTCAAAATCCACTGTTTCATACTGTTCTCGGATCGGGACACCCGGGGTAGGGTGAGGGAGTCTTTAATATCTGTATTCATTAATTGGTCCTTGGATTCCTACCCCTCCGTGGTCTCGGATGGGGATACCCGGTGTGGTATGGGGGAGTCTTTAATATCTGTATTCATTAATTGATCCTCGGGATTCCTATCCCTCCGTGGTCTCGGATCGTTACACCCTATTCATTAATTGGTTCTCGGGATTCCCATCCCTCCGTGGTCTCGGATGGGGACACCTGGTGTGGGATGGATGGTCTTTATATATCTGTATTCATTAATTGGTCCTCGGGATTCCCATCCCCCGTGGTCTCGGATCGGGACACCCGGAGTGTGTTGGGGGAGTCTTTTAATATATATGTATTCATTAATTGGTCCTCGGGATTCCCATCCTCCGTTGTCTCGGATGGGGACACCCGGTGTGGGATGGGGGAGTCTTTAATGTCTGTATTCATTAATTGGTCCTCGGGATTCCTATCCCTCCGTGGTCTCGGATCGGGACACCCGGTGTGGGATGGGGGAGTCTTTAATATCTGTATTCATTAATTGGTTCTCGGGATTCCAATCCCTCCGTAGTCTAGGATAGGGACACCCGGTGTAGGGTGGGGGAGTCTTTATATATCTGTATTCATTAATTGGTCCTCGGGATTCCTATCCCTCCGTGATCTCGGATCGGGACACCCGGGGTTGGATGGGGGAGTCTTTAATGTCTGTTTATTTCATATCGGTAAAGAATTAGCTTCTCTTAGTTATTGGATAACAAGGGGCCACATGACATTCTTTATTCTTTAGTAAAAAATTCCATCGGTCTTTAACAAAAAAAAAACGGCCCAGAAAACCGGTCGTTAACGGACTTTTACATGTTAATGAGCAGTGAGGCGTGGTTTCTCTGTTTAGAGTGATGTACTTTTAATAAAACGGAACCGCGATTCAGACGTTTGGAACATGGCTGAACTGGAAGGCACGTCTGCTACATACAACTCAAATGATCGTTTTGCCGTACTTTCCGATGCTGATAGAGACAAACTATTCAGCAACAAGATTATAAAATTATAGAAAACTTTATTTTGTATTCATATACTGAAAAATTGCACTTAAATGAATGGCAGTGACTTATAGAACCATCGTATTGCTGTGTGTTTGTTTATTCTACATTGGTTAGATGTATAGAAGGAGGGTTGAGATCTCACAAAACATGTTAAACCCCGCCGCATTTTTGCACCTGTCCCAAATCAGGAGCCTCTGGCCTTTGTTAGTCTTGTATGTTTTTTTAATTTTAGTTCATTTATATGTTTTGGAGTTTAGTATGACGTCCAGTTTCACTGAACTAGTACACATTTTTATTTAGGGGCCATCTGAAGCCCGCCTCCGGGTGTGGGATTTTCTCGCTGTGTTGAAGACCCATTGGTGGCCTTCTGCTGTTTAATCTGCTCTTTGGTCGGGTTGTTGTCTCTTTGACATACTCCCCATTTCCATTCTCAATTTTATCACTATGACTGGTCTTCACTCTTTCCTATAGAAATCGTACAATAACTCGAGTTTGCTTTAAACAATTTGAATTTATGAGAATTTTAAAAAACATGGTTCCTCAATGAAATAAACATAATAGACTAGTTATTGAAGAACTGGTCATTATCGTGATACATGGACTGCCCGTAGGACAGTGGTATTGACTGCAACAGCGATAATGACCTCGCCTACGGCTCAGTCATTATCGCTGTCTTAGTCAATATCACTGCCCTGTGTGCAGTCCATATATCACCATAATGACCAGTTCTTCAGTAACTATTATATAAATTATATAAATTCATTAATTGGTCCTCGAAATTCCAATCCCTCCGTGGTCTCGAATCGGGACACCCGCTGTGGGATGGAGGAGTCTTTAATATCTGTATTCATTAATTGGTCCTCGGGATTCCTATCCCTCCGTGGTCTCGGATCAGGACACCCGGTGTGGGACACCCGGTGTGGGATGGGGAGTCTTTAATATCTGTATCATTTAATATCAAGACCATAGCAACAGTTTTCATATTAGCATATTTCTAACATACCGACTGTAATTTCAATTGCATAAATACCATAAATAAACAATTTAGAGCTTGCCTAATAAAACAAAATGCTTATCAGTTATTCAGGACTTTTTTAAACCTCTAGTTTGCCATCTCATGTTAAAAAGTAATGATATGTCTGGAACTGAAATAAGACAAAAAAAATTACTCAGGCTGTGTTATCATTTAATTTAAATACATAAGTATTATTGAGAGAGAAAAATCTAATTCTTGAAAGTTTTATCACAAAGAAAGAAAAATGCTTCTCCCTTGTGGCTAAGCCACCTTCATTTAAACCTTTTATATTAGAAGCAATGAGTAGTAGCTAACTAGCTTAATAGTTGAATAGGTGCAGCAATATTGTTTTCAAAAAGGTTTGACCCTCCCCCTTTTTCACTGAGAAATGACAATATCTTGTGTTTTGCTCATGTGCATTAAAAATAATAATTCATGATTTTATTAATACATGTACATGTTTTTTCTGTTTATTTGCATATTAAAATCTACTGACTAGGGTCAAATCATAGGATAAAAGCACATGTGATGATGTATCTCACTTTACTCGTATGAAGTGTGTTATCTCCTTGATTATCAGTTATTCCTGTAGACCAGAGTGATAATTACATAACAAAGACTATATTGTGTCATGTTTACTTACAATTTAATAATATTAAGTTATTTCTTGCCTTTTCAATTAAATAAACAATTCCTTTCGGATGTCTCGGAGGTAAACAAAGTTATGATTGTGCCTAAAAAAAGTGTTCAGCCCCGTGCCAGTAATGCATTTTAAAAGCGAAAATTTCATTGAGTTTTTGCTGATCTTTATCAATAATATTTATCTTAAACCATTTCTGATAACTAGGTATAAATAAAAAACTACTTACCATCATTTTCACAATTTTCTGTGGTGTACAAGGTGAAATTATCTTAAGATATCTCTGGAATTATTCTTAGAAGATGGGTCAAGATGCGTATTAGTTTCTCCATAGGCGGTAATGGTAACGTTTTCTTCTGTTGCTCAGTCCATATCGTTAACTTGGATATGTATGATGGCTCGTTTCGAAGCTGAGACATTTTCACATATGTGGTTAAATTTTCGGGGTACGAAGTGAGATTACTTTTTCCATAAATTAGCAAACCCCGAGTATCCTTTTGTGATGCGGCTCCTCGTGGTAAAAAATCCCATTTTTAACACAATAAGTTCTTTGAAAGTTTAATACTTTGAACACATTTAATAGCTCCATAGTTTTTACACATTTATTCTGTGTTCCCCTACTTTCTAAATTAACACAAATGGTTCAGCTCAGTCATTTGTTTATCATAGAAATGTGTCAACTATCACTACACAGAGATTTTTTGTTTACACGTGACTTTTGAGTTCCTCATTTCAAGGCGCATTAGGGATATTGTCCCATCTGTATTCATTAATTGGTTCTCGGATTCCCATCCCTCCGTGGTCTCGGATGGGGACACCTAGTGTGGGATCGGGGAGTCTTTATATATCTGTATTCATAAATTGGTCCTCGGGATTCCCATCCCTTCATGATCTCGGATCGGAACACCCGGAGTGTGTTGGGGGAGTCTTTAATATCTGTATTCATTAATTGGTCCTCGGGATTCCTATCCCTCCGTGGTCTCGGATCGGGACACCCGGTGTGGGATGGGGGAGTCTTTAATATCTGTATTCATTAATTGGTTCTCGGGATTCCCATCCCTCCGTGGTCTCGGATGGGGACACCCGGTGTGGGATCGGGGAGTCTTAATATATCTGTATTCATTAATTGGTCCTCGGGATTCCCATCCCTCCGTGGTCTCGGATCGGGACACCCGAAGTGTGTTGGGGGAGTCTTTAATATCTGTATTCATGAATTGGTCCTCGGGATACCCATCCATCCGTAGTCTCGGATAGGGACACCCGATGTAGGGTGGGGGAGTCTTTAATTGGTCCTCGGGATTCCTATCCCTCCGTGGTCTCGGATCGTGACACCCGGTGTAGGGTTGGGGAGTCTTTAATTTCTGTATTCATCAATTGGTCCTCGGGATTCCCATCCCTCCGTGGTCTCGGATGGGGAAACACGGTGTGTGATGGGGGAGTCTTTAATTTATGTATTCATTAAATTTTTAGGTAATTTTTCTTTATATATATATATTTTGAAAACATCGTTTTTTTCTTTTATAAAATTTTTTAAAATTTATTTTACCTTTGATTTTACTGTAATCATAGATTTTTTTTATTCTGTACATCGTCCTTTTCTGGTAATCAGTATTTTAATTACTTAGATTCATAGTATCTCATCCCAAAGTGTACACTCTTTAGAGTTTTACAATATGATCAACAACTTATAAACGCCTTAAGATAGCTCAAAATCGCGATTTTTGGAAATTTTTGCTTTTTAGTATTTATTCCTAAAACGGATAAGAAGGTAATCATTAACCAAAACAAAAGTTGTGTTAGAAGTAAACCTTTTTATTGTCTTTCGGACATTAATTAATTTTGCCTATCGACGGCCTTCGATGCAAAATTTGACAAAAACATGTAAAAGCAAATTTGTATCTTCAACAGCATGCATGCATGTAATGCTGAATCGCATTTTGAGTTTATTGGAAATTTATGTGTAAAATTGTTAAAATAAAATTGATAATTGAAATTGGGAATGTGTCAAAGAGACAACAATCCAACCAGTGAGCCAAACACAGACCAAGGCCGCCAATGGGTTTAATCAACACAGCGAGATAATCCAGCACCCGGAGGCGGGCTTCAGCTGGCACATAAACAAAAATGTGTACTAGTTTAGTGAAAATGGGCATCACACTAACTCCGAAACATATAAATGAACTAAAATTACAAAAAAGATATTTTAAATATATAATTTAAACTTTTTAATATAACATTTCAAGTATGATAAAGGTATGAAAAACACATTTTGGGCCCTGTGAGTGAAAAAAAGTTATTGAGAACTAGGCTCTAAACCTTGGCAATTTTGTTTTACAATGCCTTCAACAAAAACATATAGCACTGAATAGTATTTTGATTTCAGGCGAATATATAAAACATTGTTACAATATATAACGTCATCTTCAATTTTCAATGTGCAGACCAATTTTAGATTTTGACCCTATTGGTGAAAGTCCAGGGAAAATTGACCTCGTCACTTTTAAAGACCCCCCACCCCTTTTCCTAGAAATTGGAGGACAGCCAAATGTTTCTCAAGTGCCTGTGCTTTTGGCTATTTCTGTGGTTGACCTAACTTGCTACCAATAATTAGGTTTCGATGCTTAACTGCTTGAAAAAAATGGTTAAACAAGTTCACGGTTATGAATGATTATCAAAATATCTTAACTGCAATCACGCAAAATCGAAACCAACAAAATAAACCACCAATTACTGAGGCAAAATAGTAATAAACTGATCAAACTCAATAAGTCTCATAACCTAATGTTTTGTGATTTGCGAAGTCGTAGCAATTCTATCACATATTTTATATTTCTATATAAATCAAGTACGGCGGTACAATAATGTGCCGATCATCGTGATAGACAGTCTTCTTTTGGACTGCTTCCTAGTGACTCATAAGATGGCCTACTAAACCACGACTTGGAGTGTGAACTTTTTTTAAAAATAATCTAAATAACGTATACATATTACCGTCTCGAATGTTCGTGTAACATGTCTAATATTGGCTGATTGGCCTCAGTCATCATGCAATTCTAATAATCTTAGCTAACCAACCTTTCAAACTCATGCATCCTTAATTGTTCAAATTGATGAAATCTTTTCCATTCGCCGACATATCTACGATTTGAAAAATACTATTGATCTGATAACCGCTGTGGATAGGCTAGTTTTATTATCAGATAAGTAGTAACCTCCCTTGTTAATGTGATGTTGTAATCAATCGTATTTTTACCATCTTTATATAATATTTTATTGTATTATTTAAATTTGTGATTCATTTAATATTTAAATATAATAATTTTATATTTTATTATAGAAAAAAACAAGGAAATTTGAAAGTCTTTGATTCATTAATTACCTTTGTTCAAATCATAAGTCAGGCAGTCTATTCTGTCTACATTAAGTAGTAAATACATCGGGGTATCATTGGCTATCAAAAAGGATAGGAAAACATTGTATAACGGAAAACGAGAATTAAATACAGCAAAATGCAGAAATTGAATGCACATGTGGATTCTTTTCTTGTTTAGAGAAATCGAAAAACAAAAACACTTTTGATTTTCATTTAGGTTTTTGAAAAATCAAAAACGAAAAATGAAAACACTTCCGTTTTCCGTTTTGGTTTTCGAGAAATCAAAAATGAAAAACGAAACACTTTTGTTTTTCATTTTTTGTTTTTAGGAATCAAAAACGAAAAATGAAAACACTTTCGTTTTTTGTTTTTTGTTTTTGATATTTCAAAACGAAAAACGAATGGACGCAAATATACACGGACCTAATACCTCATTTTTTTATTTTCAACAGTTATTATTTTGCATCCCATTATTCCAGTCATTCCCTTGGTCCGTTAGACATATTGCAATGTCCAGTAGTATATGGTTCGGTCCAGTAAAATTACTGAACCAAATGACCCGTGTATATTGAAGAATTTTGTAATACTTATAATGTAAACACGGCTGTCATTCGGTATAATCGAGAAAAATGATCGTGAAAGAATAAGTAACGGTGGTCAAGTATTGCGATTGGATCGTGAAAGATCTGTTATAGGATCGTGAATGAAATAATATCGAAAGACACATGCACAATCTTTTATGGTAATATTCTTTATAAAGCACAAAATGTCAGTATTCACCTCAGAAGCTAACAAAACCTTTAAATAGACTTATTAAGAAGGGATATAGTTACGATACTGTTGTCAGGTCATTAAAGATTGCATATTTTGGCTTTAATATTGATTCACTTATAGGGTCTTTGCATCGGAACTAAACACATTTATTTAAAAACCAGTTGTTGGCATGACACGGGTTATGCTCTTCTCATATATTTTATGATGGTATGATACTAAACCCTAACGGGAGGGATTGTGCCTGATATTCATATGATGAAGACATAATCTTTCAATCAGTTTAATTGAGGTCTGGAGCTGGCATGTCAGTTAACTGCTAGTAGTCTGTTGTTATTTATGTATTATTGTCATTTTGTTTATTTTCTTTTGTTACATCTTCTGACATCGGACTCGGACTTCTCTTTAACTGACTTTTAATGTGCGTATTGTTATGCGTTTACTTTTCTACATTGGCTAGAGGTATAGGGGAGGTTGAGATCTCATAAACATGTTTAACCCCGCCGCATTTTGCGCCTGTCCCAAGTCAGGAGCCTCTGGCCTTTGTTAGTCTTGTATTATTTTTACTTTTAGTTTCTTGTGTATAATTTGGAGTTTAGTATGACGTCCATTATCACTGAACTAGTATATATATTTGTTTAGGGGCCAGCTTAAGGACGCCTCCGGGTGCGGGAATTTCTCGCTGCATTGAAGACCTATTGGTGACCTTCTGTTGTTGTCTGTTCTGTGGTCGGGTTGTTGTCTCTTTGACACATTCCCCATTTCCATTCTCAATTTTATCGTCCAGTAAATAATCTAATTTAATCAATAATAATGACAAATGTTGGAAAAATAAAACTGTCTGTCAAATTGATTCAACATTATGATCAGTATCCGAAAAAATCAAGACTTAAAAGTATACCGTTTTTACAAAACTACAAACGACAGATTACTGTTTAAAATATTTCTTAAAGTTATTTTGATTTAGTTTATTCAGAAACTTTGCAAAAACGGTATTATTTGTAAAAAATTGAAATTTCGGATCGTAAAAGATCGGGTACCGCATTTTGATGATCGTGAAAAGGATCGTGAAAGATCTGTCGCCGCTTATTCGTTATTGGAAAAAATCCACGAAAACGATCAAATCTTTCTTTAAACAAGTGATAATTTATATTTGAAATTGGTATATCAAAAGATTGGATTTGCACGACTTAATCCGCTTTACTTTTGCTTGTGAATAGTTCTATGATGGTTTAATGTCATTGGATCTGATTATTTCATAATACCACATAATTGGTTGACGTGGTCATATCTGGGATGCGCACCAGTTTTCATATAACGTGCACACGAGATTAAAAGTCGTGAGCATGAGATTAACAGTCGTGCGCACGATTTTTCAAACTAGTGCGCACCAGATCAAATCTCCGGCAAAAAAAAATAAATCTTTTTACTTGGTACTTAAGGGCTCCTTCCATAATGAAATATACACTTTCCCGATAAAATACACACAAAAAATAAAATATAAGTACAAGGGTGTGTAAAAAATGAAACTACGCTATAAAAAAAAACCTCTTGTGTCCTTATCGCATCTCTGGAACCACTAATATAAAGAACACAAAAAGTCAAAAACCTAAAGCTGGATGCAAATATACCGAACCACGCCAAGAGACATACGATCAAATGGAACATAATACAAGCAGTACAAAGACAAATAAAGGAAAAAAATGTATAAAAGCAGATAAATGCTACATAGAGTCAGCACCTAAAACCCTGGCTCATTAATTTTTATAGGCACTGATAACATTTTACAAACTTCTGAATATTAGCTGCAAGCTCCTGAAAATCGTATGAGTTGAGAAATGTATACTTCATTCGCGGATGAAGTTGGTTAATCGCTGCTAAGGTGAGGAAATTTTATAATTTAAAAAATTTCGTTTGTCATAGACTCTGGTATTGAGATGACCGCTGTAGTCAAATTCGGGGTATATGTCTAAAACGAGGCCGAGGACAGAGGCGGATCTAGGGGGTTGCAGGGAAAATTTGGTTGATTATATAGGGAATCACTGGACCGTGACTGGAGCGGGCCCCCTCTTAAGCAGTCAGTGGGCCCCCTCTTATAAAAATTTCTGGATCCGCCACTGGAGGAAGCTGTATATGTAGTGTCTGTAATCTCAAGTTCATGACTATCAATGGGACCCAATAAGAAAAGTGTGTATTGTTGATGAAAGAACATCTTCAGTATACCTGTATGTAAAATTAAATGATATAGCTTCTTTGATCTAACCCTTACGAAAACAAAAACGTACACATTAAGATATTTCCAGGGGAAGACCACAAGACCCCTTAACGTTTCACTCATAATGCGTAATGCATCCAAAAATGATCATTTCTCTCGATATACCGAATTTCTCTCGATATACCGAATTTCTCTCGATATACCGAATTTCTCTCGATATACCGAATTTCTCTCGATATACCGAATGACACCGTGGTAAAGGACGGCTCAACCCACGGGAGTGGGGATGGTGTAACTTCGATATTTTTTGGTAGGGTGTGCCATTTTTGCCTCAAAAAACGTACCCATTATAATATAACATTCACTGAAATTCAGTACCTATAGTCACATAAATATTAAAGAAAGAATGACCTAATACTTATATACATATTTCTGGGGTTCATTTGGGAACTTACTTGAAAGGTGAACTTTCAAATGAATTGATTTAATTTAATATGATAATTGACCATTAATAATGTAAGATTCTCAATAGCATATATTATATGATATGTACGTAGATCATAACCCAAATCAATATGCAGTTATCAAACGTAAATAGATATAGGAAGATGTGGTGTGAGTGCCAATGAGACAACTCTCCATCCAAATAACAATTTATAAAAGTAAACCATTATAGGTCAATGTACGGCCTTCAACACGGAGCCTTGGCTCACACCGAACAACAAGCTATAAAGGGCCCCAAAAGTACTAGTGTAAAACTATTCAAACGGTAAAACCAACGGTCTAGTCTATATAAAAAACGAGAAACGAGAAACACGTATAAATTACATAAACAAACGACAACTACTGTACATCAGATTCCTGACTTAGGACAGGTGCAAACATTTGCAGCGGGATTAAACGTTTTAATGGTACCAAACCTTCTCCCTTTTTCTGAAACAATAGTATAACATCACAACATAGAAAAACACACGATAAAACATCAATTGGAAGGCTTAACTCAATCAAAAACGTAAATTAACACACTATGAACGAATAAATTCGATCTGTGATACCTGAAAGTAAATACATAGTTAATAAAATATTAGGGACAAACATTCGAGGCCAAAAAGCAAACAAACAAGTCAAAATAAAGCCATGGCAATACACCACCGCGAAATATTAAACCCTTAGAAAATAATCACTTTTGAAAAAACCGGTTTTCATAATATATACAGGTAAATGAAAAATAACTTTGTCGTTTTAGGTATACTTTTTCTGTCTATATAAAATCTTCCAATAATTAGGAATACCAAGAAAGGTCTGTAAATGCATGTTTATATAGGATGTCATTAAAAAGGAGGGTAATTTTTATATAAAATCTCGCCAAATTATGACCCATATAATATATTTCTGGTACATCCCCGTATACCCAATAATAGGAAGTTAACTATGTTTTTCTCTATTCATATTTTTGGGGCCATTATTCTCAATTCTGTCAACCCCTTCCAGTCTCTCATTCTTGAATAATACACTAAAATCACGTGACTGCCTCTCAAAACGTCATAATTATTTGAACAAGGGCAAAATAATTTATTTTATGCTCTTACCAGGAAAGATTTTATTTCCCCAAAAAAAGAAATAATCAAACGGTCGTCCCCTAAGGCCTAATTGTACGTACCACTACCAGTGCTTGTATTATTACTTCACAGTAAGGGACGACCATTTCATTTTCTTAGGGGAAGAAGGGGGAGGGAGGGAGAAAGAAGTTGAAAATGAATAAGATGGCCTAGTAAAAATGAAAAAAAAAGACTTTGCACATGATTGGAAGGATGGGACATAAAATGCGTGATGTTTGAGGATCTACTTGTGTACAAAAGTGAATTTCAGATTATGTGTGTACGACTTTTGTGAAACGTTAGCCTGATAAAAAGACAGACAGACGCCTTGTATGCAATCATGCCTTGAACAAATGTCACAAATGTCACAAAACAGAGATGTCTTACCGACCTTATGGAATACTGTCATTTGTCCCAAATTTTCTTCCGTGTCTGCTCGTGTCTGCAATGCACTGCAATTTTCTATGACGTCACACATACATGGAAAACACCTAAATGTATGACGTCTTTATAAACGGAAGGCTATTTTAGACGCCTTCACATGTCTATTTCTGTATTCTTTAAATTTTTATGGCATTTTTCTTAAATTTATTTTACCAGAGATTTTACTGTAATCAGAGGCGGATTTAGGGGGGGGGGGCTTATGGAGCTAAATTTATTGTTAATCCAGACTTTTCAAAATATCTTTTCTTGATTATTTGACGAATTAATCTAATATACTGTAGGAGGAAGGCGTCACACTCACACCAAAACATTAAAATCACGTGATTAAAATAGCCTTTCAAAACGTCATAATTATTTGGACAAGGGCAAAATTTTTCATTGATTTAATGCTACATTGTATTACCTGGACAGGATTCTATTTTAAAAAATCTCCCACCTCACCCCCTCTCCTTTTCTCCCAAAAATAATCAAATGGTCGTCCCAATTGACCTTTCAATTTTGACGAATTCTACAATGCGTGTGTTATTATACATCACAATAAGAAAGGAATGGGTGGGGGTGGGACAGGAGGAAGTTGAAAATGAATAACATGACCTGGTAAGAATGAAAAAAATACTAAGCACTGGAGTGGATAGAATATTATTAAAATGCAGGATGTTTGAGTAGTCCAAATAATTATGACGTCTTGAAAGGCTATTTTATTTTTTGCTTTGACGCCTTACAGCGTCGATGTAAGGCGTCAAAGAAAAAAAATATAATAGCCTTTCAAGACGTCATAATTATTTGGACTAGATGTTTGAGGATCTACTTGTACCGACTTTATTGAATACCGTCCCAATTTTTCTTCTGTGTCGTCAAAGCACCGTACTTTCCATTTTCTATGACGTCACATATACATATGGTAAAACACCTTGTGACGTCTTTATAATGGAAGGCTTATCTGTATAAGGAATTTCCTCCTACAAAGGAGCACTTTTTTCAGAATCGGTTAAAAGCTCAAGTTCAAGTTCAAGACTCAGATTATATTTACAGGACTATATTTACAGAGGACTAGGATATACAAAAAGTAAAAAAGAATACGTCCCGTGGGATGCATGTTGGCTACAGTACAGTTGACCTTTTCGTTTGCTAGAAGGGTCGAAGGTAGGGCCTTCGATATAACTGTATTGCAAAAAGTAATACCCTGACTGGTTAAAATCCAAACATAATAGACATATAAACAAGAAACAAACAATACATGAAAAAGGTCTAAACAAGTCAAGTAAATTATTAATACATAAGTAACGTCACAGTACCCAAATTGCACCGAGTACCCAAATTGCACCTATTTAACAAAAATCGCAGCGGAAATCTTACAAGTTTTCTTTGAGACTAAACACTTTGTATTTTTATTTGACATTATACACATCTTTTAACATAGGTAGATTTATTTAAAAATACACAAAACGTTCACAGAATATATCAACAGATGGTGTAATCACTGGAAAAAATAAAATCTACGTTATCTTTAAAAATAATGCTTCTTCAGTAAACTCCGAAGATCATTTTAATATTAGATTTATTTGTTATCACATGATTTTTTTATTCTGTACATGGATCATTCTGTAATCAGTGTTTTATTACTTATAATCCTTTTTTACCGTTTTTCTTTATTCCTTTGCATCCCATTATTCTTTATTTTATTTTTTTTTGCTCATTTTCTCGATTCCTTATTTTTTTGGCATTATTCATTATTCTGTAAACCCCGTACAGACCCTCATATAGATAAACATCTTTCACAATTTTAGATCGATAGTGCATCTTTGAGTGGAAGAGACCATTATTGTGGTTCAAAGGTCAATGTCACAGCGGCAATTAAAAGACTGAGAAAAAGACCACACAAAATTAACGGGAAAAAAAAGAAGGACCCCCAATCCAGACCTTCTTATATATACTCTGTCATTTTGATCTTTAACCTATTGTCCCGAAGATCAATAGGACGGCACTTCATTATTTATTCTTATATAAGGAGAATTCGCAAGCTAAGATTCATGAAATTGGACTACGGTTATAAAAATTTCACCATTGAATCAATATTTTTGCCACTATCAGTTTAGCATTTGCATGTCAAATCACTTAGTGACTTTAAAATCGATAAGGATCTTCTTCACCCCTATGTTCGTCCTGAACATGCATGACATATTTACCACTGGACGTTAAGCAACCAACAATCAATCAATTAATCAATCTACACCCCATGTGGCACGTTTGGTAAATGTATTGCTTATGGTTCCAAAGATATTGTCCAGAAACCGACATGTTGATTTACTGACACCCGGGAGATATACATGACTAACATTCAAATAACAAGAAGAAAGGGAAAATCAAAAAGGACAGACAAAATGATGTACAAAAGAAACAAAAAAAAGAAAAGCAATACGTGAACCCTAGACCGCTGACTGGTCACCGAAAAATTGTTGCTGAATTTTTGTTTACTTTTGAATCGAAATAGTTGACTGTGAATATATTAAGAAAATGATGATGTTAAAACACATTATTAAACATATGTAATTGTGTGTAGATTCTTGCACAAGTCAGTTGAAAGCAATGTTGGATAGTTGTGAATAGAAAAGTGTATATATACAGCTACTATTTGAATATACATTTTAAGGCTCGACTATTTTATTTATTTCTTGGGAGTGTACATCATTTTTTCATAACCCTTTTGCAATTCCGGTTTCTACAAACTGGATGTCTAATGCATATCGCACAAACCAATCGCAATATAAATTTAAGCACTCAGTTTGCTTTATAATCTGGATGCATTTATTTTATCTATCATATCTTCATATTTTGTTTCCTGGATGCCTTCATTTATTCTCAACTCGTTATTGAAGCTGTCTGTACTCATGGTAGATGTTGTATAGATAAATTTAAAGTCCAATTTCCATGTGAAGTGAAACCCTGTGGCATGCAACTTGTAAGAAGGTTTCGTATATTTTTCTTGAGAGTAACACATCAGCTTCATTTGAACCTCTTATATAGAGACTTATTTTGGTCTCATAAAACATCTCAAATTTTAAGGATTTCCTGATTTTACTTAAATCAATCCAAATATTCTACAGGAATACTTGGTTTTGAAGAATATCTTATTTTCAGAAGTTTTATGAATACCTGAACAGACGCGAGTTAAGTCTACAAAGAATCATCAGTGACGCCCGAATAAAAAAAAGTTAAAAAGGCCAAATAAAGTACAAAGCTAAGTAATCTATTCCTTGGGTAGAAAATCCTTAGCATTTCGAAAATGTCAAAGTTTATAATAGGACAGTGACTCAAAAAAGGAAAACAAAAGAGAAACAGCTAGAGGTCAGAATACCGTGAGTAATGATGACCGTGCTTGAAAGTCACATGTCAAGCTCTTACTACCGTGTCCTGAATTTAGATAAGAAAAGCGAAAATTCACATTCACGAGTGAAATTAATGTTTATGCATGCACGTAGTATTTTTGCGCAAGAAATAGTAGAAAGCATATATATACGCACTGATACTCTGGATAAGAATACGCATTTGCGTCATCACATATATTAATCTAATAGTTGAATTCGGATGTCAAACTACCTATCTCAAGTGTTTTGACTCCGGTTTCATTGACTTTTATCCGGAATTTTTGTGAACGCAAACCGATAGTGTGCGTGTGAACAGGGTGATGTATAATGTGAATGAATCAAGACGTGTAGGATAGCTGGTCAACACAATAAATACAATTTTCAAAATCGTGCCATAGTACAAATATTTAGATGCTATAAGGTTGAACTATTAAAACAAACAAATAAACAAAGAATTGAAATTTTATAGTTAACATACATTCCTGTTAGTGAATTATTTTTGAAAATTTAGAATATTATATCAATAAACACAAACGTCAAGTATTTACGGATGGACATTTTATTTATGAAATCAATATCTTTTTAAAGTCTAGCATTCCGCTATATGAATATAATTATTGCTGTACAAAACATAAACAGAGACTTATAAATCCATACTAAAACAGTATAAAATATTTACATTATGATAAATTTTGTTATGATTATTCAGTGTAAAATATTAATTACGATTTTTGTGAGATGCAAGGATTTACTTGAAATCCTTGTGAATTGAAACCATGCAAGTATTTTTTCATTCACGACCGTTTAAAATTTAGATATTTAGCTAACTTTGGATACGCATCCCTGCTCATTGGTGTTCATACGTTGCATATAATTTTCATAAATGTAATGACTGTTCAAACCTGTGAGACATAATGCACGTATATACGACAATTTTAATTATATTCTATTATAAGAATAAATTCAGTCTCAGTTTAAACTTAATAAGAATATTATCTTGGTCTTGTAGTATATATTAACGAAATATAGATAGTTTTGACAGAAAAATCCTTTTGTTTGATTATATTTCTGCTTTCCGACCACTGTGGTTCCGACCTAAGATAATAAGACCAACAACGTTCCTGAATACCCTTCATAGAAAACCAAAGATTCAAAAACACAAACATCATCAAAAACCTTGAACTCGAGTTCTTCATAAGGTTTTACAGTACTTGCTCAACTATATGGGTGCATGCCCTTGTATTTCTCATAGAAGAAAAATACATACAAATAAAACAAATTAACAGCCATACATATATTTCATGCATATTCATAACAATAAACAGAGGAGAACTACTTAACAGCCATACATATATTTCATGCATATTCATAACAATAAACAGAGGAGCACTACTTAACAGCCATACATATATTTCATGCATATTCATAACAATAAACAGAGGAGAACTATACTTAACAGCCATACATATATTTCATGCATATTCATAACAATATACAGAGGAGAACTACTTAACAGCCATTATAAATAAGAAGATATGGTATGAGTGCCAATGAGACAACTCTCTATCCAAGTCATAATGGATAAAAAGTTAACAATTATAGGTCGAAGTACGGCCTTCATCACGGAGCCTTGGCTCACACCTAACAGCAAGCAATACATATATTTCATGCATATTCATAACAATATACAGGGGAGAACTACTTAACAGTCATACATATATTTCATGCATATTCATTACCATATATAGAGCATTATTTCATGCATATGCAGATATTATACAGAGGAGAACTACTCAGTTAACACTTGCGATACAAAGAAATACAAGTTGTTCAATAATGACTATGGATTACTAGCCACACACACACATTTATGTTCTCTCCCTTCAAATATCATACAATCAACTCTCTAACTGCACAAGAACTGGAAGTATTGCGTTTTTATAAATTTATCCATGATGTTTCAATGATTTTCCGACTGGAACCGGTGTAGAGATGAATAACTTGGTGGTGGTGTAGATTGTTTAACCGAATGCTGATTAGTTGAACCATAGTCCCTGCATGCATCTGCATAAGGAGGAGGTGGATAATTCAGTCTTGTTGCTACAAATGGAATAAAAATATATGGAAATAATAATAATAATAATAATGATAAATAATAATGAAAATAAATAATAATAATAATAATAATAATAAATGATACTGAAAATATATAATGATAATTATAATAATAATAATGATAAATAATAATGAAAATAAAAAAAATAATGATAATAATAATAAAACATTAATATAAATAATAGTAACAATTAATAATTATAGAAATCAAAATAGAAATAATGATATAAAGTCTGACACTAGAGTGGAATCAGCTAGCCGCCCCAACATAATAACCGCTTCCCATACTGAAAAGTGCTTACTAAAATTAAATTTCTGTAATACAGAAGCGTATTAGGGATACAGCAAAAAAAAATTTGGAACTTTGAAGTCGAGATTTCGACATTTGAAATTATGAAATGTTTAATTTAACTGGAACTTTCAACCTTTAGTCTTGGACTTTTAAGTCATGAAATTTTCAACTATTTTTAACTCAAAATTTCAACGATAAGATCAAAATATTTGCTTTCAGAAATTTGTTTCTACTAAATAATCAAAAATTTGTCTTCTTTTCAAATCTCTGAAATGTTGACGGACTGACAGAACTGTTTGCTCAGCGTATGATGTCGCTGTATAGGAATATTTTCAAGATAATTTGGATAATTTAATTAGTTCCCACTTTTGTATTTTTTGCAAATTTTATAAAACATACATTTCACCTACTTATAAACAGCAGACAACATATACAGACAACATATCTAAGATGGCGAGTCCTGTGGACGCATGCTCAGTGACTATAAACATCATACTACATATCTAAGATTGCGAGTTATGTTCACGTATGGTCAGTGAAACATTGACTATAAACATCAGACAACATATCTAAGATTGCAAGTCCTGTGAATGCATGCTCAATGAAACATTGACTATAAACATTATAACGCAGAAAATGGTCATCTTATTACGCAGAAGAAGTTCACCAGAAGAGAATACAAAAAAAAAAAAAAATCAAATGAGTTTTGAACAGATAACCTTATTACATAGAAAAGATCATCGAAATAAAATAGAAAAAAATAATAAACCTGTTTTTTTTTTTTTATGAGCTAGAACCAGAACATACATGTAGTAAACGCAGGTGGTTTGTTCAGTTCTTAAGTTTAATTTAATGAAATGTGCTCTTAAATAGATCATGTTTCCATTTTTTCATGTGCCATACCCAATTTATAACTTTTTATATTAATATATATAAGCCCCTCAACCAAAACATTTAGCTCTCAAGCTTATATCATTGTTTGTATTGTATTATGAAAATTATTGATGTTGTAATGTTTATGCCCTTTTGGGACCATAATTGGAAATAAAATATCTTTTTCTTCTTCTTCTTCTTCTTCTTCTTCTTCTTGAACGATATCAGGAGAAAGAGGAACCAATACCTAAATCTCTCTCTCAAGCTTGAGAGCGATATCAGGAGAAAGAGAAACCAATACCTAAAGTTCTCAAGCTTGAAAGCGATATCAGGAGAAAGAGGAACCAATACCTAAAGTTTGAGAGCGATATCAGGAGAAAGAGGAACCAATACCTAAAGCTCTCTCTCAAGCTTGAGAGCAATATCAGGAGAAAGAGGAACCAATACATAAAGCTCTCAAGCTTGAGAGCGATATCAGGAGAAAGAGGAACCAATACCTAAAGCTCTCTCTCAAGCTTGAGAGCGATATCAGGAGACAGAGGAACCAATACCTAAAGCTCTCTCTCAAGCTTGAGAGCAATATCAGGAGAAAGAGGAACCAATACATAAAGCTCTCAGGCTTGAGAGCGATATCAGGAGAAAGAGGAACCAATACCTAAAGCTCTCTCTCAAGCTTGAGAGCGATATAAGGAGAAAGAGGAACCAAAACCTAAATATCTCAAGCTTGAGAGCGATATCAGGAGAAAGATGAACCAATACCTTAATCTCTCTCTCAAGCTTGAGAGCGATATCAGGAGAAAGAGGAACCAATACCTAAAGCTTGAGAGCGATATCAGGAGAAAGAGTAACCCAATACCTAAAGCTTGAGAGCAATATCAGGAGAAAGAGGAACCAATACCTAAAGCTTGAGAGCGATATCAGGAGAAAGAGGAACCAATACCTAAAGCTCTCTCTCAACCTTGAGAGCGATTTCAGGAGAAAGAGGAACCAATACCTAAAGCTCTCTCTCAAGCTTTAGAGCGATATCAGGAGAAAGAGGAACCAAAACCTAAAGTTCTCAAGCTTGAGAGAGTTATAAGGAGAAAGAGGAACCAATAACATAAAGCTTTCAAGCTTGAGAGAGATATCAGGAGAAAGAGGAACCAATAATATAAATCTCTCACGCTTGAGAGAGATTTCAGGAGATAGAGGAACCAATAACATCAAGCTCTCAGGCATGTGAGCGATATTAGGAGAAAGAGGTAACCAATACCTAAAGCTCTCACGCTTAAGAGAGATTTCAGGAGATAGAGGAACCAATACCTTAAGCTCTCACGCTTGAGAGAGATATCAGGAGAAAGAGGAACCAATACATTTATTAAGCTCTCAGGCTTGCGAGGGATATCAGGAGAAAGAGCAGTGGCAGATCCAGAGGGACGGTTCCGGGGGTTGGAACCCCCCTTTTTTGACGATCAATGCTTTTGAATAGGGACATATGTTTCGAACCCCCCTTATTCTAGCTGAACCCCTTTTTTAAAAATGGTTCCGCCCCTGAAGAAGAACCATTTCCTAAATTTCTCAAGCTTGAGAGCGATATCATGAGAAAGAGAAAGCAATACATAAAGCTCTCTCTCAAGCTTGAGAGAGATATCAGTAGAAAGAGGAACAAATACCTAAATCTCTCAAGCTTAAGAGCAATATCAGGAGAAAGAAATACCAATACCTAAAGCTCTCAAGATTGAGAGAGATATCAGGAGAAAGATGAACAAATACCTAAAGCTCTCAAGCTTAAGAGCAATATCAGGAGAAATGAACCAATACATAAAGCTCCCAAGCTTAGCTTAACAGAGATAGGAGAAGAAAGAGAAAATACCTAACGGTCTCAAGCTTGAGAGAGATGTCAGGAGAAGGAGGAACCAATACATAAAGCTCTCAAGCTTGAGAGAGATATCAGGAGAAAGAGGAACAAATGCCTAAAGCTCTCAGACTTGAGAGAGATATCAGGAGAAGAAGGAACAAATACCTGAAACTCTGAAGCTTGAGATCGATATCAGGAGAAAGAGGAACCAATACCTAAAGCTTGAGAGCTTGAGAGAGATATCAGGAGAAATAGGAACCAATATCTTAACGCTCTCAAGCTTGAGAGAGATATCAGGAGAAAGAGAAACCAATACCTAAAGCTCTCAAGCTTGAAAGCAATATCAGGAGAAAGAGGAACAAATACCTAAAGCTCTCAAGCTTAAGAGCAATATCAGGAGAAAGAAGAATCAAAACATAAACCTCTCAAGCTTGAGAGCGATCTCAGGAGAAATAGGACCAATACCGAAAGCTCTCAAGCTTGAGGGAGATATCAGGAGAAAGAGACTACCGTATCATGCTGTGGAAATATTATCAAATAATTTATAAGAAAAACCTTCTATACCAGTCGAAATTTTCAGACTACAGTTTTGTTTATGGTTTTTTGTTGCTCGCTCATTATTTTTCTATGTGGTAATTTGTAAACGGACGATTGTTTTTTTCGTCGTTTTTCGTTTGTTTTTATTTTTGTCATGGGATTATCGGTTTTTTTTTTTTTGACATATGATTTTTATGGTTGATTTTGTGTCTTCTGCCTCTTTTTTAAATATCACTGGAAATTGAAAAGTTAAAACTGTCTTGAAAATTTGTAGTTAGTATTTTCCTTACTGTCAGAAGAGTCAGTGACAGCGACACGATTTGTTCCTGACCGGAATTGTCGTGGGGCTTCAGTTGTTTTTAAACATCCACATGACCATCCACACACTGCGCAGACTCCAAAACATATTGCTGTTAATATTGCGAGGAAAATTAAAATTCCAATGACTAATCCACCAACACTGTAAATAGTGCTGAAATATAAGTCATTGTCACCTGTTAAAGATTAAAGTTTACATATTTGGCATCACCTAACTAAAGGATTGTCGTGCCTCTGTTTATTTCCAAATACTGTTATCAATTGATAGTATATATATTAAGAAATTTAGAAAGCAGAATAAAATTAAAGGTCCGTGTTCTTGTTTTTGAGACATAAGCAATTGAAAATTTGGCGGGAAATGATTCTCTATAGGCTTTTCATACATTTAACATTGGCATTTTTTTTTTTCTTTCAAAAACTATGAAAAAATAACAAGGTTTTTTTGTGATTTTAAAAAATGGCCTTTTAAACTATATGCAATAAATTTATGAAAAGAAAAGTGGGGATTAGTGGGCAAAATTTTTAATGGATTAAACTAGAGGATTCCGAATATCTGACAAAAAAGTCAAAAACAAGAGTAACGAACATCCTTAAACAAAACAATGTGACAATACATAAACAAAGAACAATAAAACGAACTTTTTTAATAATAGTGTAATTTCAAAATATAAAAGGAAATGAATTTCGTCTTTCATTTTATAACAGTGTTTGCATAATTTCTTCTCTCATAATATTTCAAGATATGATATCTCCCTTTCTATTAATAAATATTTATTAATAGAAAGGGAGATATCATATCTTGAAATATGAGAAGAAATATATGAAACACTATTATAAATGAAAGACGAATCATTCCTATATTTTGAAATACACTATTATTAAAAAGTTCGTTTTATTGTTCTTTGTTTATGTATTGTCACATTGTTTTGTTTAAGATGTTCGTTACTCTTGTTTTGACTTTTGTCAGATATTATATAATGGTCACTTAATCATTCTTAATTTTTTTATCAACTTTCTAAGTTCAAATTTGGAGCAAGACAGATACTTTTGTTCTGAGATATTTATTTTTTGCATATATGAAAACGAAGAGTAAATACATAAACAAAGAACATTAAAACGAACTTTTTAATAATAGTGTAATTTCAAAACATAAAAGGAAATGAATTTCATCTTTCATTTTATAACAGCGTTTGCATAATTTCTTCTTCCTTAATATTTCAAGATATGATATCTCCCCTTTCTATTAATAAATTGTGGTCACTTAATCATTCTTAATTTTTTTATCAACTTTCTAAGTTCAAATTTGGAGCAAGACAGATACTTTTGTAAAATCCCATAAAGTTAAGGTTATGGGTCAATACAAAGAATTTAACTAGAGGGTTGACTTATTGAGAATATAATATAATTAGTTAGGAGCAACCATTTAACTTCAAAAGGGGGTTATGGTTTTTTGTTTGAGTCAGAATCTTTTTTTCGCGCAAAGCGCGAACAATTTTATATAGTTTTTCAAAGCTATCAATCAAATTATTTTGTTCAAAATTTAACACTATAAGGTATGGGGAAAATCTGGATTCAGAATATCTTTTTTATTTGTCCTCTGCTTGAACAGAATATTTTTTTTTTCAACAATGTTGGAATCAGAATATTTTTTTAGGAAAAAACCATAACCCCTCCTTGAAGTTAAATGGTCGTTCCCTTAGGTACAAGCGGAAGTCTGTCCAAATCAGCCCTACACTTAAATTTTCAAGGTTTTCTTACGGGTTCACTGATGAATTAAATTTATACTCATTTGTATTTGAAATTGGTTTCAAACCACAGGAGCTACATATATCTAAAAAGGACTGAATTCCTGGGGGATAGTTTTTTTTTGTTGTTGTTATAAGACCCCCAGTTTAAAAGACCTTTAATTATAAAATTGGAAATTGTTAATCAGTTAAATATTGAAGCTAACACGACGATTGCCACATGTGAATCTGCTGAACTCAGTCCCTGGTTTTGGTAGGGTTCGTGTAACTCAGTCCCTGTTTTGGTAGGGTTCGTGTAACTCAGTCCCTGTTTTTGGTAGGGTTCAGTCCCTGTTTTTGGTAGGGTTCGTGTAACTCAGTCCCTGTTTTTGGTAGAGTTTGTGTAACTCAGTCCCTGTTTTTGGTAGGGTTCGTGTAACTCAGTCCCTGTATTTGATAGGGTTCGTGTGACTTAATCCCTGTTTTTGGTAGGCTTCGTGTAACTCAGTCCCTGTTTTTGATAGAAATGTGTAACTCTATCCCTGTTTTGGTAGGGTTCGTGTAACTCAGTCCCTGTTTTTGTAGAGTTCGTGTAACTCAGTCTCTGTTTTTGATAGGGTTCGTGTAACTCAATCCCTGTTTTCGTAGGGTTCATGTAACTCAGTCCCTGTTTTTATAGAGTTCGTGTAACTCAGTCCCTGTTTTTGGTAGTATTTGTGTAACTCAGTCCCTGTTTTTGGTAGGGTTCATGTAACTCAATCCCTGTTTTTGGTAGGGTTCGTGTAACTCAGTCCCTGTTTTTGGTAGGGGTCGTGTAACTCAGCCCAGGTTCGTGTAACTCAGCCCCTGTTTTTTGGTAGGGTTTGTGTAACTCAGCCCCTGTTTTTGGAAGGGTTCGTGTAACTCAGCCCTTGTTTTGGTAGGGTTTGTGTAACCCAGCCTTTTTTCGTGTAACTCAGCCCCTGTTTTGGTAGGGTTCGTTTTACTCAGTCCCTGTTTTTGGTAGGATTCATGTAACTCAATCCCTGTTTTTGGTATGGTTCGTATAACTCAATTCCTGTTTTTGGTAGGGTTCGTGTAACTCAATCCCTGTTTTTGGTAGGGTTCGTGTAACTCAGCCCCTGTTTTTGGTAGGGTTCGTGTAACTCAGCCCTGTTTTGGGTAGGGTTCGTATAACTCAGCCCTTGTTCGTGTAACTCAGCCCCTGTTTTTGGTAGGATTCGTGTAACTCAATCCCTGTTTTTGGTAGGGTTCGTGTAACTCAGCCCCTGTTTTTGGTAGGGTTCGTGAATCTCAGCCCCTGTTTTGGGTAGGGTTCGTGTAACTCAGCCCCTGTTTTTGGTAGGGTTCGTGTCACTCAGCCCCTGTTTTGGGTAGGGTTCGTATAACTCAGCCCTTGTTCGTGTAACTCAGCCCCTGTTTTTGGTAGGGTTCGTGTAACTCAACCCTGGTTCGTGTAACTCAGCCCATGTTTTGGTAGGGTTCGGGTAACTCAGACCCTGTTTTGGTAGGGTTCACGTAACTCAGCCCCTGTTTTTTGGTAGGGTTCGCGTAACTCAGCCCTGTTTTTGGTAGGGTTCGCGTAACTCAGTCCCTGTTTTTGGTAGGGTTCGCGTAACTCAGCCCCTGTTTTTGGTAGGGTTCGCGTAACTCAGCCCCTGTTTTTGGTAGGGTTCGCGTAACTCAGCCCTGTTTTTGGTAGGGTTCGCGTAACTCAGCCCCTGTTTTGGTAGAGTTCGCGTAACTCAGCCCCTGTTTTTGATAGGGTTCGCGTAACTCAGCCTCTGTTTTTGGTAGGGTTCGCGTAACTCAGCCCCTGTTTTTGGTAGGGTTCGTGTAACTCAGCCCCTGTTTTTGGTAGGGTTCGCGTAACTCAGCCCTGTTTTTGGTATGGTTTGCGTAACTCAGCCCCTGTTTTTGGTAGGGTTCGTGTAACTCAGCTCCTTTTTTTGGTAGGGTTCGCGTAACTCGGCCCCTGTTTTTGGTAAGGTTCGGGTAACACAGCCCCTGTTTTTGGTAAGGTTCGCGTAACTCAGCCCCTGTTTTGGAAGGGTTCGCGTAACTCAGCCGCTGTTTTTGGTAGGGTTCGCGTAACTCAGCCCCTGTTTTTGGTAAGGTTCGCGTAACTCAGCCCCTGTTTTTGGTAAGGTTCATGTAACACAGCCCCTGTTTTTGGTAGGGTTCGCGTAACTCAGCCCCTGTTTTTGGTAGGGTTTGTGTAACTCAGTCTCTGTTTTTGGTAGGGTTCGCGTAACTCAGCCCCTGTCTTTGGTAGGGTTCAGCCCCCGTTTTTGGTAAGGTTCATGTTGCTCTTTCTTTAGTTTTTTCTACGTAGGGTGTTTTCTATAGTAGGACTGTTAGCAGTTGTAATCTGTTCGTTGTTTTCGTTTTTTTTCGTCATAGTATAATTGTCGCTTTTTCTTCGAATAATGATTTTTAATTTTCCCTATGGTATCTTCCACCTCCTTTTTATTTACATTGCAGGAATCTCTAGTTTTTCATTTTCAAATATCGCGGTAATATCAGTTTGTGGACATTTAATGGATTTAACATTGTCAATAAGCCAGAAGATCGTTTCACAAAAAAACAAAAAGTCATGAACACTTCAGTATACATGCGATCAATCCTAGTCGTAAGTTTTTTTATCTTTAAGTTTAACCGGACCGATATGGAAAAGACCATGTCTTAACTTCTTTCTCATATAATTCCAATATTCGAACGCTCTTAGACTGATAAACCCCAGACCAACCACGAAGTCAATATGAGCATAGTAAAGAAAGTCTTACCTCATGCAGCCTTCAAGGCCGTCACTACATTCACCGATTGTCAACCCTACAATAGTGGTTGTAAATGGTTATTTCGTATATACTACCAATATTTTAAAGATGAAAAAAATAAAGGCGTCGATACTAAAGTGCATTAACCATTCGGAATCTGAGTCTCATTTGGCCTTTTCTTCAACGCTATCATGATCAGATAACTTTGATCTTCGACCTATGCCCTAGTTATCAAGAAGGTAAAATAAAAGAAGATGTTAGGTATGTATACATCAATGAAGAAACAACCCATCGCCATAGAAAGAATAAAATACCGGTATATAGTACGTTAACATTGCGGTAGTTAATAAACAAAAAATAGGTGTGTATATACAATATGTCATGCGCTAAATCGCCCCGAGTCTAAAAGAGTTCTGAAAGAGTTCATTTTGTCCTCAGTTTTCGCAGTCGATTGCGCGAGGTGATGCTTTGGATGGTTAATGAATGTTTCACCATAAATCCGTACTAAAGTAGACTGATTGATATCTAAGTCGCGAAAAGCGCAATCAATTTCTCAGCTAAACTTGGATTTTGTTCGTTTTCTTTAATAAAACAAGAACACCTGATGTAAACTCATTAACATATCTTATTCATGATACATGACATATTCTATAAAAGGATCCGTCATTCCTGAAGATGTTATGTTTCTATAACATAGTACACTTATACAACCACTATAACCAATCGCATCAGGTTCCATTTCTATATGAAAACTTCAAAAACCAAACTGCCCATAAGATATCTGTCTAGGATTAACGAATTAACTTGATTATATCATGGATGTTCGAAATGTTGTCACAGATGTGATCTATTCCCGAAATAGAGTTCCAGAGAGTATAAAATATGTAAACATATTTCAAAGCATAAGGTTAAGATGAGCTTGTCAAGTTTAAATTAGTGAAATGACAGTTACAATGTGCAATTATACATTTCTAGTATTTAAATATTAGAAACCAAGGGATAAGTTAACAATCACACGTCGATGAAGGGAGCCATAAACAATCAAACGTCGACGAATGGAGCAGTTAACAATCACACGTTGATGAAGGGGGCCATAAACAATCAAAAGTCGACGAATGGAGCAGTTAACAATCACACGTTGATGAAGGGGACCATAAACAATCAAACGTCGACGAATGGAGCAGTTAACAATCACACGTCAATGAAGACATTGAAGGGAGCCACTAACAATCAAACGACGATAAATGGAGCAATAACAATCAAAAGTCGATGAATTGATCACTATTAAACAATCATAGTTACGATCATGAAGGAAGCAGTAAACAATCATAGTTACGATCATGAAAGAAGCAGTAAACAATCATACGTTGATAAATGAAGCAGTAAGCAATCGAACGTCGATAAATGGAGCAGTAAACAATAAAACGTCGATGAAGGAGCAGAAAATAAAATACATTGATGAATTGAGCAGTAAACAATCGAACGTCGACAAATGAAGCAGTAAACAATCGAACGTCGATGAAGGGAGCAGTAAACAAAATTACGTCAATGAAGAGAGCAGTAAACAATCAAACATCGATGAATGGAGAAGTAAACAATCAACCGGCGATGAATGGGGCAGCTAACATCATACGTCGATGAATGGAGCCATAAACAATCAAACGTCGATGAAGGGAGCAGTAAACAATCATACGTCGATGAAGTGAGCAGTAAACAATCAAACATCGATGAATGGGGCAGTAAGCAATCAAACGTTGACCTAAGGGAACAGTAAACAATCATTCGTTGACGAAGGGAACAGTAAACAATCAAACGTTGACGAAAGGAACAGTAAACAATCAAACGTCGAGGAATGGAGCAGTTAACAATCATACGTCGATGAAGGAAGCAAACCCCCTATCTCCTTTTCCGCTCTAGAAACGCCAAACGGTGTCACTTAAGGAGCAGGAGTTGATGACTTTCTCTGAATACCTGAGTTCACCGCTTTGTGTTCCATCTTTAGTTTTTGATGTAGTGTTTTTGGCTGTTGTCTGTCTTTTCGTCGTTATATTGACCAACTGTTTTTAATGCCCCTGTGGTGTCTTCTCCCTCTTTTTTATCCATGTGTACAAAAGAAATGATAAATGGATCAAGACATGATCTGACACTCAAATCAATACACACCGTCACGTAACGTTTTATGATGAATTTTATTTTTCAGTTATATTTCTTTCCAAATTGACTTAAATTACAAACTTACCAAAGTTAACAGATACAATTGAAATTGTCCATAAATTGTTCATCGTTATTCGTGTATTTTACTTATTCCTCTTTGGCATATTTCCAAACATGAAGTTAATATGAATTTAAATTTAAAACACTTTATTTTTCAATATCGAATTGACAATACTGTTATAGATGCTAACAACTGAACCGTAACTTGTATTAAAATACAAACGGTTTCAATACATATATTTGAAAATGTAAATCTATTAAATGCATATAAAAATTATTTAAAATAATATTACTGTACACAATTTAGAAATACACAGTTTTTATTTTTGAAAGGTTTTGAAATATGATGATAACAATAAACATTATAATATAGGTAATTTCCCTGCACAGTAAAGCGTAAAGTGGTCGTTGTTTCCGTCCGTCCGTCCGTATGTTTGTCTGTCCGTCCGTCCGTCAACCAACACTGTTGATTTCTTGTTACATAAATGTTTAGTGATCGTTCTGTCTGTCCGCCTTTCTCCAACGCTGTTTATTCCCTGCTACAGTAAAGTGTATAGTGACCGTTGGTTCGTTTGTCTGTCCATCCGTACATATTTTAATATACTAAGAAGACAGAGAGAAACTTATGTTGCGATAAAACAATAGAAAGTTACTTGCCTTTGTATTTGCAGACATATAAATATGGTTTTATAAATCTCTTTTTATTCTTACATGCCTAAATATTGCACGCTATTTATCAATATTATCATATTTCATTTTGTACTGTTTTCTCTCTTGTAAATCCCTCCTATGTGTGAGCACTTGGAAATTACTCTATTGAAACATTTACCCTACGTCATAATTACTCGGCCATTCTCGCTACGCATTCGTATCGGTCGTTCTCATGTAGGTGTAGCGATAATGACAGAGTTTCTACGATTGCATTCCGCTGGTACGTTTATTAGGATAAACATCGTTCTCAAATACGTCAGTATTTTCAGGATAGACATTGTTCTCAGATACGTTTTTCAGGAAAGACTGTTCTCAGAAATGTTTCACATGATATACGTTCACGTTGTTCGGCCTTCTTTTACTTTAGGGGTCCCTATTCTTTTATATGGTTAGGATTCATTTATGGTTACGGTTAGCTTAGGGGATGTTCTAGGCTAGGGTTAGATTTTAAAATTAGGGCTAGGGTTAGGTTTTAATGTTAGGGCTAGTGTTAGGATTGGTTATGAGTTATGGTAAGGTTTAGGATTATGGATAGTTTAGTCTGGATCTATATGGGATGGGACCCCTAAAGTAAAAGAAAGCCTGTTGTTCTCCGATACGGTTTTAATGATAGACTCTGTTCTCCGATACGGTTTTCAGAATAGACTTTCGTTTTCAGGATAGACTTTGTTCAAACGTACGTTTTCAGGATGGACTTTGTTCTCACATGTATACAATCTCAGGAAAGACTTTGTTCTCATATACGTTTTCAGGATAGACTTTGTTCTCAGATATGTGTATATGATGATTAATTTTCTCAGTTATATATCACAGAATTCAAATGGTTCTCAAATATTTTTAAGAATAAACATTTTCCCGGATACCATTTTTTCAAGATGAACATTTTTATAAAATTTCAGAATTCTGGTTTGTTCTCAAAGGCGTTCTTGCAGGTTACAAAATGTTCTCAGATGCGTTTTATTTGGCAGACATTTTTCTCATATATGTTATTTTTTTATGATAAACAATGATCTTAATTACGTTTTTATGAATAATCTCAGATACGTGTTTATGGATGGACATTATACTCAGATACGTGTTTATGGATAGACATTATTCTCAGATACGTGTTTATGGATGGACATTATTCTCAGATACGTGTTTATGGATGGACATTATTCTCAGATACGAGATTATGGATAGACATTATTCTCAGATACGTTTTTCAGGATAAACAATTTGATCAGTAGTAATAGGATAGTTTACATATATATGCCAGTTCTCTCGGGATCTTCAATGCAGAACACTCTTTTTTGTGAATACGGATTCTGGTGAACAGAACTGGTAGGCCCTGGTTGGAGATAAACAGATGAATGTGGAATCGTTTTAAGATATACAGATCTCTCTCTAGTATTTTCAGTTTTGTCTGCCAAACGTTTTCCATGTTTCTCAGGTTGAACTAATCGCTGTTTCTTCGGGCAAAAAATTGCTCTACACACGGGTATCAGTAAAACTATCACCAATACAGCAAAGCATATTCCAAACGTTATACCCAAAGCAAGGGCTGGCGTGCTGGAAAAGAAAACAACTTCTTACAATATTTTCTAATCCGATCATCATTGAATTTACTTTTTCTAGGAGGTGATAATATGTTTATTTATTTTTGTAATACAAGGAGCAAAAAACAAAAAGACCAAAAGATAAACAACAGTATATATACACAAAACACAACATAGAAAGCTAAAGACTGGGCAACACGAACCCCACCAAAAACCGGGGTGTGTGGAGGTGGGGTGATTTCAAGTGTTCCGGAAGGGTAAGCAGATCCTGCTCCACAAGGGGAACCCCTTAAGAAGGATTTTGGTCATAACCTTCGTTGTCGGTAGCGACTTTTTTTTCTAAAACCGGTATTTGAAGTCTTTAAAGCTGAAATGTGTCACCAAGCTGCTATGACTTTTGAGGGATGCATTTTCTGATCGCCGTATAGTGTTATATTCGAACTTTGTGTGATGTACTTACTGGTAGACGTAATTATATTCGACTTTTGTGTGATGTACTTACTGATAGACGTAGTTATATTAGAATTTTGTGTGATGTATTTACTGATAGACGTAGTTATATTCGACTTTTGCGTATTGAAATTACTTATAGACGTAGTTATATTCGACTTGTGTGTGGTGTACTTACTGATAGACGTAGTTATATAAGACTTGTGTGTGATGTAATTACTGATAGACGTAGTTATATTCGACTTGTGCGTGGTGTACTTACTGATAGACGTAGTTATATTCGACTTGTGCGTGGTGTACTTACTGATAGACGTAGTTATATTCGACTTTTGCGTATTGAAATTACTAATAGACGTAGTTATATTCGACTTGTGCGTGGTGTAAATTCTGATAGACGTAGTTATATTAGACTTGTGTGTGATGTAATTACTGATAGACGTAGTTATATTAGAATTGTGTGTGATGTACTTACTGATAGACGTAGTTATATTAGACTTTTGTGTGATGTATTTACTGATAGACGTAGTTATATTCAACTTGTGTGTGATGTAATTACTGATAAACGTAGTTATATTAGACCTTTGTGTGATGTATTTATTGATTGACGTAGTTATATTCGACTTGTGTGTGATGTACTTACTGATAAAGGTAGTTATATTAGACTTTTGTGTGATGTATTTACTGATAGACGTAGTTATATTCGACTTTTGTGTGATGTATTTACTGATAGACGTAGTTATATTCGACTTTTGTGTGATGTACTTACTGATGGACGTAGTTATATTCGGCTTTTGTGTGATGAAATTACTAATAGACGTAGTTATATAAGAATTTTGTGTGATGTACTTACTGATAGACGTGGTTATGTTCGACGTTTGTGTGGTGTTCTTACTAATAAACGTAGTTATATTCGACTTATGCGTGGTGTACTTACTGATAGACGTAGTTATATTAGACTTTTGTGTGATGTACTTACTGATAGACGTAGTTATATCAAACTTTTGTGTGATGTACTTACTGATAGACGTAGTTATATTCGACTTTTGCGTATTGAAATTACTAATAGTCGTAGTTATATCCGACTTGTGTGTTGTGTACTTACTGATAGACGTAGTTAAATTCGACTTGTGAGTGGTGTAATTACTGATAGACGTAGTTATAGTAGACTTTTGTGGGATGTAATTACTGATAGACGTAGTTATATTAGACTTTTGTGTGATGTAATTACTAATAGACGTAGTTATATTCGACTTTTGTGTGATGTAATTACTGATTGACGTAGTTATATTAGACTTTTGTGTGATGAAATTACTAATAGACGTATTTATATTCGACTTGTGCGTGATTTATTTACTGATAGACGTAGTTATGTTCGATCTTAGCGCGATTGGCTTACTGATAGGCGTAGTTAGTGTCAACAATATGTTATTGTGAAAATAACAGATAAATAGTACATAAACATTACAGAGATTTCAGTTTTATTAGAATTGGAAAACAAGCGCATTGTCAGCATATAGTTAATTTAGACTTATGTACTTACTAATCAGCACTGTAACTTCCATAACAACAGTGTTGGTTGTACCTTCTCCACACCAGTATCCTTTACAGGAGTTGTATGAGACCCCGTCGGCGATCGAGTATTGTTTACAATATTCTATATCTGACATTATCTTTAAATAAAAATACATACTCAGCGTTGTTCTCACAAATTCAGGTTCATAGAAGAGAGGCGAAAGATACCAAAGGAATAATCAAACTCTTTAAGTCGAAAACAAACTGACAATGTCGTGGCAAGAAACGAACTGACAATGTCGTGGCAAGAAACGAACTGACAATGTCGTGGCAAGAAACGAACTGACAATGTCATGGCAAGAAAAAGAGACCAAAGACAAACATCAGTATACAAAACAAAACATAGAAAACTAAAGACTGAGCAACACGAACCCCTCCAAAAACCGGGGTTGATGGTATCAGGTGTTCCGGAAGGATCAGCAGATCCTGCTCCACATGTGCCTATGTTATGGGCGGAAGAATTTCTCGTGTAAGGAGAGCGCCATATCATTAGCATGATTAGTTTAATTGTCCATATAACAAAAGCGTTGACCGAATCACATTTTGTATACGCGCTTCATACTAAATATGTGCGCACCATCAACACTTTACTTTACAACCCTGTAAAATTATAAAAAGAAGAATTTGATTCTTATAATTACATTGTTATGCTAATACGATATAGATTAACAGTTATATCAAGCTTTTCGTTTGTTTTCTATATATAAAAAAGAAGATGTGGTATGATTGCCAATGAGACAACTCTTCACTAGAGACCAAATGACACAGAAATTAACAACTATAGGTCACCGTACGGCCTTCAACGATGAGCAAAGCCCATATCGCATAGTCAGCTATAAAAGGCCCCGAAATGACAAATGTTAAACAATGCAAACGAGAAAACTAAATGTACAAAAAAAATGAACGAAAAACAAATATGTAACACAGCAACAAACGACAACCACTGAATTACAGGCTCCTGACTTGGGACAGGCACATACATATAGAATGTGGCGGGGTTAAACATTTAAGCGGGATCCCAACCCTCACCCTAACCTGGGGTGTAACAGTACAACATAAGAACGAACTATAAAAATCAGTTGAAAAAGGCATAACTCATCAGATGGATACAAATAGAAATACATCAAACAAAAACACAGAGTGGACGAGGCTAGGATGAAATTTGAAAAAAAAGGCAGGACAGGAGTTTTGAGTTAAAAAAAAAAGACAGGATGAGACACTGCAAAAAAAGGCAAGATGACAATTTATGTAAAACAAAGTCAGAATAAACTAATTAAAAAAAATGCAGGACCGAATAGAGTGAAAAATAAAAAGGCAGGACAGAGATTACAAATTAAAAAAAAATGCAGGACAAAATTTTTCATCCTAGCCCCCGCCATAAAAATCAAATGGTAGCTCCCTAACCCTATAAGGGATATATTTACTGTAGTGTTTACCGAAAAAAATAACCTGCGGATTGAGTTGTATGAGCATGCAAACGTTCATGCAGGTAGTTGGACGTCCCACGGTTCAAACTAGTCCAAGAAGATACTGCCGGATGTCAGAAGATACTATATTCATGAAATTGTACAAAGAAACAAGTCTCGCGGCTACAGAGTAAGAGTGTACATATATTTATATGAAACATATAAAACAACTCGACGTATGTTTCTGTTGTATGTCGTAATATAGAGTATTATTTGGTTGTTCCATCTTTCGCGCGTTCAGGTAAACGATTGATTAATTTTTGCTTGCTTGCTTGACGTCCAGTGGCAAATATTTCATGCAATTTATGATGATTCCTGGTAAATAAAAATCGAATGCAACCGAGTGTGTACGTGTCATTTCCTGCTTTCCAAGTTGTCGGTAAGCTAAATTTGAGTTTCATTTTATTTTTATTCATTTTTTATTTAAATCATGTTTAAACTTTTTAATCTCATTATTCTAAAATTTAGTTTATCTAAATCTAAAAAGTTTGTTTTTAAATAATAGAAACCTACCTTTAAATGAAGTCAGCATGACCCCTCTGAGTTTATACTGTAGAATGTTCAGTAATGATATGATCGCTTCGGTAGAGAACCTTCTTTGATTCTGGTATAGTTCATCCGCGATACTAAAGTTCATCCGGATTATTAAAGTCGTTTCATTGAGCAAGCATAAATAAAGATACTGTCCATTAATTAATGTTTGACATTGCTCGCTTCACTTAAAATATTGAAAACATATATGCACGAGGGTCTGATGGGGGTCCTTCAATTCTGTATTCTTTAATTTTTTAAATCCCATTTTTCTCTATTTTTTATATTTAAGCATCCCCATTATTCTCTATTCCTTATTTTTTATATTTAAGCATCCCCATTATTCTCTATTCTTTATTTTTTATATTTAAGCATCCCCATTATTCTCTATTCTTTATTTTTATATTTAAGCATCCCCATTATTCTCTATTCTTTATATTTAAGCATCCCATTATTCTCTATTCTTTATTTTTTTTATATTTAAGCATCCCCATTATTCTCTATTCTTTATTTTTTGCCTATTTTTTCTCGATTTTGTAAACCCCCGTCAGACCCTCATACATATAGGGGATAATAAACACAGAATTTATCTCCCCTCCCCACATTATCTATGAAGTGAAATATGCAAAAACTAATTTGGTGTCCTTTATAATATTTTCATACAGTTAAAATGGAAATGGGCACATGAATAAAATATCATTTTTAAACAAAAAGCTGTGGACGGAATTTTGAGAAATCACAATTTTAAGTAAAAAAAGTCATTTTATTCTATATATGTTTAGGGATTATTTGATATTTGATTGATTGTATATCTAGAAATGTATTTTGTACTTATATTCACTTTTCGATATTCAGATGCATACACAATTTAGTAAAATTTCGAAATATCGTCCAATGACGTTTACTTCATCTAAAGTAAAGTCAGTTTATTAGATGTTACTCAGAGGCGGATTTAGAGGGTTTTCCAGGGGGCCTGTCCCCCTTTTTTTGTGGGAAAAAAATTGGTCAATTCATTCCAACTGATTTTTTTTTTTTAATGTATATGTCTCTGTGTATAATAGTTTATGTACAGAACAGTCTACAGTGCAATAGCTGAAGTAATTTCACGTCCGTTTCTTAGCTGCGGAACCGTGTGCAGGTGACAACCTGAATGATAATTTGAGATAATACGTCTTATGCATTAAAAACTAAGTTTGGTGATTATTTGATATGCATAGCATTGGCACATATAGATATATATGAACATATTTATAAGCAAGTCTACATTGAAAACAACGTTCAAACCTATGATTGCGTTGGATAAAAACTTCAATTTTTATATGTGTGCATGCAAAACAAATTTCTTGGTAGAGGGGTCTAAATACAGCACAAACAACATTTTCCAAAAGACCAAAAAAGTGAAAAAGTATATTTAAATAAAACGCATTTGACTAACAGGTCGAACAACGGATGTTCTTAAACCCTGCTGACTGCCATTGGCGATTGCCAAATAAACGGATCACAAGATGTAACAAAATGAATATATTTATATATATATATATAACTTTATTTCCTCTATGATAGAGATTTGGTGTACATGAAATATATAAATCAGAAAATTAAAAGACAAAGAATTTAAATTACTGTTAATTAAAGTTAATGAAGAGTAAACATGAGCACTGTCAATAACGGACACATCTTCTAGATTTTCTCCACATGACGAACATAAATCTTAGAGAAAAAAGTTAATTCGTCATTTCCTAATTCATATGACGCATTGCATGAGAGAATTGTCGTTGTGAATTCATGTGCCGAAAGACTGTCCATAAAAACACTGCACTGAATGGGATTAACGTTAATTATGTCCTGCCATAGATCATCTCTTTTGTTTTGTATAAAATCGCATGACACCAGTAAATGTTCAACAATATTCAAGAAGAACTTGCCACATTTGTCACAAAGTAAATGTTCATCTTCATAATGTACTACAGAACATAAGTCAATAACATACTTGGCAGAGGCACGAAGTTCAGGAAACTGTTTAGCAATTGTCCGTGCTTTATGCGGTTCGATTGCAGAATGAATATGTCTAAACATATAAAAGTCATTGTCGCATGAAATTCGGTATAACCACCATGTTTCTTCAGTTGCTTTTATATTCCGGTTTACAATAACCGACCAAAGTTTTTTTGATGGAAAAGAATCAGTATTTGCAAAATTAACAATATAATCTGTCATGTTATATTTTTCGGCTGCTTTATAGATGTCAGGTATAAAACCAAGTTGTTCTGGAACGCATTTATGTTTGAATTCCATTAGTCTACTTATCATTATTCGTTTTAGTAACGCAGAAGACTTCAACCTACATAGTCTATCAAACAATAAAAGTTTACATCTGTTGATAATGCTTTCAATTGAAAACCAACCAAGAAGACCTGTACATTTGTCAGAACGGGTCCGTTTTGGAAGTCCTTGGATGATTTTGCACACAAATTTGTGAGATCTTTCTAAGATAGTAAGTTCTGTTTGAGTCAAATTGTCCCATAAGTCACAACCATATAGGGCTTTGCTGTAATATATTTCAAGAATAATCTTGGAACACTTTAAAGGGTTTTAAATTGATGGATGAATTCCAGAATTTAGAACTGAAAGAGCAGTTGATCTCAACACTCTGCAAGCATTCAATTTCTGGTCCATTGATCTAAACTTACATATCAGAAGAATACCGACATGCTTGGCAGACGTCAAGAGTGGTATAATGTCATCTTACAAAGTAATATTGCTAGAAACTCTCTTTTTCTTCTTTGAATAAATGTAAGATGTTGCTTTTGGTCGGAGAAAACTGGAATGCCCAATTCTCGCTTTATGTCTGACAAATGTTAATAAGATGTGTCATTCCTTTTTCTGTTGTTGAGAGTAAATCAATGTCGTCGGCCTGAACCGAGCTACTTACACTTATATCTAGAAGAACGCATCCCCATTTAGAATCTTCAATGTCACATAAAAGATTGTTTATATGCACTAAATATAACAGAGCTGATAGGATGCCACCTTGGAGAACGCCGCGTTTTAGTTCAAACCAACGAGATAGTCTACCATTGAATAAAACATAACTGTGCATGTCATTGTATATTTTATCTATAAGCAGCCATAAATCACTGATAACTCCATATTTATGCAGTTTATATAACAATGCATCATGTCATACGGTGTCAAAAGCTTTCGTGTTATCTAACAGACCAACAATTACGTGCGATATAATAACGAATCGGTTCTTGTAAGTTAAATAAAGCGTGAATACTTGATAATTGATAATTCCTTTTGATATGCCATCTGAGATTGATGTGGAAACTTTGTGTGAAGGGAGTCGAATCAATGATAAAGAGATTTTTCGAATATCTTGGCCATACAGCTTGATAACGATATACCGCGGTACGAATTGGGATCAGTTTTCTTTTATTTCAGCCTATAACAGTATAATTACACTAATTTTCCAATCTAGAGGAGTATAACGTGTTTGTATGATAAGATTGAATAGATTACATAAGTGTTTTTGCAATGCTTTACCAACATATTTTACATGCTCATTAATGAAAAGGGAAAATATTAGGGACTAGCATTGGCCTTCCTCGACACGATACAGCTTGTCCCAGGTGCTCAAGCTCTGAAGTTGAAGATGAAATGCATTTCATTCTTAATTGTACTTCACTTAATAATGAGAGAAGCACACTTTTACTGTGTCCTAGGGAATAGTTGGCTAAATTTGATAAGTTTACTACCAATGATCAGTTTATTTTATAAATGAATAATGAAAAAAAAATCGATTGCTTGTTTGAAATATGTGCTTTTTTTGAAATAATGAAAAATCCTCATAATCTATTCCATTGTCTTTAATATTTTTTTCTTAGAGCATTTGGACAAGTTGTGATAGAAGATACAAATGGACAATAAAAATTGAAGAGAGATTGAAAGAAAACTTTACAAAAAGCGAAAAATAACGACACGACAAAGAACAGGCTATAAAACACAAGATAAAAAAAACCAACGACACGACAAACAACAGGCTACAAAACACAAATAAAAAAAAACCTACGACACGACAAACAACAGGCTACAAAACACAAGATAAAAAAAACGACACGACAAACAACAGGCTACAAAACACAAGATAAAAAAAAAAACAACGACACGACAAACAACAGACTACAAAACACAAGATAAAAAAAAACAACATGACAAACAACAGGCTACAAAACACAAGATAAAAAAACCAACGACACGACAAAGAACAGGCTAAAAAACAGAAGATAAAAAAAACCAACGACACAACAAAGAACAGGCTAAAAAACACAAGATAAAAAAAAACCTACGACACGACAAACAGCAGGCTACAAAACACAAATAAAAAAAAACCTACGACACGACAAACAACAGGCTTCAAAACACAAGATAAAAAAACCAACGACACGACAAACAACAGGCTACAAAACACAAATAAAAAAAAACCTACGACACAACAAACAACAGGCTACAAAACACAAATAAAAAAAAAACAACGACACGACAAACAACAGGCTACAAAACACAAGCTAAAAAAAACAACGACACGACAAACAACAGGCTACAAAACACAAGATAAAAAAAAAACCAACGACACGACAAATAACAGGCTACAAAACACAAGATAAAAAAAAAAACATGACAAACAACAGGCTACAAAACACAAGATAAAAAAACCAACGACACGACAAACAACAGGCTACAAAACACAAATAAAAAAAAACCTACGACACGACAAACAACAGGCTACAAAACACAAGATACAAAAACCTACGACACGACAAACAACAGGCTACAAAACACAAGATAAAAAAAACCAACGACACGACAAACAACAGGCTACAAAACACAAATAAAAAAAAACCTACGACACGACAAACAACAGGCTACAAAACACAAGATACAAAAACCTACGACACGACAAACAACAGGCTACAAAACACAAGATAAAAAAAAAACCAACGACACGACAAACAACAGGCTACATTGTACAAAACACAAGATAAAAAAACAACGATACGACAAACAACAGGCTACAAAACACAAGATAAAAAAAACCTACGACACGACAAACAACAGGCTACATTGTACAAAACACAAGATAAAAAAAAACCAACGACACGACAAACAACAGGCTACAAAACACAAGATAAAAAAAAACCAACGACACGACAAACAACAGGCTACATTGTACAAAACACAAGATAAAAAAAACAATTACTAGGCAACACGAAACCAACGAAAAACTCTTCAGTATATATTAGGTGTTCCGGAATTGTAGACAGATCCTGCTCCACATCTGTCAGCTAACTTTACGCAAAAATCACCTAATACCATTTCAATTTTAAGACCAAAATGTGCACGCCAAAGAAGTGTGTAAAAGTGACAAAAAGATGAAAGCACTTGAACTGATCGAAATATTAGAAACACAATTGAAGTACAAAATGAGATTCTTCCGAATTTTCCTTTACACATTTTATACCGTATTGTTATTTTGTTAAACCGTTTTAAAACTTCAGTCGTCATTTTCAGTTAAAATAATTTAATTGATTAGAAATATGGAAGATACTCGTAGGTCGAAGAAATACTGATAACGACAAGGCAAAAAACGAAAAACAACGTAAAGATGAACAAGTCCACAACAGAAATCTAAAGACTGAGCCACACGAACCCCATTACAACCGTGGGTAAACTCAGGTGTCCCAAAAGGATAGGCACTTCCTGCTCCACATGTGGCATCCATCGTGTTGCACATGCAAGTAAAAGAGGACGGGATAATTCATTGTGGTTACGACAGTTGGAACATGTCCGACGTGGCCATCTGTGACAGATACTCCATATCGGTAAACCAACTAGTGGTGCTTTCGAAGAGATGACTTAACAAGAGGCTGAATTGCTCACTTGGTAAAAACTATGTCACTTAATATTTATTTTCTGTCCTTTATTGCAATCAGTTTATAGGCAATTAATCCTATTACTAGTGTGACAATTTGAACACGTTGCCTAACTTGCAGGTCTTATTTTGCTGATCTTTTTTTTATTTTTAAATTTTCTCTTCAACACCAATAATAGTTTTTGACAAACAAAGATGCAAAGAATGGACACAATCATCATTGAGGTGAAATAACTTCTATAAGGAGTTTGTTGACAGTTTCGGATATGATGATGATTTGAAAATCGTCTTGGGCTCAACAGGTTTGCAATTTTTACTGTTTATCCCTATCTATTCAAGTTCGAGCAAAAACAGCATAAATGGAAATAAAAAACATCTTTCAAAGGCATAAAAGGAGTTAGTTGACAATTTCAGCCATGTTGACTTATTTGTAGATCTAATTGTCCTAAACACCTTTGCCTTTACAATTTCTCTCTATTTATAATGATTTCTGAAAAAAAAAATAAAAAACAACATCTTTAAACGGCAATAATTCCTGTAAGCAGTCAATTTAAAAAAACAATTTCGATAAAGATGATTTATATGTATATCTAGTTCTTATTTTGCTGAAAACTTTTGCCATTTAGAATTTCTCTCTACCTATAAATGTTTCTGGAAAAAAACGCATAAAATGAACAAAATTAGTCTTTCAAGGGCAATCATGTCAGTTTGGAAGCACTACCACCTGAAATGATGATACCCTCAGGGACTATCAATATAAAAATAAATAGATGTGGTATGATTGTTAATGATACAACTCTCAAAAAGAGACCAAATGATATAAAAGTTTGCAACTATTGGTAAAAACAATAGCTAAACCAAGACTGAAAAGCAAGCTGTAAAGCTATCAGTCGACAAACAGGACAAAGAAACACATTTCCTTTAATACAATAAAGTTTGAGTAAATGCTTTTATAAAATGTAAATGTGTCTGCAAATACTTCCCTTTCCTCACAGATTAATACAATAGTCAACTAGATGACTGGTTTATTTATGGTTACATGTATTTTTTATGTTTTTTTATTAACGTATTTTTAAGCAAGATGTATCCCCTTTGACCATGTTTGAAGTCAACCTGCACAAATTCCTGCATAAATTAACCAAAATCAACTTAAAACTCACCGCTATACTGAAAAGTATTTTTTTGTTTCAGAGAGAGAAGCAAAAGGTACCAAAGGATAATCAAACTCATAGGTCGAAACTGGCCGTACGGTTGCCTATAATTGCTTTCATCAGCTTCATCTGAACTTTGGTGGATAGTTGGCTCATTGGCAATCATACCACATCTCCTTCTTATCATACCGTGACATCCACATCATTGGTCTATAGTGGATAGTTGGCTCATTGGCAATCATACCACATCTCCTTATTATCATCCCATGACATCCGCATCATTGGTCTAAAGTGGATAGTTGGTTCATTGGCAATCATACCACATCTTCTTATTATTATACCATGACATTAGCATCATTGGTCTAAAGTGGATAGCTGGCTCATTGGCAATCATACCACATCTCCTTATTATTATACCATGACATCCACAACATTGGTCTATAGTGGATACTAGGATCATTGGCAATCATACCACATCTCCTTATTATCATACCATGACATCCACAACATTGGTCTATAGTGGATAGTTGGTTCATTGGCAATCATACCACATCTTCTTATTATTATACCATGACATTAGCATCATTGGTCTAAAGTGGATAGCTGGCTCATTGGCAATCATACCACATCTCCTTATTATTATACCATGACATCCACAACATTGGTCTATAGTGGATACTAGGATCATTGGCAATCATACCACATCTCCTTATTATCATACCATGACATCCACAACATTGGTCTATAGTGGATAGTTGGCTCATTGGCAATCATACCACATCTTCTTATTATTATACCATGACATTAGCATCATTGGTCTAAAGTGGATAGCTGGCTCATTGGCAATCATACCACATCTCCTTATTATCATACCATGACATCCACATCATTGGTCTATAGTGGATAGCTGGTTCATTGGCAATCATACCATATCTCCTTATTATCATACCATGACATCCACAACATTGGTCTATAGTGGATAGTTGGCTCATTGGCAATCATACCACATCTCCTTATTATTATACCATGACATCCACATCATTGGTCTATAGTGGATAGTTGGCTCATTGACAATCATACCACATCTCCTTATTATTATACCATGACATCCACATCATTGGTCTATAGTGGATACTAGGATCATTGGCAATCATACCATATCTCCTTATTATTATACCATGACATCCACATCATTGGTCTATAGTGGATAGTTGGCTCATTGGCAATCATACCACATCTCCTTATTATTATACCATGACATCCACATCATTGGTCTATAGTGGATAGTTGGCTCATTGGCAATCATACCACATCTCCTTATTATTATACCATGACATCCACAACATTGGTCTATAGTGGATAGTTGGCTCATTGGCAATCATACCACATCTCCTTATTATCATACCATGACATCCACATCATTGGTCTAAAGTGGATAGCTGGCTCATTGGCAATCATACCACATCTCCTTATTATCATACCATGACATCCACATCATTGGTCTAAAGTGGATAGCTGGTTCATTGGCAATCATACCACATCTCCTTATTATCATACCATGACATCCACATCATTGGTCTATAGTGGATAGCTGGCTCATTGGCAATCATACCACATCTCCTTCTTATCATACCATGACATCCACATCATTGGTCTATAGTGGATAGTTGGCTCATTGGCAATAATACCACATCTCCTTATTATCATACCATGACATCCACATCATTGGTCTATAGTGGATAGTTGGCTCACTGGCAATAATACCACATCTCCTTATTATCATACCATGACATCCACATCATTGGTCTATAGTGGATAGTTGGCTCATTGGCAATAATACCACATCCCCTTATTCTTTTATTGACCATGCAATGGCAAAAAATGAAAAACGATCAAAAGACAAATAGTATACATGTACAAAACACAACATAGAAAACAAAAGACAAACAGTATACATGTACAAAACACAACATAGAAAACAAAAGACAAATAGTATACATGTACAAAACACAACATAGAAAACAAAAGACAAATAGTATACATGTACAAAACACAACATAGCAAACAAAAGACAAATAGTATACATGTACAAAACACAACATAGAAAACAAAAGACAAATAGTATACATGTACAAAACACAACATAGGAAACAAAAGACAAATAGTGTACATGTACAAAACACAACATAGAAAACAAAAGACAAATAGTATTCATGTACAAAACACAACATAGAAAACAAAAGACAAACAGTATACATGTACAAAACACAACATAGAAAACAAAAGACAAATAGTATACATGTACAAAACACAACATAGAAAACTAAAGACAAACAGTATACATGTACAAAACACAACATAGAAAACTAAAAACTGAGCAACACGAACCCCAACAAAAAACGGGAGTGATATCCGGTGCTCCGGAAGATTACGAGTATCCTGCTCCGCATGTGGCACCCGTCGTGTTGCTCATGTAGTAAGTACAACCATGTGATAAATCTAATTCGGTAGGTCAGTTTTGAGGAAATGAGGACGGAATTATGGTTACGGCAATTAGAACGTATCCGTCGTCAACTGTGAAAAAGATATTTCACAACGGTCAACTAATGTGTGCTGGCGTCCGTACAATTTTTTGAAGGGGGTGATTTCGACTTGGAACTCTTAGTTTAATAGCTTCCTTGTATTAAGCAGCAACCCTTTATCACGGAAATTATTCTTGTAAATGACATCTCCACGATGAAGCAATGATCTTCAATCAGATTTGATTGCAGCATTTGACATATTTTAGTTGAGTTTTTTTTCAAATAAGGAAATGAAGCAGTTTGTCCTTCAACAAATGACATCTAATTCATGAGAATTCTTTAAAATGAATGGTGAGAACTGAAACTTTGCACAAGGCAGGATGACAACGAATTTTCTGCAACACGAAATGCATGAAACAAACGTGTACAATTGAGAAAATAAATGTTTAAGCGGGAAAAAATCAACATTCCTAGCAAAGGATAAAAAAGATAAATGATCAATCCATAAATGATCAATCCGGGGATCCTGTGTCCGGATTCCCCTATAATATATTAAATGTATTAAATGGTCGTTCCCAATGATAAATTTTAAGAAAATAAATTATACTCATACATCCACTCAAAGTGCTGTACAGAAGAATTCCTTCATCATGATTCAAACTAATGCCATAAAAAACTACTATTTTGCACAAGTCTATCTACAACGAATGGTTCAAACATTTTCTTTTCTTTTAAAGTTTTATTACATTGAGTTATGAGTTGTTCGAACTGTCTTAGTTTTTGGTGAATATCAACTTTGTCCTCATAAAGTATGTGTGTTTTATTGAGAAAAAAGTATATATTCTTAGACTAGAATGATGTCTTATGTAGATATAAGAAGATGTGGTATGAGTGCCAATGAGACAACTCTCCATCCAAGTCAAAATTTATAAAAGTAAACCATTATAGGTCAAAGTACGGTCTTCAACACGGAGCCTAGGCTCACACCGAACAGTAAGCTATAAAGGGCCCCAAAATTACTAGTGTAAAACTATTCAAACGGGAAAACCAACGGTCTAATCTATATAAAACGAGAAACGAGAAACAATTATGAACCACATCAACAAACGACAACTACTGAACATCAGATTCCTGACTTAGGACAGGTGCAAACAAATGCAGCGGGTTTAAACGTTTTAATGGTACCAAACCTTCACCCTTTTATGAAACAATAGCGTAACTTCACAACATAGAAAGACACACTATAAAATATCAACTGAAATAGCTTAACTCAATCAAAGGACATATTAACACCATTGAACATACACTGAACAAATAAATTTGACCTACGATACAATGTAAATACAAAATAAATAAACTAAGGAAGAATAATAAAAGTAACATGTTATATCGGTATGAAATGTTAAACAATTTAAGAAAACAATATGCTCGAACAAAATATCAGCCATTTGCAATAACTTTAAACACATGTAAATGAAAATAATTTCGTTGTTAGGTATACGTGTACAGTTACAATAGAGAAAGGAAATATTTTAACAAAATAAATAATTTTGATGTTCATAGTACGAAGTGGAAATTTATATTAGTACCAAACACTTATCAAAGCTGGTATATAGACCAGATATAACCCTGAATAACATTAAATAACAAAAAGCATTACAATTAGTATCAATAGGTCAAATAAACAAGAAAGTACGATTTGAGAGTACTCGCAGTTACTGACAGCTAGTTAAAAGCCAAAACAATTAATAATAAAAATCATGCATCAGAGACTAAAATCAACTAAAACACATCCCAGGGATTTAGTATTTTAACGTCATGGACAGTCAAAGAAGACATGACTTGTGCAATGCCAAAATAAATGTATCGACAGACAGTAGGATAGTTAGGAGTTTAACCTCTTTATAGATCAAAATGAACGTGGGTGTGTCTTTAAACATCCCGTTTGAAAAGAATACAAATGTAGTTATGTTTTAATTTGCTGATGACAAAATCGATATTAGTGCCAATGTAAACTATATTCAAAGATCTAATTACAACATTGGTAAGATAACCTGAACTAATAAGTTTATTTAAAGGTTCGATGAGTTTACACGGATCACATAGTGATTTCCGCGCTTTAAGTACAATATTACTGTAAAATTTAGGATGTGAAATACCGTTTTAATCAGTTTTCTACAGGTACAGCCAAATTTACTAATCAAATCTTTGTATCTATGAAAGAACTTAGCAAAAGTTTTACGTAATTTATGGTAACGAAATCCCTGACTTAATAATTTACTAGTGATGCATTGATTACGTTCGTTAAAATCTATGACATCACTACACACACGGGCATAACGAACGAGTTGGGATATATACACACCGTATGATGGAGCCAAAGGAACATCGCCGTCTAAAAAGGAAAATTAACAATAGGGAATGAAAATCGTCTCTTTTGTCGTAAATTTTCATTGAAATGTCCAGTCCAGAAAAGGACAACTACTGCTGTTTATGTTAGATTTAGTTAAAGTAAGTTCTATTGGGTAAATTTCGGTAGTATATTTAGAGAACTCTGGATTATTTAACGAAAAAATATCATCTAGATAACGGAAGGTATTGTTGAATGTATCAACCAAATGTAACAATGACGTGTCTTTACTGAGTTTGGTCATAAACTGAGATTCATAGCCATACAGGAATAAATCTGCTATTAAAGGGGCGCAGTTAGTGCCCATAGGAATACCTACTACTTGTCGATACACTTTATCGCCGAAACGTACATATATGTTGTCCAGGAGAAAATTTAAAGCTTCAATCATATCTTCACATTTCCAGTAAGTGTATCTAGCATACTTTCCTTTTCGTTACAGAAAAAGGCTTTAAACGAGTTACAGCAAATAAATTTGTAATGAGATTTTCAAAAGACCATTTAATTAAATATGAAAACTTTTTCTTGATCAGATTGTGTGGAAGTGTAGTATAGAGAGTAGAAAATCATAACTGTCAACAGAATTAAAAGGACCATCAAAAGCATGTATTTTATCTAAAACCTCTAAAGAATTTTTAACACTCCAAAATAATTAATACCATTATTTTCATAAGCTTTATTACAAAAGTTAATAACAAGTTCTTTGATAGTAGTAAGAGAGGTAGTTAGAAGAACTGATAGATTGGTAGTAGAACACTTACTAGATGCGGAGATGAAACGGAATTTAAATGGTTTTTTGTGCAATTTAGGTAACCAGTAGTAGGGACTTTCAAATGTTCGGAAGAGGCTTTAAGCTGGGTAGTGGCAGTGATATGCTTGTTTACAATTTGACTCTCTGTGGAGCGTACGGACCTGAATGTAGATGAATTTGTAATTTCGTTTTGGAGAACTTCCGTGTAGTATATGCGTCACACCACTACTACATTATTTGCTGCTTTGTCTGCCGGTACGAACACAAACCGCTTTGCAGTACTTGGAGTTTATTTTTATTCTGGAAATGGAATATCATGGACCCTATTACTAATTTCAGAATTGTTTTCAAAATGAGATATACGAATATTAACAGTATTCATAATTTTATTCAAATAACTGTCTAGAGATTTTTTATCAGATTTTTCACGTTTACACCAATTTTTACAGTAGACAGACAGAGTGTCTTTAATAACCTGACGACACTGTTTCCAAACTATTTTAGATGGAGGACGATATTTCGGTCCTTTTTTAGAAAAGTTATGACCTAACGGTCTTCAACGATGTTGAGGTCTCCTGTAAGGACATGACCATAGGGAACATATCTAAAACTAGATGTTTCACAATCTCAAGTGGAAGGAACATTATTTACTATATTGACGTCTGATGTAACTGACGTATAATTAAAAATCAAACTTCTGCATGTCTTTTTTTATAAGAATACGAAATAATAGGTGGTTCTATATTATCAAAATATGGAGGTATTTGACTTTGGATGGTAGAGTCATTGAATATACTAGATAAGTTAATAAAATCAATACCTCTATTTATATATTTTAATTTAAGAAAATGCCGTTTATGATATTTGCACAGTTTATTTTTACCAAAACCTGAAACAGTTCGAATAATACTAACTTAGTATTGTTCGAACTGTTTAGAATTTTATTTTTGCGTGTATTTGTCACGTTTTTACTTTGTAAATAAAGGCAACAGTAGTATACCGCTGTTCGAAATTCATAAATCGATTGAGAAAAAAAACAAATCCGGGTTACAAACCAAAACTGAGGGAAACACATCAAATGTAAGAGGAGAACAAAGACACAACAGAAACACTAAAATGCAACATACACAGAAACGAACTATAAGATAACAATAGCTATTTTTCCCGACTTGGTACAGGATATTTTTAAGAAAAAATGGTGGGTTGAACCTAATTTTGTGGCTAGCCAAACCTCCCGCTTTAATGGCAATGTTAAATATAACAATAAAATGACAACATTACATAGGACTACAATACAAATAAATGGAAGAACATACAGGACAAAGAAACACACAAATAAACAATACAATAGAATATTACGACAAGCTAAAAGTTATCAAAGGTGCCAGGCCTAAAGATGAAGAGCATTGATGACCCAAAATTCCAAAAAGTTGTGCCAAATACGGCTAGGTTATCTGCCTGGGATAAGATATTCTAATATCCTATTTTAATATTATTAATAAGTGTTATGAGTGTTTGGATTGAGGGGGTCTTTCATTTCTTTATTCTTTAATATTTTAGACTATTTTTTTTCTTTATTTGATATGCCCATTATTCTCTATTCCTGATATTTGAGCACACCATTATCCTCTATTCTTTATTATTTTTTTTTTTGCCTATTTTTTTCTGTTCTTTATTTTTTCCTCTTTATTCTGCACTTTTTGTCCGTTATTCTCTATTCTGATAACCCCATACAGACCCTCATAGATAGGAACATTGCTTGATATTGTATGCTATTTTCGAGTCAATTCCTTTCCTGAACTGTTAATTGTTATTGTAACAGTTACAAGTTTCATGTACCTAGAGCTACTCCACTGGTCGAAATTATAAGGAGACTTGAGTTCTATAAAAAAACAGTACCCATTTGCTTATCCCAGGCAAAGAGCATTGTCAGTGACTTTATATGTTACACCTAGGTTTTGGCGCAAAGACGTCATGGCTAAACGTGACGTCATACAAATGAAAACTTACAAACTGAAGGTTATTACGTTACTTCTACGATTCAAATTTGCATAAAATCACATTAAAACGGCGATTTTGAGGTAGGTGTTGTTTTATTTTCGATAATATCGTAGTAATCGAACATTTGTTGATCCAAGCAATTTAAAATGAGGGGTCCCTTCTTAGTTACGACATGTCAACTGTGGATTTGATGGTAACTTTTAGCCAATGAAAAAAATTGTTACATTAAAATTCGCTAGAATGACTTATGTTACACCTAGGTATTATATTGCTTGTCTGGTTTGGGGTTTTTGTTTTTTTTTTTTTGGGGTGGTGGCGGGGGGGGGGTGTAGTGGATGAGGTTTATTTCGTTTCGATGACAGACCATAATTAGTCACTTAAATATTGTATGTTCTCATTTATGACGACTGTTTGTTTCACTTTAGATGTTATTTTTGTCGAGGGGTCGTCTCATTGAATCTTCCACTCGTCTTCTTGTATTCAAATTAATTTGATGCTATATATTTCTTTTATGGTGAAACGTACTATCTACTAGTATGTTGGTCTTTTACTAGATATCCAACTTTCAATTGGATTTTTAAGGCGGGGTAAATTTAACATCTGCAGAGCATCACACGGAAAAACTAAAGAAGAATTGAAAACAATTACAGTCGTTGGGTTATTTATTTCACACCTCCGTCTTTGTCTGAAAACAATCCATCCAAGCTGACTAAACAAGAATCGAAATAGGCTCCTAACCAACAGTATTGCATACCTGAAAACAAATTACAATGCATTATAAGTAAATTATGACCAATAATAATTTACACTACTTCTTAAAATGCTATTGAAAGCTGACTTTAAGGGATTTACTGCGAAGAAATCAGAACGTTAAAAATAAAATTTTAAAAGTTAAAAAATGTCAACTCAAGGTTGAAAGAAATTTTGAAAATGGCCCTACTTCTATGATTAAATGGTTGATTGGTTATAATTGTATGTTCCAAGCTATATCCGTCGATATATCTTTTTAGTGAAAAAAGCTTTAAAGCGACGAATTTACGTTTGGTCAATCTAAGTTAAAACTAAGAGTACAATACATAGATGTTGACTTTCAATGCTATATTTTTACTTACTACTGGCAACTCGCAAATATAGTTTTCTGAGTCAGTACAAGCATCAGCATCCCAACCCCAAACACCGTCACTGTTAAGTTCTATTTCTACACAGCTACCACGCATGTCCGATTCATTTTCTAAAAAAAGAAATAAAAATACAAATTATCTTAAATATTTTAAGATGTTTGTAGTTGAAAATTATTCATATTATGTCCAAAATCTGATGTTTTTTTACAAAAATCTATAAACACGAAAATCGGATATTGAATTAGATATTGAATTCTTAGGTATGTTAGGCCTACAGTTCTTTTGTTGTTGAGACTGGTTACCTGTAAATTGCAATATAGAGAATAAAGCATTATTGTGAACTTTAATGACAAGGTAGACAGTTATGATGACACCACCGTCCAGACCCTCGTGTATTTCCGTATGTGATACACCTAGAGCTGTGTGTGTGATTGCAAACCTTCATAAAGTTACTTCCCTTTGGGACTGTTACCTTGTTAGACAAATGAGAAGATACCAATCATAAACCATAAGTCCGACAGAAATAGTAGTCAAAAGACAATCTAACAAACAACGGTGCACAAAAAATATTGAGCATTGTGAATCCTACCAACAATCGAGGATTAAAATAAGGGTAAAACGGGTCATGCACGCTCCAGTGTTGGTTATGGGAATTAAAAATCCGGTGATGTCGTAAAAGAGGGAAATGAAAAGAAGTTGTGATAACGACAAATTGAACATATCTCCCACCTTTGAACAATTGTGACAAAAATATATTTCCTGAAAGGTCAACTGAATCAAGATGGCGTCTGTGAAATGTTTGAAAAAATGACTTCAACTTTACTGTTATGAACCTTAAGCTTTGTAAACTATGACAATCCGTATTCATATCATTCCACCATATTCTAGTACTAAATATCTGTTCAAGTTCTGAGTTCAATTGTCGTTATACTAACCTACTCCAAATGGTAGAGCGTTGAAATCAAACTGTTTGTTGTTTACTTTAAACATAAAGTTCCCGGAACTCCTTAAATCGTTGGCACCAGTCCACACATCCCCATCGTTGTCACCTGGATGTAAATAAAAGTAAATTACATGATTTAAATAAAAATTGAATGCTTTTTTTGTAATTTTACATGGTTGTTAGAGACCAGGGTTATTTCAGAGACCAGGGTTATTTCAGAGCCAATTGTTATTCAACATGTTGCCGCGTGTTATTTCAGAGACCAGGGTTATTTCAGAGCCACTTGTTATTCAACATGCAGCCTCGTGTTATTTCAGAGACCAGGGTTATTTCAGAGCCAATTGTTATTCAACATGCAGCCTCGTGTTATTTCAGAGACCAGGGTTATTTCAGAGCCAATTGTTATTCAACATGCAGCCTCGTGTTATTTCAGAGACCAGGGTTATTTCAGAGCCACTTGTTATTCAACATGCAGCCTCGTGTAATTTCAGAGACCAGGGTTATTTCAGAGCCACTTGTTATTCCACAGCCTCGTGTTATTTCAGAGACCAGGGTTATTTCAGAGCCACTTGTTATTCAACATGCAGCATCGTGTTATTTTAGAGCCACTTGTTATTCAACATGCAGCCTCGTGTTATTTCAGAGACCAGGGTTATTTCAGAGCCACTTGTTATTCCACAGCCTCGTGTTATTTCAGAGACCAGGGTTATATCAGAGCCAATTGTTATTACACAGCCTCGTGTATTTCAGAGACCAGGGTTATTTCAGAGCCACTTGTTATTCAACATGCAGCCTCGTGTTATTTCAGAGCCACTTGTTATTCCACAGCCTCGTGTTATTTCAGAGACTAGGGTTATTTCAGAGCCAATTGTTATTACACAGCCTCGTGTTATTTCAGAGACCAGGGTTATTTCAGAGTCACTTGTTATTACACAGCCTCGTGTTATTTCAGAGACCAGGGTTATTTCAGAGCCAATTGGTATTCCAGAGCCTTGTGTTTTTCATGAGACACGTGTGACCATATAATCATATTATCGTTGCTTTAATTGTAAAGGAAAAGTAGACATTAGGCCATTTTTAAAAGAGGCGGAAGATACTAAAAAAAGGACTCCACTGAGAAGTAAAACAATATAGAATATAAATAGTACAAGTTCATAGCTTGCAGTATTGCGCAACAACATAGTATTGCGCAATAGCAAGAAATCTTCAATTGCACAGTATTGAGCAATAGCACAGTATTGCACAATAGCAAGAAATCTTCAATTGCACAGTATTGCGCAATAGCAAGAAATCTTCAATTGCACAGTATTGTACAATAGCAAGAAATCTTCATTTGCACAGTATTGCGCAATAACAGGAAATATTCAATTGCACAGTATTGCACAATAGCACAGTATTGCTCAATAGCAAGAAATCCTCATTTCATGGTCTTGTGTAACGATGAATACATTCATATAAGTCCTTAGCGCAGGTTACTAACACTGGACATATATGTCCTTAAGCATCTACCAATTATCTTTTGGCTACATATTATATAATATCTTTATTCCTATACAGCCAATACATTGCATCGGTACAGAGATTGTACGAGGGATGGGAGGCATGGTTTTTTAAAGTAGATTTCAAATCTTTTCAGAAAGATAAATGGTCAGTGCCATGTATAGCCTGCTCAGATGCCATCATGGTTACCGCTTAATCTAAATTATTCATAGAGGATTTACGAAATGTATGAAAGTTAATATATCAAACCGATTTTGGGTTTACCTCCCTTTACTAATGCCCAACTTTTATTAAAAAGAAAACGAAGACACACTTACCGATGCCAAATTTCCGTCGGAGAGCTTCAATCTCAGCTAGACTATCAGGTACTAAGAGATGAGCTCCATTAGTACTGGTACATACGGCCTGAAATTTAAAAGGAGTTCAATTCAACTCATTTAAAGCGTTACAGACTAAAATATACTTTATACTTTCTCTCGTTTGAATTAATTTACACTGAACCCTGTCAGGGCCTTTTATAGCTTACTAGTTACTGTACATTATAGGTTTTGCTCATAGTTGAAGGTCGTACGGTGACTTAAGGATGTTCGCTACTCTGTTTCAAAATAACAAGCTTTTTATAAGAATGTTATAAATTGATAGTATATAAATGAAGAAATTTAAAAAGCAGAAAAAATGAAGGGTCTGTGTGCTTATTTTCGAGATATAAGCCATTGAAAATTTGGCGGGAAATAATTCTCCCCAGATTTTTCCTACATTTTATATTAGCACTTTTTTCTTTCAAAAACATTGAGAAAATAACAAGGATTTTATAAGATTTTCAAAGATGACATTTTAAACTATATATACACTGTAATAAAATTATGGAAAGAAAAGAAGGGGTAAGTGTGCAAAATTTTTAATGGCACTACATGGATAAAACCAGAGGATTTCGAATATTTTAAAAAAGTAGAGTAGCAAACATCCTTAAAGTTGGTAACGTTCACGTCATTTGGTCTCTGCATGGTAGATAGTTGCATCACTGGTAATCACTACATCGTCAGTATACTTACCTCTGTATTGGTTCAATTCACTTCCCGTCCTGCATTTGCAAGAAGTTTTTTGACGCTGGTCGATTTGCAAGCAACAATCAATTCATAAAAAAAATATCAACAAACATTTTAATCTATATAGCTTTCAACTGGTAGAAAGTCTAGGTTCTTTTTTACAACGAAGTACGGCCAATGGAAGATAGGACAAGAGCGTCTTGATGAACATATTGTTTTAAAACATATGGTTATAATATTTGTTGATGTATGTGTAATGCAATTTGTAATTTGTCACAAACTGTCTAATTCATATTTTTTAACCTAAAGATTACAAAAATAGTTAGAGCTTGCAAAGATACCATTTGGATTTCATTATCAGAGTGTTAAATATGTGTTGAATGCTACTTTCAACGACCTTGATTATATTATGGCGGCTATTTTGTAGGGGCCTCGGTGGCCGAGTGGTCTAATTAGTCGAACTACTGTATTACTAGCCAGGTCGTGGGTTCGTAACCCGCACGTGGTTCTCTCCGGGCACTCCGGCTCCATCCACTAATTAAAACTGACCGCCACGAAATAGCACAATAGTGCTGAAAGTGGCGTTAATCAACAACCAATAAATCAATTAATGTTTTGGTGGAGGAAGCCAAGGCGACCTGGAGAAAAATCACCAATCTTCGGAAAGGAAAAGTGACCATCTTTGTGGATGAGGATCTGAGTGGACAGGCTATTTTAGATCACTGTAAAGGAACTATGTGGACCACTCGGCCATCGTCCCCTCCTCTTAAAAATAACCCCACCCAGACAAGTATCAACAGAAAGAAATATATTATACATCAGCAGAATGCCAAGTCCTTGCATCGTTTCTTCCACTAAACAAGTAACAGTTCGGACTGATTTGTTGGTCATCAAGCTTCGAATAACCAGCTGGACACGTTACTGCTGGACAACCTCCACCTCCACCTCCACCTGTTATAACTAAAGTAAAAATCATGTGTCAATATACTCCGTTTTAAATTACCATTGAAATATAATTTTCTTTCTTTTCGTTGCTTTATTGTATTTTTCATTAGAAATACCAACAGAAAGACTGAACATGATTTTATTATTTGGAATGTTTATAAGAAATCTTTTTAACGAATTGTTTGTTTTATGTGTTTTGGGTTTCAGTCTCAGAAAACGTATGTTCACAGTTGCATTTTCTTAATTAAGTGTAATTTTTAAATGCTATTTTAGGGTAGACACATCAATTCAGTTACAACAAGATATTCAAATATAGTGATTAGGGACAGAATGTGTACAATGAAAAGATATGAATTCCAACATTAAAAGTAAAAAAAAAAACATGTTAATATACCTAGATAAAAACATTTGCAAAGTACAGATTCTCCTCTATCAAATATATTAGTATGAAATACTTATACTAGTAACTGCATGACTGTGCAAATAAAGTATACAATGGTGGAGCAGAAACAACGGTTTATCCCTCTATTTCAATTAGGAGAGGAATTTTTTTTTGGCGGGAATCATGCTGCTTACACATTTGTTTTAGATGTGTTTTGTTGTCTGTTGTTTGTCTGGTTGTCTTTGGCAACGGTGTAGTATAATATTGACTTTATTTTTGACCGTGTTGTTTTCCAAGTGTCCTCTTATTTTGACAGGTATTTGTTTCCAATTTGATTAAAATACAGATCATGTGTCCGTGCGTCGTTTACATGGATCTGAAAACGATCCGTTCTACTTTCTGTTTAAACGATCTTTCGGGACCCTCAGTTTTATCATGATAATAAACACCTTTAAAAATTTGGAAGCAGACATTTCATTGGTTGATATAAAAGTAATAAGAGAACAGTAAGTAGGGTGGAGTGTTATCAGATCCTACATATTTACTTACGTGAAGAAGACCCTAACAACGATGGAACAATCGACAGTAATACAAAAAGTCCAAGAATCCCTGGTAAACCTGATGAACCTAAATAAACAATAAATATATAGATGATAGAGTTGTTTATGTAACATTGTAAATCATTTTAATATGACGTCCTTATTACGCTTTGTAAACAAAGAAATAAAATTGAGAATGGAAATGGGGAATATGTCAAAGAGACAACAACCCGACCAAACAGCAGACAACAGCCGAAGGCCACTTATGGGTCGTCAACGCAGCGAGAAAAATCCCGCACCCGGAAAAGGTCCTCATCTGGCCCCTAAATAAAATTGTGTACTAGTTCAGCGAAAATGGACGTCACACTAAACTCCAAAAGATATAAATGAACTAAAATTTAAAAAAGATACAAGACTAACAAAGGCCAGAGGCTCCTGATTTGGGACAGGCGCAAAAATGCGGCGGGGTTAAACATGTTTTGTGAGATCTCAACCCTCCCCTATACCTCTAGCCAATGTAGAATAAAGAAACACATAGCAATACGCACAGTAAAACTCAGTTTAAAAGAAGTCCGAGTCCGATGTCAGAATAGGTAACAAAAGAAACTAAGCAAAATGACAATGATACATAAATTAACAAAGGACTACTAGCAGTTACTGACATGCCAGCTCCAGACCTCAATTAAACTGATTGAAAGATTATGTCTTCATCATATGAAAATCAAGTACAATCCCTCCCGTTAGGGGTTTAGTATCATACCATCATAAAATATATGAGAAGAACATAACCCGTATCATGCCAACAACTGGTTTTAGAATAAATGTGTTTATTTCCGATGCAAAGACCCTATGAGTGAATCAATATTAATACCAAAATATGCAATCCTTAATGACCTGACAACAGTATCGTAACTATATCCTTTCCGAATAAGTCTGTTTAAAGGTTTGGTTAGCTTTTGAGGTGAATGCCGACATTTTGTGCTTTGTAAAGAATATTACCATAAAATATTGGATGTGAAATACCTGAACGTATAAGATGTCTGCATGTTGATTTATATTTACGAATGATGTCCTTGTACCGATGATAAAATTTAGTAAATGTTTTGACTAGTTTGTGATATCGAAAACCCTGGTGTAATAATTTTCAGTAATACAGAGATTTCTTTCGTTGAAATCAAATACGTTGTTACATACACGAGCGAATCGAACAAGTTGAGATATATAAACACCATAAGATGGTGACAAGGGAACGTCACCATCTAAAATGGATAATTAACAATAGGAAATGAAAAATCATCTCTTTTATCATAAATTTTGGTATTAAGCTTCCCGTTAAAGATATAGATATCAAGATCCAGGAAAGGGCAGTGTTCATTGTTAGTATTAGCTTTATTTAAAGTCAGTTCGGCAGGATAAATCTCTTTAGTGTACATACTGAAGTCGTCATTATTGAGAGCCAATATATCATCTAAATATCTAAAAGTGTTATTAAATTTTTGAATCAGATGTTGTTTCGATGGGTCTTTGCTGATTTTAGTCATAAATTGTAACTCATAACAATACAGAAACAGGTCCGCAATAAGTGGTGCACAGTTAGTCCCCATGGAATTCCGATAACTTGACGATATACGGAATCTCCATAGCGAACAAAAATGTTATCTAGTAAAATTTCAAGGGCAGTTATAGTATCAAAGCAGGTCCAATTGACATAGTTCGTTTGTTTGTTGTTACTAAAAAATGACCTAAAAGAGTTTGAACATATATATTCGCATTCCGACTTTTTAAATGCCCATTTAATCAGGTGTGTGAATTTTTCTTAATAAGATTATGAGGCAAAGTGGTATATAGGGTAGAAAAATCAAAACTTTGAACAGATTCGAAATCACCAATATAAGCATGCAATTTATCAAGTACTTCCAACGAATTTTTGACACTCCAAAAGTAATTAATTCCACTATTTTCAAAGGCCTTATTTGAACAATTTATTACCAGGTTTTTGATTGTACCAAGTGTACTAGTAAGTAGAATAGATAGTTTAGTAGTGGAACAATGGCTTGAAGACGAAATAAATCTATATTTGTAAGGAGTTTTGTGCAGCTTCGGAAGCCAGTACATAGTTGGAACTTTCATTGTATTTGGTTCTGCTTGTAAAGAGGTAGCTAAAAGTTTATGTTTGTTACAGATGTCATTTTCCGAAAATGGAGTCAGTTGGAATGTTGGTGAATTCGTGATTTCCTTTTGTAGAACCTCAATGTAAAATTTACGTCAAACAATAATGATATTGTTAGCAGCCTTATCAGCCGGGACAAAAACAAATTCCTTGGCGAGTTCTTTTAGCTTATGTTTGATACGAGAAATTGGGCTATTATGGTTGTTGTTAGGAGTAAAATGATCTTTAAAATGTTGAATACGTATATCAACTATGTTCATTACCGAATTAAAAAAAGAATCTAATGATTTCTTGTCAGCTTTTTCTCGTTTTATCCATTTAGAGCAGTAAGTACGGAGTGAGTCGTGGATGATGTTACGACACTCATTCCAATTAATAATTGACGGGGGACGATATTTAGGTCCTTTACTGAGGAATGATTTCAACTCTCGGTCACGAACGATGTTAAGGTCTCCTGTTATAACATGGGAACTGGGGCCATAAATGTATTCGGAATTACTGCAATTTCATGAGGTAGGTGTATTGTCACTGATATTAACATCTTTACACACTTCGCTGTAATTAAACACATATTTCCGGGTAGATTTTTGTAAACATAACAAATAAGAGGGAGTTCAGTATTATCAAAATAGCCAGGAATTTGTTCTTTAACAGAATGATCATTAAAATACCGGCAATATTTACAAAATCAAAACCTTTATTGACATATTTAATTTTAATAAAATGTTTTTGTGATCTTCAGGGCGATCAATTTTGGGAAACAATTTAGAATAACAATATGCAATTATAATTTGGACGATTTCATACTTAGGACTGCAATATGGAATTGTGTTGCATTCCTCCAAAATTTGATGTAATTTATTAACAGGTAAAGAACAGAGCTTGGTTAATAGATAATGTCTACCGTTGTTTTTGAAATAGAAATTAGGTCCGAAATATTTGTATTGTTATTACGAAATTTTCTTTGATTGCGATTTATTCTACGCCCATGAGAACGGTTTTTACGAACTGTTTTAGAAACTATATCCAAAATGTTAACAGAATCTGTTCTAGATATATTACCAATTCCCATGATATTGTCATTAAGACCGAGAGGATAGACTGTCTGTAATTTTTTAATCCAATTTAATTCAATTATTTTTCGTGATCGTACAAATTTTGAATGAGATTCCCCAGGCTGCTTATTAACTACTTCTAAAGGTTGAACTGTTAAATATTTAAAAGGATGATTGTGCTTCTTAAGGTGTTGATAAATGATACTTTTGAATTTATGGGGTCTTTAAAACGATAAAGGTGTTCTTGCGTGCGTTTAGATAAATATCGTTCAGTTTCACCTACGTACTGAATACCGCATCCCGGTTTGTTTCATGTGAGTAAATATACAATACTGTTAGTTTTTCAAGTAATATCAGTTTCAAAATTTAAGGAAAAAGTGCTACAATTAAACGTGGACCTTACCGTATTGTTGGTGAAAAGACGGGGACAAAATCCCGCACCCGAGGGGGGTTCAACTGGCCCCTTAACAAAAATGTGTAGTTCAGTGAAAATGGACGTCACACTAAACTCCGAAACATATAAATGAACTAAAATTTATAAAAAACATACAAGACTAACAAAGGCCTGTACAGGTTTTAAGTTGACATGTTTAAACGTGATAAGTTTTAAATGACGGAGGAACATATGAAAGCATTTGTTTTAAATCATTTTTAAGCTTGTGACTGATATTTATCGATAATTATATCTTACTGATATTTATCGATATTTATATTTCACTGATATATACCGATTATTATAAATTACATGTATTGTTATTATTAAAAATCATTTGGATTCGTTTTGATCAATCTTTAGTTTTCTGTGTAGTGTTTTGTAAAATGTTGTTTTCTTTTCGCTGCTTTTTCGGGTTTTATTTCGACAAAGTCTTGCGGTTTTGGATTTCCCCTTTAGTATCTCACTCTATAATAGAGCAACAAGATGTGTGATTGTAGCTATTGATAGAATCTAACGCGTATGCAGAAAAAAAGTCACAAATAAGGCTCCTCGTGGAATTTAAAGAACAGAAATAATGTGCAAACAATTTGAACAAAGAGCAGAAAAAATTAGAAATAAAGAAAAAAAATTATATACAAAAGATAAAAAATAAAGAATACAGATTACTAAGTAACAAAGTTAAGAAAAGATACTTGTAATAATGGAGTGTTTAAATATAAAGATGAGAGAACAATTAGCATAAAAGATAAAGAAAAGAGAAAAATGACCTTCAAAATTTAAATAATATAAAGAGATGAACACCCCAAAAGCACAAAATTTAAATAATATAAAGAGATGAACACCCCAAAAGCAATAATCTCATAGTTATCAATGATGTGTTTCTTAATATTGTTTACCTTCATCCGTAGTCTCTTCATTATCTCTCAACAGGAAAATTTGTGTGGTTTCTGGCGCTGGATCTTCTAGGGCAAAACCGCTGACAAAAGAAGTCTTTAGAAGGAGTATGCCTAGTAATACTGACAGGAAGATCAGTCGATGCTTTCAAAAAGAAATAAAAACATAACTTTTGTCGCATTCGGCACACCTCGGCAGATCTTAAAATCTAACTAGATGTAGGGTAGCGGAATCTGCCGAATGTTGCCGATTGCCATTGTCGTCGGTCATAAGCACGTCCTTCTATCAAATTCATTGATACACTGCGTTTAAAATTGCCATTGAAATGCATTTATTGGAGGTTAACTCAGAGTCTAATAAACGAGTTTCTGGTGATTATGATGAATTTTAAGAAAATTATAGAACCAATGTTGACGGTCTTAAAGTTTCAGTGAGAAAACTTTATGATATAGTGCAAATAAAAATGTTCTTAAGAGAGGCAACAGATACCAAAGGGACAAACTCATAAGTCGAAAAATTGAAAACGCCATGGCATAAACATAAAAAAAGGACAAATTTTAAAGACAAACAGCAGTATACAAAACATAACATGGAAAACAAAAGACTGAGCAATACGAACCCCACAATAACCTATGGATGATCTCAGGTGCTCGGGAAGGATAAGAATATCTTGCTCCACATGTGGCACCCGTAGCGTTAAAAATTTTCTAATATGATAGAAGTTAAATTCTTCGAAAAGCCTTTTTGTAGTTTCTTCACTAGTATTGAAAACGTAACTTAAACAAATAACCATTGAACAGCAATGTGTAGTAGTCTTTGAAAGTAGGTAAATCAAGAAAGTTATTCGGACGCGAACAGCAATGTGTAGTAGTCTCTGAAATAAGGTAAATCAAGAAAGTTATTCGGACGCACTAAATATATGAAATGTTATTTTATTCTCTAGTTTGCCTGTTGCAAAGGCAAATACCTGACGTTACCAAATATGCCCTTATTTCAAGTGCTGCGCTCATTGTCTTGTCATCGTTTTATTAGATCTTGCACCAAGCCACCAACCATTTAGCTTTTGTGGGAGTCATTTTCACATTATTAACAATGTTTTTCTACTTTGATAAAACAAAGTTTTTAACTGGAAAAAAATTGTTTACTTACTTTCTAAAACATTTGTTTTTCAAAGATTTTAAGAATCAAGTGATTTATATAAAGAAAAAACAGCATATAATTTTGATCTATGACACAATATATTTACCCCTTCCCCACAAAAGATGAATGGTCACTGCTTAAATATTTCAAACTGAAAATTTATCTATAACAACAAACAGAAACCTAAAAAAATTACTGATAAAAGACAGTGTATGCATATAGAATATAATAAGATAACCCACCTGGAAAGACCGAATCATTCTGCAACAGACAGATACTCAGAAATCATCGGGTGTCATCTTATTTTATACCTATAATTTTTTTAGATATATATATTTCTTTAAAAACCCTTCGGCAGGTAGTCGCATGTCTTCCGTTTTCTTAATTTATCATTTACTAATATAGATGTAAAACGCAAAAGACCTGTATATTTTTATAATATCTTTAAGCAAAATGTTTATGACAGGATACTCAAATCAAATTATATGTTTCTTTTTTTATTATCAAGTCATCAAATTATATGTTTCTTTTGTTAATTATCAAGTCATCAAATTATATGTTTCTTTTGTTAATTATCAAGTCATCAAATTATATGTTTCTTTTGTTAATTATCAAGTCATCAAATTATATGTTTCTTTTGTTTATTATCAAGTCATCAAATTATATGTTTCTTTTGTTAATTATCAAGTCATCAAATTATATGTTTCTTTTGTTAATTATCAAGTCATCAAATTATATGTTTCTTTTGTTAATTATCAAGTCATCAAATTATATGTTTCTTTTGTTTATTATCAAGTCATCAAATTATATGTTTCTTTTGTCAATTATCAAGTCATTAAATTACATGTTTCTTTTGTTTATTATCAAGTCATCAATTATATGTTTCTTTTGTTTATTATCAAGTCATCAAATTATATGTTTGTTTGTTAATTATCAAGTCATCAAATTATATGTTTGTTTGTTAATTATCAAGTCATCAAATTATATGTTTCTTTTGTTAATTATCAAGTCATCAAATTATATGTGTCTTTTGTTAATTATCAAGTCATCAAATTATATGTTTCTTTTGTTAATTATCAAGTCATCAAATTATATGTTTCTTTTGTTTATTATCAAGTCATCATGTTTGTTTGTTAATTATCAAGTCATCAAATTATATGTTTCTTTTGTTTATTATCAAGTCATCAAATTATATGTTTCTTTTGTTAATTATCAAGTCATCAAATTATATGTTTGTTTGTTAATTATCAAGTCATCAAATTATATGTTTGTTTGTTAATTATCAAGTCATCAAATTATATGTTTCTTTTGTTAATTATCAAGTCATCAAATTATATGTTTGTTTGTTAATTATCAAGTCATCAAATTATATGTTTCTTTTGTTTATTATCAAGTCATCAAATTATATGTTTCTTTTGTTAATTATCAAGTCATCAAATTATATGTTTGTTTGTTAATTATCAAGTCATCAAATTATATGTTTGTTTGTTAATTATCAAGTCATCAAATTATATGTTTCTTTTGTTTATTATCAAGTCATCAAATTATATGTTTGTTTGTTAATTATCAAGTCATCAAATTATATGTTTGTTTGTTAATTATCAAGTCATTAAATTATATGTTTCTTTTGTTTATTATCAAGTCATCAAATTATATGTTTCTTTTGTTAATTATCAAGTCATCAAATTATATGTTTCTTTTGTTAATTATCAAGTCATCAAATTATATGTGTCTTTTGTTTATTATCAAGTCATCAAATTATATGTTTCTTTTGTTAATTATCAAGTCATCAAATTATATGTTTCTTTTGTCAATTATCAAGTCATCAAATTATATGTTTCTTTTGTTTATTATCAAGTCATCAAATTATATGTTTCTTTTGTTTATTATCAAGTCATCAAATTATATGTTTCTTTTGTTTATTATCAAGTCATCAAATTATATGTTTGTTTGTTAATTATCAAGTCATCAAATTATATGTTTGTTTGTTAATTATCAAGTCATCAAATTATATGTTTTTGTTAATTATCAAGTCATCAAATTATATGTTTCTTTTGTTAATTATCAAGTCATCAAATTATATGTAGAACATTCAAGGAAACAAAACAATCGTTTGTGATTAAATATTATTTTTGGAAGAGAAGATGTTGAAGAACAAGTCATTTCCTCGCCCGTCTATTAAAAAAAAACAAAAAGAGGTTCTAAAATAAGGAGGCGATAAAATCATCGAGATCTTAAAACTACAAACCTTTGAAAAATCGACAACAGTATGACCAAAAGAAAACAGACAAACTGATAACAAAATGTCCTAAAACACTACACAAAAGAAAAGAATGAACAACACGAGCCCTGCAAAATCCAGGGATGAACTCCACAAGGGTCAGCAGAACAGGGTCCAATTCCGGTAGGGATAGGGACGTTATATCTGATAACCAGATTGTCATGGAGTACTCTCTCTCCCCTAAAAGAGTGCTTGCAATATATATCATTATAAATAAGAAGATGTGGTCTGAGTGCCAATGAGACAACTCTCCATCACAGTCACAATGTATAAAAAGTTAACAATTATAGGTCAAAGTACGGCCTTCAACACGGACCCTTGCCTCACACCGAACAGCAAGCAATAAAGGGCGCCAAAATGAGTAGTGTAAAACAATTCAAACAGAAAAACAACCGGTCTAATTTATACAAGAGTGCACACGCTGAAATGTCTCGCCTTCTTTACTAACCATTGATGTTATATTGATAGTCCTAAATCTAAAGCTTTACTACAACTATCACATAAACTTAACATGATCAAAGAAAATGAGGTCAAGGTCAGATAAACCAAGCTGGAAATACATGTACACCTTACAATCATTCCATACACCAAATATGCTTTAAATATAGTTGACCTATTGCACATAGTATCTAAGAAACAAACTAAACCAGGAAAACTTAACATTGATTGAACCATGAAAATGAGGTCAAGGTCAGATGAACGCTGCCAGACAGACATGTACACCTTACAATCATTAAAAGCTTTAAATATAGTTGACCTATTACATATAGTATCTATGAAACTAACTAACCCAGGAAAATTTAAGCTTGACCAATGAACCATGAAAATGAGGTCATGGTCAGATGATAATTTCCAGACAGTCATATATACTTACAATCATTCCATACCCCAAATACAGTTAACCTATTGCTTATAGTATTAGAAAAACAAAAACTTAACATTGAGCAATGAACTGTAAAAATGAGGTCAAGGTCAAATAAAACATGCCAGACTGACATGTACATCATTAAATATTTTCATACACCAAATATAGTTGACCTATTGCATACAGTATTAGAAAAACAGACCAAAACACAAAAACTTAACTTTAACCCCTAAACCATGAAAATGAGGTCAAGGTCAGATGACACCCGCCAGTTGGACATGTACACCTAACAATCCATACACCAAATATAGTAGATCTATTGCTTATAGTATCTGAGATATGGACTTGACCACGAAAACTTATTCTTGTTCACTGATCCATGAAATGAGGTCGAGGTCAAGTGAAAACTGTCTGACGGGCACAAGAACCTTGCAAGGTACCAAATATAGTTATCATATTACTCATAATAAGAGAGAAATTTAGAATACCAAAATTCTTAACTTTTTTTCAAGTAGTCACTGAACCATGAAAATGAGGTCAATTAGGATTATGTTGTGATTAAGAACATCAATACAAGCGTTGCTCCTTTGGTTTTGTATAGTGCGAGTAGTGATTTTGAATTGAAATAACACCATGCAATAAATATTGTATCGTCTGCATATCTACAATACTTGGATGTGATTGGTCCGTTAACATTTTATCTTTATGTTGCCGAAACTGCTTTCGTACTTCATGTAAACACTGTGTCAATTTCACTGAGACACAAATGAATCCTGAAGTTCCAAGAAAGTTTAAATTGGAAGAAAAATAACAACTAATGTTTGGGTTGACATTTTATCAAAGGAAATTGATGTGTAAACTGGGCCAATTAACTCCTTATCTACATAAGAACTGTATATAAAATAAAAGAATCAGCTGAATTTATATAGATATAGGAAGATGTGGTGTGAGTGCCAATGAGACAACTCTCCATCCAAATAACAATTTATAAAAGTAAACCATTATAGGTCAATGTACGGCCTTCAACACGGAGCCTTGGCTCACACCGAACAACAAGCTATAAAGGGCCCCAAAATTACTAGTGTAAAACCATTCAAACGGGAAAACCAACGGTCTAGTCTATATAAAAAACGAGAAACGAGAAACACGTATAAATTACATAAACAAACGACAACTACTATACATCAGATTCCTGACTTAGGACAGGTGCAAACATTTGCAGCGGGATTAAACGTTTTAATGGTACCAAACCTTCTCCTTTTTCTGAAACAATAGTATAACATCACAACATAGAAAAACACACGATAAAATATCAATTGGAAGGCTTAACTCAATCAAAAAACGTAAATTAACACACTATGAACGAATAAATTCGATCTGTGATACCTGAAAGTAAATACATAGTTAATAAAATATTAGGGACAAACATTCAAGGCCAAAAAACAAACAAAGCCATGGCAAGACACCACCGCGAAATATTTAACCCTTAGAAAATAATCACTTTTGAAAAAACCGGTTTTCATAATATATACAGGTAAATGAAAAATAACTTTGTCGTTTTAGGTATACTACTTCTGTCTATATAAAATCTTCAAATAATTAGGAATACCAAGAAAGGTCTGTCATATAAATACCTAATTTAACACTAGATACATAAGGGTGAATATCAACAATAAAATTATATGTTTGTTTGTTAATTATCAAGTCATCAAATTATATGTTTGTTTGTTAATTATCAAGTCATCAAATTATATGTTTCTTTTGTTAATTATCAAGTCATCAAATTATATGTGTCTTTTGTTAATTATCAAGTCATCAAATTATATGTTTCTTTTGTTAATTATCAAGTCATCAAATTATATGTTTCTTTTGTTTATTATCAAGTCATCATGTTTGTTTGTTAATTATCAAGTCATCAAATTATATGTTTCTTTTGTTTATTATCAAGTCATCAAATTATATGTTTCTTTTGTTAATTATCAAGTCATCAAATTATATGTTTGTTTGTTAATTATCAAGTCATCAAATTATATGTTTGTTTGTTAATTATCAAGTCATCAAATTATATGTTTCTTTTGTTAATTATCAAGTCATCAAATTATATGTTTGTTTGTTAATTATCAAGTCATCAAATTATATGTTTCTTTTGTTTATTATCAAGTCATCAAATTATATGTTTCTTTTGTTAATTATCAAGTCATCAAATTATATGTTTGTTTGTTAATTATCAAGTCATCAAATTATATGTTTGTTTGTTAATTATCAAGTCATCAAATTATATGTTTCTTTTGTTTATTATCAAGTCATCAAATTATATGTTTGTTTGTTAATTATCAAGTCATCAAATTATATGTTTGTTTGTTAATTATCAAGTCATTAAATTATATGTTTCTTTTGTTTATTATCAAGTCATCAAATTATATGTTTCTTTTGTTAATTATCAAGTCATCAAATTATATGTTTCTTTTGTTAATTATCAAGTCATCAAATTATATGTGTCTTTGTTTATTATCAAGTCATCAAATTATATGTTTCTTTTGTTAATTATCAAGTCATCAAATTATATGTTTCTTTTGTCAATTATCAAGTCATCAAATTATATGTTTCTTTTGTTTATTATCAAGTCATCAAATTATATGTTTCTTTTGTTTATTATCAAGTCATCAAATTATATGTTTCTTTTGTTTATTATCAAGTCATCAAATTATATGTTTGTTTGTTAATTATCAAGTCATCAAATTATATGTTTGTTTGTTAATTATCAAGTCATCAAATTATATGTTTTTTTGTTAATTATCAAGTCATCAAATTATATGTTTCTTTTGTTAATTATCAAGTCATCAAATTATATGTAGAACATTCAAGGGAAACAAAACAATCGTTTGTGATTAAATATTATTTTTTTGGAAGAGAAGATGTTGAAGAACAAGTCATTTCCTCGCCCGTCTATTAAAAAAAAACAAAAAGAGGTTCTAAAATAAGGGAGGCGATAAAATCATCGAGATCTTAAAACTACAAACCTTTGAAAAATCGACAACAGTATGACCAAAAGAAAACAGACAAACTGACAACAAAATGTCCTAAAAACACTACACAAAAAGAAAAAGAATGAACAACACGAGCCCCGCAAAATCCAGGGATGAACTCACAAGGGTCAGCAGAACAGGGTCCAATTCCCGGTAGGGATAGGGACGTTATATCTGATAACCAGATTGTCATGGAGTACTCTCTCTCCCCTAAAAGAGTGCTTGCAATATATATCATTATAAATAAGAAGATGTGGTCTGAGTGTCAATGAGACAACTCTCCATCACAGTCACAATGTATAAAAAGTTAACAATTATAGGTCAAAGTACGGCCTTCAACACGGACCCTTGCCTCACACCGAACAGCAAGCAATAAAGGGCGCCAAAATGAGTAGTGTAAAACAATTCAAACAGAAAAACAACCGGTCTAATTTATACAAGAGTGCACACGCTGAAATGTCTCGCCTTCTTTACTAACCATTGATGTTATATTGATAGTCCTAAATCTAAAGCTTTACTACAACTATCACATAAACTTAACATGATCAAAGAAAATGAGGTCAAGGTCAGATAAACCAAGCTGGAAATACATGTACACCTTACAATCATTCCATACACCAAATATGCTTTAAATATAGTTGACCTATTGCACATAGTATCTAAGAAACAAACTAAACCAGGAAAACTTAACATTGATTGAACCATGAAAATGAGGTCAAGGTCAGATGAACGCTGCCAGACAGACATGTACACCTTACAATCATTAAAAGCTTTAAATATAGTTGACCTATTGCATATAGTATCTATGAAACTAACTAACCCAGGAAAATTTAAGATTGACCAATGAACCATGAAAATGAGGTCATGGTCAGATGATAATTTCCAGACAGTCATATATACTTACAATCATTCCATACCCCAAATACAGTTAACCTATTGCTTATAGTATTAGAAAAACAAAAACTTAACATTGAGCAATGAACTGTAAAAATGAGGTCAAGGTCAAATAAAACATGCCAGACTGACATGTACATCATTAAATATTTTCATACACCAAATATAGTTGACCTATTGCATACAGTATTAGAAAAACAGACCAAAACACAAAACTTAACTTTAACCCCTAAACCATGAAAATGAGGTCAAGGTCAGATGACACCCGCCAGTTGGACATGTACACCTAACAATCCATACACCAAATATAGTAGATCTATTGCTTATAGTATCTGAGATATGGACTTGACCACGAAAACTTATTCTTGTTCACTGATCCATGAAATGAGGTCGAGGTCAAGTGAAAACTGTCTGACGGGCACAAGAACCTTGCAAGGTACCAAATATAGTTATCATATTACTCATAATAAGAGAGAAATTTAGAATACCAAAATTCTTAACTTTTTTTCAAGTAGTCACTGAACCATGAAAATGAGGTCAATTAGGATTATGTTGTGATTAAGAACAGCAATACAAGCGTTGCTCCTTTGGTTTTGTATAGTGCGAGTAGGGATTTTGAATTGAAATAACACCATCCAATAAATCTTGTATCGTCTGCATATCTACAATACTTGGATGTGATTGGTCCGTTAACATTTTTATCTTTATGTTGCCGAAACTGCTTTCGTACTTCATGTAAACACATGTGTCAATTTCACTGAGACACAAATGAATCCTGAAGTTCCAAAAAAGTTACAATTGGGAAAAAATTAAAAGCAAATGTTTTGGTTGAAAATTATCTGGATTAACATTTTATCAAAGGAAATTGATGTGTAAACTGGGCCAATTAACTCCTTATCTACATAAGAACTGTATGTAAAATAAATGAGTCAGCTGAATTTATATAGATATAGGAAGATGTGGTGTGAGTGCCAATGAGACAACTCTCCATCCAAATAACAATTTATAAAAGTAAACCATTATAGGTCAATGTACGGCCTTCAACACGGAGCCTTGGCTCACACCGAACAACAAGCTATAAAGGGCCCCAAAATTACTAGTGTAAAACCATTCAAACGGGAAAACCAACGGTCTAGTCTATATAAAAAACGAGAAACGAGAAACACGTATAAATTACATAAACAAACGACAACTACTATACATCAGATTCCTGACTTAGGACAGGTGCAAACATTTGCAGCGGGATTAAACGTTTTAATGGTACCAAACCTTCTCCCTTTTCTGAAACAATAGTATAACATCACAACATAGAAAAACACACGATAAAATATCAATTGGAAGGCTTAACTCAATCAAAAAACGTAAATTAACACACTATGAACGAATAAATTCGATCTGTGATACCTGAAAGTAAATACATAGTTAATAAAATATTAGGGACAAACATTCAAGGCCAAAAAGCAAACAAACAAAGCCATGGCAAGACACCACCGCGAAATATTTAACCCTTAGAAAATAATTACTTTTGAAAAAACCGGTTTTCATAATATATACAGGTAAATGAAAAATAACTTTGTCGTTTTAGGTATACTACTTCTGTCTATATAAAATCTTCCAATAATTAGGAATACCAAGAAAGGTCTGTCATATAAATACCTAATTTAACACTAGATACATAAGGGGTGAATATCAACAATAAAACTTCCCTGTACAGATTTAAGGAGAATAATCTTGATGTTCATACAAATGTAGTAGATATTCCAAATCATCAAAGCTGGTATACAGACAAGATCCATATTAATATAAAATAACAAAAAAGTATTACAAATAGTATCAACAGGTCGAATTAACAAGAAAGTACGATTTGAGAGTACTCGCAGTTACTGACAGCTAGTTAAAAGCCAAACACAATTAATAATAAAAAATCATGCATCAGAGACTAAAATTAACTAAAACACATCCCAGGGATTTAGTATTTTAACGTCATGAACAGTCAGAGAAGACATGACTTGTGCAATGCCAAAAATAAATGTATCGACAGGTAGTAGGATAGTGAGGAACTACTTCTTTATATGTTTGTCTATTGTTCAACATTTTTTTTTTTTAATTCAGCGCGTCATACTGTTGATGAAGGCATTTATTACGACTTTTAATAAATGGTATTTTTATGCGCGGTGTATATTTATTTGAATACTTCCCTTTTCCAAGAGACTAACATATCGCACTAATTTATTTGTCATTAGAATGACTGATTCATGTGAAAAGATGAACACGTGCGACCTATGTAATCCAATCTTATGTACAATTTTTGGGGAAATCGTTTTACAAGTTTGTTTAATAACCCCGGAGATATCTCGATCTTGATTAATTAGAACATAATTTTATTATATCGACGACATAAGTATGTGATAGATCCGTGTTTTTACTCGCTTGGCTTTTAAAGAAGTAAACACTATATTTCTCTTCTTATTTTCTATTCTAAACTATACATATATACATTTGCGCTACAAATCTATAACTCTTCGTTTATGCTACACGTGCTGTTCTTATGAATATTCAATAGCTATGTAGGCGTGTCGAAATCGTAATGATCAGCCAGTACACAGCTATGATTTCATTAACCAGTATTAAAAAGATAAATATAACAATTGTGATATTAATGGATAGAAAATCTAAGAAAAAGGCTTTAAGTTTGCGAGGTAAATAGATAGGCGTATATTCCGAATGGAAATAATATTAGTTATCTTCGTGTAATCAGGGGTGTACGGAATTGTACACCGGTGTTGACGCCCAACTTTAGGTATAGTTTAACAGCTTGAATGGGCCTGAGATGTTCAGAGATGACCATATTTCTGTACCCTAGTCAACCCTTGGAGTTCGATGAAAGATGTATATATATATATCTGACATGTTTTTCTAAAATGGAAAAACTTTATTTAGCCTCCACATGGGGTTTTTTATTTTGTGATTACATGGCCGTATTTGATTACCAGACCAAATATTGATTATCTTGTTTAAAAAAAAAATAGTTAATGATTAATATGTGATTATATTGGCAAAAAATTGTGATTATGTGATTACTTGGACATCCCCATGAGGGGGCCTCTTTATCGCGTTTGAAATATTCATTGGAAATTTCTTGTCTGATCAGTTTTGAGCGGTTATTCTTTTCGCCATTCTGTTCGATGACTTTATGTTGTTCAAACCTGCTGGAATATATTCTTTCGGCATATACATCCCGTGGGACATCACACGATAAAAGCTATACATCACTCAAAACATCTTTTTTTAATATAATTGTATTTATATTATGTCATAGATCAAACTTATTCGTTCAGTGTATGCATATTTGCTTGTTTTTTATATGTCTTTTTGGTCGAGTTAATCCATTTCAATTGATGTTTTATAGTGTGTCTTTTTATATTGTAATGTTACACTACTGTTACAGCTTAGGGTGAAGGTTGGCGCCTATTAAAACGTTTAAACCCGCTGCATTTGTATGCACTTTTCCTAAGTCAAGATGCTGTTGTTCAGATGTTGTTGGTGTGGTTCATAAGTGTTTCTCTTTTTCTCGTTTTTTTTTTTTTTTTTTTTTTTTATATATATATATAGATTAAACATTGGATTTTCCTGTTTGAATCGTTTTACACTAGTCATTTTGGGGCCCCGTTGTAGCTTGCTGTTCGGTGTGAGCCAAGGCTCCGTGTTGAAGGTCGTTCTTTGGCCTATAATTGTTTACTTTTACACATTGTGACTTGGATGGAGAGTTATCTCATTGGCACTCATACCACATCTTCTTATTTATACATAGGATTAATATTTAATTCTGATTGACAGAAATCAAGAAATATGTTAAAGCAGTAGGTAGCATTCATACCACATCTTCTTTATAGGCTTTAAAACTGTATCATTACTTCTGCGGGTTTCTGTCATTTCTGTCAGTGAATTATAGATTATCGTTGATCATCTCAACGAGATTGATTTTCTCGCTTGAGCCGGTACGGCGAAAGCGAGAAATGCAATCGAGTTGAGATGACCAATGATAATCTGTTTATCGCTATTTTACCTATGACGACGTTGTCACTTTCATGTCAATTTCATTAGCAACGCCACGTGCCTGCATAGTTTCTAGCGATAATTTTCCATCTCAAGCGAGTAGCATGATATGAAAATTATCACAAAAAGATCAAAGGAAAATGCACAAAATAGCGATAATATATAATACACCTCTTTTTTAATTTTTATTCATTAATATATATCAGTAATAGAACTAATGGTTCCAAACAAGCCTTAATTGCTCATTAAGGTGGTACATAACACTACAGGGAGATAACTCTGTAAAAATCAGCTGAACGTTTTAATCACGTTCTATTGTTAAGGAAATATTAAGATTCTCAATGATCAAATTGAGTGTTTGTCAAACTGCTATATATCCAACGAAATTATTCCTGTAAATTGTGTTGTTCAAATTTTTTGAAATTTTTATATTTTTGTCCACAGGTCCAAGTAAATATTTTGTCAAAATTTTATGGAAGTTAAACGAGCCAAATCTATTTTAGTCAAAGTGTTGGGTACCCCCTTAAATTCATTGAGATTGTTTTGGCCTAAATATCAAACTTTCACCAGAATCAAAGAACCAGGTATGTTCATATCTGGAAAGTAATTTCAATGTAAACTTTCATATCCACTGGCAGCCATTTTGTGCTTCTGATAGGCATCAAAGTAACAAAAAGTAAAATCACAAAAATACTGAACTCCGAGGAAAATTCAAAAAGAAACGTCCCTAATCAAATGGCAAAATCAAAAGCTCAAACACATCAAACGAATAGATAACAACTGTCATATTCCTGACTTGGTACAGGCATTTTCTTATGTAGAAAATGGTGGATTAAACCTGGTTTTAAAGCTAGCTAAACCTCTCACTTGTACGACAGTCGCATCAAATTCCATTATATTGACAACGGTGTTTGAACAAAACTAACAGACATAATAGGTAAAAATGTCAAAAATAGGGGTACAGCAGTTAACATTGTGTTATAATCTTAATCATTATAAAACAAACAAATATGAAACAAAGAAGCACAAAATGGCATATAGACCAAGCATATTAGCAAAAATTTAAGACAAGAATACACAAATTTACCATAGTACAATAACACATTGACGGGATGTATAAGTACAGAGCCACGTCATATATGTATCAAAGAAACAAAACTAGAGGCTCCAAGGAGCCTGTGTCGCTCACCTGATATTTTTTTTTACAATTGATGTATGAAACAATGCAACAATAATACTTTTTTTCAAAGGAATCTGTGTGGATCAAATTATTTATTTTTAAAAATCTAATCTTTCTTTTGATTTTAACTGCTATCAACCCATTTATCATTTTAAAAAATTGAATCTGTTTATGTAGTTTCAGAGGAGAAGATTTTTGTAAAAGATTACAAAACTTTACGAAAAATTGTTAAAAAAATTACTATAAAGGACAATAACTCCTGAAGGGGTCAATTGACCATTTTGGTCATGTTAACTTATTTGTAGAATTTACTTTGCTGAACATTATTGCTGTTTACAGTTTATCTCTATCTATAATAATATTCAAGATAATAACAAAAAACTGCAAAATTTCTTTAAAGTTACTAATCCAGGGGCAGCAACCCAACAACAGGTAGTCTGATTTGTCTGGAAATTTCAGGGCAGATAGACCTAAGCCTGTAAACATTTTTACCCCCTGTCGTATTGCCTCTAAATGCTTTAGTTTCAGAGATATAAGCCAAAAACTTCATTTTACCCCTATGTTCTATTTTTAGCCATGTCGGCCATGTTGGTTGGCAGGCGGGGTCATCGGACAATTTGTTTAACTAGATACCCTAATGATGATTGTGGCCAAATTTGGTTGAATTTGTCTATTTAGTTTCAGAGGAGAAGATTTTTGTAAAAGATTACAAAAATTTACGAAAAATTTCTAAAAATTAGATATAAAGGGCAATATCTCCTTAAGATGTCAATTGACAATTTTGGTCATGTTGACTTATTTGTAGATCTTACTTTGCTGAACATTATTGCTGCTTTCAGTTTATATCGATCTATTATAATATTCAAGATAATAACCAAAAAACTGCAAAATTTAGTTTCAGAGATATCAGCCAAAATCTGCATTTTACCCCTATGTTCTATTTTTTGCCATGTCGCCATGATGGTTGGTAGGCGGGGTCATCAGACACATTTTAAAACTACATACCCTAATGATGATTGTGGCCAAGTTTGGTTTAAATTGTCTCAGTAGTTTTAGAGAAGATTTTTGTAAAAGATTACAAAAATTTACGAAAAATTGCTAAAAATTGACTATAAAGGGCAATAACTCCTTAAGGAGTCAATTGACAATTTTAGTCTTGTTGACTTATTTGTAGATCTTAGTTTGCTGAACATTATTGCTGGTTACAGTTTATCTCTATCTATAATAATATTCAAGATAATAACCAAAAACTGCAAAATGTCCTTAAAATTACCAATTCAGGGGCAGCAACCCAACAACGGACTCTCTGGTTTGACTGAAAATTTCAGGGCAAATAGATCTTGACCTGATGAACAATTTTACCCCGTCAGATTTGCTCTATATGCTTTGGTTTCAGAGATATAAGCCAAAATCTACATTTTACCCCTATGTTCTATTCTTAGCCATGGCGGCCATCTTGGTTGGCGGGCCTGGTGATCGGACACATTTTTTAACTAGATACCCCAATGATGATTGTGGTCAAGTTTGGTTAAATTTGGCCCAGTAGTTTCAGATTAGAAGATTTTTGTAAAAGTTAACGGACGACGGACGCCAAGTGATGAGAAAAGCTCACTTGGCCTTTTAGGCCAGGTGAGCTAAAAAGGCATATAGACAAAGCACATTAGCAAAAATGAAAGACAAGAATACAAAAATGTTTTACAATAGCACAATTACGGGATGTATAAGTACAGAGCCACGTCATATGTATCAAAGAAACACAAAAAGGCATATAGACAAAGCACATTAGTAAAAATTAAAGACAGGAATATGAGAATTATCATAGAACAATAACACAATGACGGGATGTACAAGTACCGAGCCACGTCAAATGGATATCACTTGTTAATGATTAATTATGGAACACAGACATATATTTGTCCAGCTTGATATTAATTCATTCAGCCCTTAATCATTGTTCTAGATAAGTTTTGTTTTTAAGTTAAGCCGATCAAAATTAGAAACGGCCATGACACTTGCTAGTGCCAAAAAGGTCGACAGGCGTCAAAGCATTTTAAATTTGACGAACATATCAAATAGGCATACGCATAAAACTCTTTTTCCCCGAACCTCCGGTGTCCAACTAGACGAATAAGCTATAACTATAATTCAATGAGAGTGCGGAGATAGAACAGTATAATTCTGGTAAAAATAAACTCGTAGAATGAGAAAATCTGGTAGTGTGCCTGGTATACAGGGTATAGTTGTATATGGAGTGAACCATTGCACTTACCGGATATATCAAACACCATTGTTATCAAAAGTGTACATATAACACTATTAGTCTCACACGACGAAATGCAATGGTTCTTATGTTAATTAAATCATGGAGATACATGGTAGGAGATTTGGCTGATCTGAATCTGATTGAAATACTGGTAATGTGTCCACGCTTTGCTTACGAGGGGTCATGTTTATCAAAGCGTGGTCACATGATCTGCATTGTAATACTGTTCATGTGACCACGCTTACGAGGGATCATTTCTAGCAAAGCGTGGTCACATGGTCTGTATTGTAATACTGGTCATGTGACCACGCTTTAATTGCTTACGAGGGATCATTTTTAGCAAAGTGTGGACACAGGATCTGTGTTGTTATCAAGATAAAAAGAACAAGTTGCTTTCTTTAAAAGTAGAGAAATGCAATCGTGGACGGGTACTAAATCCCTGTTTGGCATGAACGATCAGATAATTGATATATCCATAAAGAAGCATGAGTTTACCTCATTTTGTTTATATAAAATGTAGAAAAATTGACATTGATTCTATGACAGGCAGAAAGAAGCAGGACTAACAGTGCCAATTCAGTATAGCTCATGTCCAGTTATCAATATAAAAATCCTGTTTTTGCAATCGCATGTTCGTTGTATACGGATATTGATTTTAATAATTTTTTTACTAAGTTGTCAAAACCGCTCTAGACCTCTGTTAGCTAGACCCTCTAGATTCGCTTATGACTGCAGATTGGCTCAATTTAGTCTTAGATGCATGATTTTTTTATTAGTTTTTATTGGCTTTGAACTAGCTGTCAGTAACTGCGAGTACTCTCGGATCTGTACTTAGTGTCTTTTTGTTGTTGGGAAGTACAAGTACCCGTCCACGTCCACTCTGTGTTTTTGTTAGATGTATTATATTTGTATCCATCTGATGAGTTAAGCCTTTTTTAACTGATGTTTATAGTTTGTTCTTAAGGGTACTATCACACCACTGTCCAAGGTTAGGGGAGGGTTGGGCGGCCGCTAACATGTTTAACCCCGCCATATTCTGTATGTGCTTGTCCCAATTCAGGAGTCTGTAATTCAGTGGTTGTTGTTTGTTGCTGCATGTGTCACATAATTATTAATGTTTCGTTCATTATTTTGTACATAAATTAGCCGTTAGTTTTCTCGTTTGCATTGTTTTACATTTGTCATTTTGGAGCCTGTTATAACTGACTATGCGGTATGGGCTTTGTGCATTGTTGAAGGCCGTACGGTGACCTATAGTTGTTTATCTCTGTGCCATTTTGTCTCTTGTGGAGAGTTGTCTCATTGGCAATCATACCACATCTTCTTTTTTATATGAACTCCTTGAAAACAAATTGACGAAATTCCGTGAAACTTGCGCTGTTTCTTCTTTAGGTGGGACATGAAGTTGTGCACCAGCTAACTTTTAATCTGATTTTATTCGGAGGGGGAGGTTGGTTCTTTCACATACCGAAAACAAAAGATTTGACTTTGCCATTTATAACTTTATGCTTTTGGAGAGGAAGTCGACATACGTTATTAACCATAAACTTTAAATAGATTTATAGAGAATTATCGCCTCAACTCCACAGAAAATCACTCAGTGTCTGTAAATCTTTTCATATCTTTAGAATTATTTAAAGGATTAAAACGCATATTCATTTATGAACTGTGTCGATGTGACATGTGTGTATTGAACACACCTTAAAGATGCCTTTACATTTCGTTGTAATTTCCAGGGTTAACTTGTGTATTTTTAGATAAGATTAAGTATGGTTTCTTAAAATAATAAAAAAAGAAGGAAGAAGTGGTATGTTTGCCAATGAGACAATTATCCACTAGATACCAAGTGACGTAGAAGTTAACTGCTATATGTCACCGTACGTCCTTCGACAATGAGCAAAACCCATACCGCATAGTATTCTATAAAAGGTCCCGAAATGACAATGTAAAACAGTTCATACGAGAAAATTTACTGCCTGATTTCATCGCGTTGTCATTTTATTGCTTTTATTTCCTTATTTATATTTAAATCTTTAAAAAATGTAGAGTGTTATGTAGTATAAATAAAATTCATTATCTTATCGCTAACTGTATCTATCATCACTCAGTCTCTATAAACGACATTTGTTATTTTATTTCTAATGTTATAATTAGTATTTCACCACTGCTATTACATATGCATAATATTTTTTCCTGATACGACATCACAAACCTCAAGCCCAAACATTTAATTTTTCTTTCAGAATTGTCAACGTACCGTTAAAAATATTTTTTTAACATAAATGTATATTAAAAAATAAAATGTCGTTGTAGCATCTTATATCTGCATTTTACACACCTCAACGATTCTTAGAGGGTCAGTTTGTTTTTTTTTTAATCTATTTTATTTTTATTTGTTTTCCAAATATTTTACCAGTTAAATAATATGTGATTATAATAATTCCTTTTTTGTTATTTTAATTAAAATAGGAACAATTTTAGAAAACCTTGATTGTTCCCATCTTTCCTGGATGTAGTTTTTTAATTGCTGCTTAAACGAACTTTACTCTTTTTTACGCTAAATGGCTCAGCTTGAAAACTGCAAAAACGCCCTATCCATGCATTGACGGTGACTTTTTTCGCTTAAAATCTACTTGATCTCCAATGTGAACACAGTTTGTATTTCAGAAACCTTAACATAATATATTTAATCAGCTATGTAGGATATCAATCGGTCGCGATTAATTAACACTTCAATTAAGTTATCTCTATAGCAACTATTGGGTGCTGATACATATTCAAAATGTTTATGCACAATAAACCAACTTTGGTGATTACTATTTTATTATTTATGCATAGAATTGGGCACATATAGATATATATGAACTTAAAATTGAGAATGGAAATGGGGAATGTGTCAAAGAGACAACAACCCGACCAAAGATCAGAAAACAGCCTAACATATGAACATATGTATATATAATAAAATACAACAATATTGAATAACATTTCATAGATAATTGTTCAATTCATGCAACGATAAGTATTCTGTAATGGCCACAAAGGTCCATTAACGTGGACTTTGGTCACCTATTGGTCGACCAGTGGGTGCTCTTTGGTAGCGGGTTAATTTGTGCTCTGACACTAACTGAATCTGCATGGGCAGGTACTTGACTTCGTCGCAATGAATATTGAATTATCATAAAATATCTACTTAAAAATAATATAATTATACTGTCAATATATCCGATTACCAGAATAAACCATAGAAATGAATTTTAAATATTCTTTATAAATTGTTCAGCATCAATAATAAACGTAACATTAAGGTTATTTTCATAGTTCCTAATATGGTAAATTAAACTGTTCTTCAAAAGCAGGAACGAATCAAGTTGACCAAGCAACGTATTGGGACGAATTGGTTTGTACGAATCGGAGTTGGAAGTTGGAACTAGCACCTCATTATTATCTATTCTTCATTTTTTTTTTTTTTTTTTGTCTTATTAGTTTTATTCTTAATGTTTTGCCCTTTATTCTGCACTTTTGTCTATCATTCTCTATGCTATTAAAGATCATTAAACCCACCAAGACCTCATCTAACGTACATCCAATTATAGGACGAGATTTCCTAGGTACGAATGTAACGGTTACCTCCTCATAACCGGAAGTCGACTTATATCTTCCTTTATTTCAGGACACGAACACAAGAAGAGGTACGAAATATATCCAAGAGAAATCGCAAACATCTGAACACGATGATTTACATAGCCAGTTTTATTTAATAAAGTAAATGGTTTACAATATCTAGGGCAATTGATTTTATATGCGAAGTGGTTTATAAGGCGATAAAATTATAAAATAAAAATGTGATTCTTGACTATTATCCAGCTGGACTGGTGCTGCAGCACATCTAGAGACTTCGAATTCACTGTCGTAAAGACCTAGATTAGATATAGGCATTTTAAGGAATACGTAAATGCAGTGTCCGAAAAATCTCATCTTATTTTAAAGCTACCCGTAAGAAAAAAGTCCTAACCGGACCGATTAGACTTGCTAAATATATGTGCAGCTATTCCACTCTCTTCTCCCTTTTCATTCCCTGTCATCAATACAAAGTTTTAAGACGTAGTCCATGTGTGTCCTCGACATGTTCATAATTTGACGAAAAAATTGTGCACACCACTCTGAGGGCACAGGAATCGGAAGTTCTATCAATAAAATTCTGTAAATAATAAAGTCGACTATCAATAGAGCTTCTCTACTACGAGAAGCTCTATTGATAGTCGACTTTATTATTTACAGAATTTTATTGATAGAACTTCCGATTCCTGTGCTGAGGGTAACTTCATGACGAATATTAACGGTAAATAAAACTGCCAAATATCAAAGGTAAATTATTTTTGTGCATGACGATATGTACTTTCTTTAGGACGATAAAATCTTTTAAGTAAGACTAGGTATCTCACCCCTGAGGTCCTGTCATGTTCCCCCACCTCGGGACTCATAACACAAACCCTAGCTAGAAATCTTTTAAGTAAGACTAGGTATCTCACCCTGAGGCCCTGTCATGTTCCCCACCTCGGGACTCATAACACAAACCCTAGCTAGAAATCTTTAAGTAAGACTAGGTATCTCACCCTGAGGTCCTGTCATGTTCCCCCACCTCGGGACTCATAACACAAACCCTAGCTAGAAATCTTTTAAGTAAGACTAGGTATCTCACCCCTGAGGTCCTGTCATGTTCCCCCACCTCGGGACTCATAACACAAACCCTAGCTAGAAATCTTTTAAGTAAGACTAGGTATCTCACCCTGAGGCCCTGTCATGTTCCCCACCTCGGGACTCATAACACAAACCCTAGCTAGAAATCTTTTAAGTAAGACTAGGTATCTCACCCCTGAGGTCCTGTCATGTTCCCCCACCTCGGGACTCATAACACAAACCCTAGCTAGAAATCTTTTAAGTAAGACTAGGTATCTCACCCCTGAGGTCCTGTCATGTTCCCCCACCTCGGGACTCATAACACAAACCCTAGCTAGAAATCTTTTAAGTAAGACTAGGTATCTCACCCCTGAGGTCCTGTCATGTTCCCCCACCTCGGGACTCATACCACAAACCCTAGCTAGAAATCTTTTAAGTAAGACTAGGTATCTCACCCCTGAGGTCCTGTCATGTTCCCCCACCTCGGGACTCATAACACAAACCCTAGCTAGAAATCTTTTAAGTAAGACTAGGTATCTCACCCCTGAGGTCCTGTCATGTTCCCCCACCTCGGGACTCATACCACAAACCCTAGCTAGAAATCTTTTAAGTAAGACTAGGTATCTCACCCCTGAGGCCCTGTCATGTTCCCCCACCTCGGGACTCATACCACAAACCCTAGCTAGAAATCTTTTAAGTAAGACTAGGTATCTCACCCCTGAGGTCCTGTCATGTTCCCCCACCTCGGGACTCATACCACAAACCCTAGCTAGAAATCTTTTAAGTAAGACTAGGTATCTCACCCCTGAGGTCCTGTCATGTTCCCCCACCTCGGGACTCATAACACAAACCCTAGCTAGAAATCCTATCTAACCACCCAGGGGTGTGGAAATATTGGTTGTGACCACTTGTCCCCTGGCAAGTGAAATTGTAAATTTTACTTGTCCGAAAGAAAAGTTACTTGCCCTGATTTCTTTATGAATTTTTGAATGAAGATGTATTTTAACATGTATGTTCCTTAAACAGTTTTGAAACACAAGGAAAATGGAAGTCATGGTCTTTGTATGTTAGACTGATAGAAATATAAGTAGAGTATATTCCAACTAGATAGAAACCAACCAAAAAACAACTCGGAGAAACAACTTTAAACTAAAGAATCTAGAGGCCAATTTTGCAAATTATTTTTCGATGCTAGCTTACATGAAACTGGGAGATTTTATCATGACTTACATTTTTTTCTTTATGGTGAGTCTGTGTGATATTAAAAGTTAATGAAGAGATGAAAACCAAAAAATTGATAAATCATTGAATTGTTGTTTGGCCTTCCGTTTTTTCTCAAAAAAAACTTTTGGTAGGCAATGGTAAATTTGAGATAATTTTAGATAACTAAGCAAAATCAAATCATTATAATTATAGAACTTTAAAATCCTCTATTTCATTAATTTTCATGCTATTTCTCCTTTGCCGCTTCTGATTTCCATTTCTTGTCAAAACTAAGTTCTTCGATCAACAATTTTATTTTATAAGAAGGTGACTCTTTTTTCATTTGTCAACTTCCAAGCGATGACCTATTAATTTGAAGATGCTTATCCAACGTGACCGGTCATTTAGTTTTCATTCTTGAGAAATCGGAGCTCGAAATCAATAATGACCATTTCTGGTGTATCGTTGCTATAACCTGATCGACGACCCCGGATCAATGGGGAAAAAAAATCACAGAATGTTAATGACACCCGGGTTCACATATTTATTTTTGGCAGTTTGATAATCCATCTATTTCTTGATCATTGATGATGTTTTACAAAAACCTGTTGCTTTCGTTATTATTTGATATTTTTCTAATTCGCTGAATAAATTTAGAGGACTTTTCTATATGATTATAAAAATTAACATTGTCAAGCAACATTTTTTTTTACTTGTCCACGGGCAACAAAGACACAAAAAATTGCTTGTCTGATCGGTCAAATGTACGAGTAGGGCAAGTTGGGCATATCATTTCCACACCCCTGCCACCTTGGTTTCTCTTAGTTCGGAGCAATGTAACCAGAGTGCAGGATTTTCATGGCAAAGTCTATTGTCTCCTCCAGGACTTCTGTGGCGCGAAGCAGCACTTTTTCCGACTGACCTTAGGCTTAGCTCATTCGATTGGGACGCTGCATTGTAGCGTATGGGTCCCAGGTTCGAATCAAGCTCTTCAGTTATACTATAAAATGGTAAACGGCCAGAAAGTCACAGGACATAAAGTCACAAATTTGATGGGACAAAAAGTCACAAATAATTTGTTGACAATTGTATAAAAAATAAGAGAAAGATCTTGAAATATTTTCTTTTTATTACATATATTAATTTTTAAGTTTAGGAAATTGTTCAAAAGCCTTGATATATGAAAATTTATTAAATTTTGATCATTCAAAAGATATATTTCTTGGCACCATGTAGCCATTTAAGTACCAAGACACTTTGACATTTTGTTTTCATAATTTTTTGATCATTATTGATATTTATTGAATAAATTTTAATAACAAAGTTGCTTTATATATGATAGTTCAGGAAAAAAACAAAAAAATATTTTTAAAATTCGTGTTTTCTTGTTAAAAGAAAGAAAATCTCAAAACTGAATTGCGACTTTTGTCTGTGACTTTTGTCCTGTGACTGTCCTACATTCTATAAAATATGGAGGTGTGGCCTTGGCGTCTCAAAAGCCTGACAATTCATGATAAGAATATTTTGACAAATCATGGTGAAATGATAATTAATTTGATGCTAACCGTAGCCAAAAATGACTTATTGACGGCAAAGGCCGTTCCTGCCCTCCTAACTGTCATTGTAAAGATATTATAATCAGTTGCTGGTACTGCACATTTAAAATATTAAGCATCACATAATCTCTAAAATAAGTCGTGGCACTGTTAAATTCTGACCATTTTCCCTGTTTGTTTGTATTTACATATATATATATTGCAGACTCGAGATGGGAGCCTACAAGTACATGCAGGAAATCTACAGGAAGAAGCAGAGTGATGTCATGAGATTTTTGCTTCGTATAAGATGCTGGCAATACCGTCAACTGTCCTCAATCCACCGTGCTCCAAGGCCAACTCGTCCAGACAAGGCACGTCGTCTTGGATACAGAGCTAAACAAGGTTTATAAATGTGTTAAAATAGACTTCAATAATAATGAATTCTTTATCTAAAGAGGGTAAACACAGTTAGTTGTAACAAGTCTTCCCTGAGCCCCTCGAATACAAATTTTAATACAATCGAAAACAGATATTTACAAGTACTTCAATGTTTTATGTAGACTTCATTGATTAGAGAGCAACCATTTAAGGTTCATCATGAGACATAACAAACGGAGTAAAAAGGCTGTATTTACACCTCAAAAACTACTCTTGAGTACAGACTTACCCGTCAAGTTGGAAAAGTTTTAAGGCCTGGCATCCACTAGATATATAAAAGTTAAATGCATTTTGTGTTTTATAAAGATAAAATCTTTTTTTGGATTTTGATGGGCATTTTTAGCTCACCTGGCCCGAAGGGCCAAGTGAGCTTTTCTCATCCGTCGTTAACTTTTACAAAAATCTTCTCCTTTGAAACTACTGGGCCAAATTTAACCAAACTTGGCCACAATCATCATTGGGGTATCTAGTTTAAAAATTGTGTCCCGTGACCAAGCCAACCAACCATGATGGCTGCCATGGCTAAAAATAGAACATAGGGGTAAAATGTAGATTTTGGCTTATAACTCAAAAAATGTCCATCAAAATCCAAAAAAGATTATATCATTCTGAAAAACAAAATGCATTGAACTTTTATATATCTAGTGGATGCCAGGCCTTAAAACTTTTCCAACTTGACAGGTAAGTCTGTACTCAGAGTAGTTTTTGAGGTGTAAATACAGCCATTTTTGTCTGTTTGTTATTAAGAACCTTAACTTCAAGGGGGTTATGGTTTTTGTTCGACGTGAACAATTTTATTTAGTTTTTCAATCAAAATAATTTGTTCAAAACTAAACACCATAAGGTATGGGGAAAATCTGGATTCAGAATAAATTTTTTCATCAATTTGGGAATCAATATTTTTTTAGGAAAATTTTACTAGTCTGAATCAATATTGACTTGTCTTGGGCATCGGTGCAGACTAGTAAAATGGCAAAAATATGTAAATCTTTACTATTTGACTTGGACTATATATATTGTGTGCACTGGAAACAAAATTGACTGTTTTTTGTTAATCCTCAATGCCACAAGTCATAGATGTGCTGTTTGAAATTTACTCGTGATGTTCTTAAAATTAACCTATTTATTGACATTGTAATCAAATTGTGTCATTCAAGCTTGGTTTATATTTACATTTCCTGAAAGCTTTTCCTGTCGGGTTACACAGATTTGAATATGAATAGTCCGGAAAGTATAATATTTGGTTTTCAATTGTAGGGTATGTTATATACAGAGTTCGTGTCCGCAGAGGAGGTCGAAAACGTCCAGTACCCAAAGGATGTACATATGGTAAACCCAAAACTCATGGAATCAATCAACTGAAGTTCCAAAGATCACACAGGTCTATTGCTGAGGTGTGTATAAAAAAATAACAAAAATACCCATTTCCAAGGAAAATTCAAAACTAAACGGAAAGCTCAAACACATCAAACGAAAGGATTACAACTGTCTTATTCCTGACTTGGCACGGTTTTATAGATAGTTAAATCTCTCACTTGTATGACAGTCACAAAGAATTCCATTCTATGACAGCAATGTGTGAGCTAAACACCATGCTACATATGTATTTTAACAGGAAGTTGATATTCAGCAATTAGATTTCAAGTTGCCAAATAGTTGGCCAGTAATAAAGAGAAGTACAATATGAGGGATTGCTAAAAAAAACTTGAATTTCTATTCAAGTTACTTGTTTATCATTTGGTTTCTGTAGAAGGGTTCTCACAATGGACTTCATAAACCACTATTGGTAGGTCAGTGATATTTGGTATGCAGTTCGTTAAGCTTTTGAAAAACTAATTTCCATAAAGATTATATAGCCACTGCCATTCTTATTGACAATCTTCTCTTTGACACATTCTCCTTTTTAAATTGCTCGTCTATCAGGGTATCTTGCATATTTTACATGTTAAAGTTATAAAGTAATTTTTTGTGCATTTTACTATATAAATTACATTCACGTGAAACTTCTCTACATGTAGATCTGTGTAAACAGTTTAATTACAGTTTGTTCTTATGTTCTGCTGTTAAAACACTCCCAGGTTAAAGGTGTTGGAGCTTTCACAAACATTTATAACCCTACAACAAGTCTGGACCCTGTCATTCAGTGTCAATGGTTGCTGTTTGTCATATTTGGTTTATTAGTCCCCTATTGAAGAAGTCGAATGGGACTTCAGGTTTGCAAATTGATTTGAACTTAGAATTCACTGAATCAATCAGTTTCTTTTTTGTTGTTGTTCATGCTTGAAGATATTGAATTTATGATTTGTATATAGTTTTATCATGACAAGTTACAGATCAAGTTTAAATTTTGGTCCGATCTATTGATTTTGTTCAGAATTATGGTCCTAAAAATTCACTCGAATAATCATTTCCACACTTTTTTTCGTCATGCTTGAAGACGTTAAATGATATTTGTTATACAGTTTACACCATGACGAAGTTATAGATCAAGTAAGCATTTTGTTCCAGTACAATGAATTTTTAACAGGTAGGGGACTCTGTATGGCCAGGCAATACTCACAGAATGCCGTTTTCATTTGACTTGCTTCACATTTTGTCTGGTCAGGACTTGCATATTGGACAATTGTTAATGTTTTTTTTAACCTTTAAATGGCTGTACTGTGACCTGCAGTTGCTTACAGCCGTATATCCACATCATTTGGAAAACATGGGATAGTCTCATTTGCAATCATACCACAACTCTTTCAATCAACCCGACAAGTTTGATAGTTAATTTGGTAAACATTAATTATCTCTAAAGGTATACATTTAAAACTTTAAAATTTTATTTTTAGGAACGTGTTGGTCGTAAATGTGGAGCCCTCAGAGTATTGAGTTCTTACTGGGTGGCTCAAGATTCTTCCTACAAATATTATGAGATCATTTTGGTAGATCCATTCCACAAGACCATCAGGAGAGATGCCAAGATTAACTGGCTTTGCAATCCTGTTCACAAACACAGAGAATTGAGAGGACTTACTTCAGCAGGAAAATCCTCCCGTGGACTTGGAAAGGGACATTGCTTTACCAAAACAATTGGTGGATCCCGTCGTGCTGCTTGGAAGCGCAACACTACTGTCAGTCTACGAAGGAAACGTTAAACTTTCCTTCCATATTTTTTTTTTTTTCATTTTTTTTCTGCCTTTGGCGATTTCTTGTTTCTGACAGTGATTGCTGAGGCTTGGATCACAAAATGACTCAATAAAAAAGGGAGTCTTGTTGTAACTTTTTGTTTGTCTTTTTTTTATAGATTAGAAATGTAGTCTCAACAATGTATCTGTCAGTAGTCTAGTGTTGTATTGTATAATAGCTGTTTTTTTGGTAGACTAACCTTGATGGTCACATGGTAACATGCTAGCTTCTATTAAACAGGTTCAATCCCCTGTCAGGTCAAACCAAAGACTTATAAGTAGGTATGTGTTGCTTCTCAGGTACATTGGATTTAGAGAAAGAGCAAATATGGATGGTCTATTTATAGTTTGTGAGCAATATAAATCCATCTCTGCATGTCATTCTAGTTCAAAGCAGGGTAAATCATGGGACATGCCTACCACATGGTGTAATAAGGGATCACATAGAAGACATCAAATTCTCAAATGGATTAAATTCAAAGTAATAAATCACCCAGCTTGGGAATGTGTCTATTTTTGAAGACTATGATGCCCTCTAGTTGTCATTTGGTAATTAAGATTTACCACACATTTTTCATGATCAATACAATGCAATGTTTAATTTTGCCTTCCACTGATAAAACACAGATCAAGTTGAATTTGGGTAGTGTCACTTTAACCATTATTGAGTTATGCCCCTTTATAAATCGAAAAATTGCAAAATTTTTAGTTTCTATTCTGTAATTTAAGTTTGCCCCAAACAAACATTATGAAATCTATACACAATACTCATTACCACAAAATGAAGATAAAGTACAAATATTGTTTCTGTTCTCTTACTTTAGTTTGCCTCAACCAAATGTTATGAAACTTATACACAATGCTTATTACTACATAATATAGATTAAGTACGAAATTCGGTGGCGTCACTTTTACCATTCTTGAGTTATGTCCCTTTTAAAACATAAAAATTGCTGAATTTTTCGTTTCCGTTCTCTAACTTTAGTTTGTCTCAACTAAATGTTATAAAACTTATACACAACCGTTCTAGAGTTATGCGTGTTTACAAACAGAAAAATTGCTGAATTTTTCGTTTCTGTTCTCTACTTAAGTTAGCCTCAACCAAATGTTATGAGACTTGCACACAATGCTTATTACCACAAAACTCAGATCAAGTTCAAATTTGGGTAGCGTCACTTTTACCGTTCTTCAGTTATGTCCCTCTATAAGTATATGATGTGCAAGCGGGGACATCATCTGTGTCCACATGTGTCCACAATCCACATTTATTTTTGTCTCGCCCTGACGTAGTCAAAAAGCGAGACATAGGTATGCTGTTTCCGGCGTCGGTGGCAGCATCAACAATGTATCAGTTTGTGATTAGGTCAAGTTCATGGTGAACCACTAGTGGTAGGTCAATGATATTTGGTATGCAGTTGTATTAGCATTGGCACATCTCATTACCATGGAGATTATTTGGCCCCACCCCCTCAGTCAAGGTCTATTGACTTGGAAACTTTGCTTAGTTTACATGTATTAGTTTGTGATTAGGTCAGTTCATGGGGAACCACTAGTGGTAGGTCAATGATATTTGGTATGCAGTTGTATAAGCATTAGCATATCTCATTTCCATGGAGAATATTTGGCCCTGCCCCTCATTCATGGTCTATTGACTTTGAAACTTTTGCTTAGTTTACTTGTATTAGTTTGTGATTAGGTCAGTTTAAGATGAACCACAAATGTTGAGTAAATGATATTCGGTATGCAAATGTATTGGCATTTGCAAGTTTCATTTCCATGGAGATTATATAACCCCACCCCCTAATTATGGTTTATTGACTTTGAAACTTTTACATAGTTTACAAGTTAATGTTTGTGTTTAGGTTTGTTTAAAGGGAACGACTTATGAAAAGTCAATGGTATTTGGTTTGCAGTTGTATTAGCATTGGCACATCTCATTTTCATGGAGATTGTTTAGCCCTGTACCTTCAGTCATGGTTCATTGACTGAATATTTGCATAACTTACATGTATATGCTATTTTAATTTCAACATTTGCATTATCAAAATAACAAATAGGCGAGACATATCTCTGTTAACAGTTTATTTTTTTTTTTTGAGATCTCATCCCTACCTCATTTAATCTTGATGGAATGCATTAAATGTATTATGATATGCCCATTGCTATATGGTATTAAGATTGACTTGGTTCTTGCTTTTAATGACCTAACTTTTACAACCTTTAATTTAGCTGTCATATATTTATTATTGAATTTTTGTTAACACTTCTTATTTGTGTCCCACCATTAAATAGCAAGGGCATGTTCTGTCATGTAGAAATAACAGATGTAATACTAATAGTATGATTGCCATGAGACCATTATCCATCTGACCAGAGATCAAATTATCATGTCCGTCTTCATCCTGCAGTGTCAAAACAGCTATTACAAAGTAGACTATTTCCATGTCAGCAGATCAGCTGAAAGGTTTCTGCCACTATCCAATATATCCTCCTTTTATAGTGGTAGTCCCATCCTTTATCCAGTCCTTGTGGAATGTACCCTCCACCACTTTTTCTAAATACCGTTTTGTTTAAACTTTGTAGTAAATATTCTGTGATATTTTCACTTATATAATGTGTTATTATACGACCGCAAAAATTTTTATTGGTATCTCGTCGTCAGCGTCGTCCAAATACATTTGGTTTCCTGACTATAACTTTCTATGAAATTTAAACACAAGGTTTATAACCACAAAAGGAAGTTTGGGATTGATTTTGGGGGTTATGGTCCCAACAGTTTAGGAATTAGGGGCCCAAATAAGCATTTTTCTAGTTTCCAGACAATAACTTGTGGAACAGTGTATGGATCTCTCTGAAATTATACCACAAAGGACGGTTAGGATTAGCTTTGGGGGGGTGGATTAAGGCTCAAAACATTTAGGAATTGGGGACAAAAAAAGGGGAAAAACAAGGGTTTTTTGGTTCATGGACAATTACTTAGTACAATACATAATTTAAAAGCAGTGTAAGGGAGGTAATTCAAACAACATTTGAATTACCTCCCTTACACTGCTTTTAAATTATGTATAAAGAAATGGTGTATTGTTTTGAGGTGATTAGCTGTCAATTCATTTTCAGAAGTTACTATTAAAATGCTGATTAAGGTATATGAATGATGAGGGAAAGAAAAAAGGGGGGAGAGTAAAAAAGAAGTTGTGGGGTACAAGATTTCCGAAATTAAAAAGAAAATTTCTTCAAATATTATTTTTTTTCTGCCAAAAAAAAGGGGGGGGGTCAATTCGCAACAGCATAGTGTATTGCATAAAAGCCAAAAAAAAAATGGGGTCAATTTGCAACAGCATAGTGTATTGCACAAAAGCAAAAAATTGAATATAAATTCAAATCATATAACCAATTCTAAGTTCCTTGACTACAGTTATTCTGTGTCAGAAACCAATTATGTGTCTAATATATATTTAATTACAATCCAAATTCAGACCTGTATCAAGCGCGAATATTGTGTCCATTTTTGCCCCAACTGTTCAGGGTTGGACCTCTGCGGTTGTATCCAGCTGCGCTCGGCGAAGCAATTTGTTCTTTTTCATCTGATATTACAATAACAGTAGTTTATAAGTTTTGATCCTTTGCTAAAAAAAAATATTTATAAAAAGGGGTAGTCCATCCCCCCAAATGCCTGTGTTCTAGTCCACCATGCAAAACTAAAATTTATTGTTTCAGCTTGTTTCAGCTCGCAAGAAGTTGCTAATCTATAACTTTCTTGTATATAAACAGACGTCAAGGTGAGTTAACAGCAAATAACTTGAACAGATGTATACCTGTTAAATCCTCAAATAACCAATACATAACCTGGTATAGACTAGTCCAAATAATTATTTGGCCTAGGTATAGACATACTTGTAACAGGTCAAAGAATGCACACGCCGAAATGTCGCCCCCTTTACTACCATTGACTATGTTGATGGCCCTAAATATAAAGTTTTACTACAAGTACTTGAAAATGAGGTTAAGGTCAGATAAACCATGCCAGAAATACATGTACACCTTACAATCATTCCATACACTGAATATAGATAACCTACTGCTTCTAGTATAACAGAAACTGACCAAACCATGCAAACTTTATATTGACAAATGACCCATGAATATGAGGGCAAGGTCGGATGAACCCTGCCAGACAGACTGGTCCACTTGACAATCATTCCATAGATCAAATATAGTATCTAGGAAATATTAACCACGAAAACTTATTGACCAATGAACCATGAAAATGAGGTCAAGGTCAAATGATACCTCAAAGATAGACAAACATTACAATCATTCCATACACCAAAATTGACCTATAATTGCTTATAGTTTAAGAAAACCTCAAAACACAAAATCTTAACATTGAGCAATGAACTGTGAAAATAAGGTCAAGGTCAAATAAAACCTGCTAGACTGACATGTACATCACAAAATATTTCCATACACCAAATATAGCTGACCTATTGCATACAGTATTAGAAAAACTGAACTTTAACCACTGGACCATGAAAATGAGGTCCCGGTCAGATGACACCTGTCAGTTTCATATAAACCTTCCAGTCATTCCATACACCAAATATAGTACACCTATTGCTTATAGTATCCGATATCTGGACTTGACAACTAAAACTTAACCTTGTTCAATGATCTATGAAATGAGGTCGAGGTCAAGTGAAAACTGCAAGGTATGCACATTCATTCAAGTAGGACAAAAATTGAAAACAACACGTCCTTCATCAGGAACGCTCAAAGCCAAACATTTGAAATCCGAGGGATGTATAAGTACCAAAACAGTTGAAGAGCTATATGACAAAAATACATAAAACAAAGAGCCAAATTCATCTAAAGTCAACTTTGCCTGAGGGAGTTGAAACCTTAGTTTCTTTTTAATTTCAAAATTTATAAACGGACAATTTTGGAAAGGTTTGTTATAAATCATGTCAGTACCGAAGTACTGACTACTGAGCTGATGAAACCCTCGGGGACTGATAGTCCACCAGCAGAGGTATCGATCCAGTGATGTAAAAAATTGAAAACAACACATTTAATAATGTCATGCGTCCGAAGCGCTTTTCTGGATTTACCTTCATCAGGAACGCTCAAAGCCAAACATTTGAAATCCGAGGGATGTATAAGTACCAAAACAGTTGAAGAGCTATATGACAAAAATACATAAAACAAAGAGCCAAATTCATCTAAAGTCAACTTTGCCTGAGGGAGTTGAAACCTTAGTTTCTTTTTAATTTCAAAATTTATAAACAGACAATTTTGGAAAGGTTTGTTATAAATCATGTCAGTACCGAAGTACTGACTACTGAGCTGATGATACCCTCGGGGACTGATAGTCCACCAGCAGAGGTATCGACCCAGTGATGTAAAAAATTGAAAACAACACGTTTAATAATGTCATGCGTCCGAAAGGACATGACGGACAAAAACTTCGTAACATAAGGCATCTATATATGAAGTATCCAGGTCTTCTAACTTCTGAAATATTAAGCTTTTAAGTAGTTAGTTAACTCCGCCATCGGATCACAATCCATATGTTGAGCTTTTTGCGACAAAAGTTGAAGGCTCGACAAAAGCCTCAAATAACCATTACATGACTTGGTGTACAGATTATTAACTTAAACCCTCAGTTATTACATGACTTGGTGTACAGATATACACTCCAAAAAAAAAATCGATAATATATCATGTGAACAGATATTTACCTGTAAAAACTTCAAATAACCATTACATATCTTGGTGTACAGATATTAATCTGTAAAAACTCGACATTACATAACTTTGTGTACAGATATTTATCGGTTAATAATCATTATACAACTCGATGTACAGTTAACCTGTAAAACCTTTAAAAAGTAAATCACGCCAACATATTAAAGGGAGTGGGCCAAAAAGTCCACAGTACCTATTCTATAAATAAGATGTACCATTTAATAGATCCGTGTTTTTACTCGCTTGGCTTTATAATAATTAATAACTATATTTCTGATCTAATGTTCTATTCTATAAACTACATATATACATTGTCGCTACAAATCTACAACTCCACTCTGTTTGGCTACACGTGCTGTCCTTATCTATAAAGTCATGAATATTCATCAGCTATGTAGGCGTGTCAAAATCGTATCATACGCGATAATGACCAGCCAGTACACACTGTAATGATTTCATTAACCAGTATTAAAAAGATAAACATAACATCCCCGCCCACAAATTAGAAATTTCTAAAAATTTCTTACTGGTTAATGAAATCCTTATATATGAAAATTATTAATATCCAAAACAAAAATTCTGAAACAATCTGTAAGTAAATACTAATTGTACTGTAAAATACACACATTTAAAAAAAATCAAAAGTTATCATTAAATAATAATACTATGTTTCAAATTAAATAACGTCAAAATTTGGAGTATAAAAATAAAAACAGAAAGTTTTAAAAGATCTAGAATAAAAGGTTTCTTTTTCTTCGTTGAAATATGCATTAAAAAAAATGTATGTCAGAATGTATATGAGAACAGAAAACAATAAAACATTTTTCAGTTAGAATCAATAATCATGGTTTAAACTTAATGACCAGTGTAATTAACTTGCAGTTTTATTTTCAATTCTTGAAACGGAAATTCTGTTTATCTGATTTGTCAAAATGACAAGTGTGCATAAATTTTATTGTTACAAATCAACAAATCTAACCACCAAAGCTCATTATAACTCATTATATAGAAATCACAACACCATTAATATCTGTGTGTGAAAATTTGTACACAGATGTTCGATACCATAGGTCGTAAAATCTTGACCATTAAACTTTCACTTGTTTATCTAACGGATACTTCCAAGAGCACGACAGATTACAACTGTCAACTTTGCTCAAGTGAACACTTGCGATGCATAAATTGTAGCTTTAAATAAACATACATGTTTGAAAGTGATGACACTAGCAGAGACCCGTGACTCTTAATAAATTTCAAATAATAATAACTAGTCTATCTCACACACTCGCAGAATTATCCATTAATCCCCCGCCGAGGATTAAAGATTCTTACAACATTCAATCAAAATAGATATTAATATAAGAAAACATAGGTTATTTCTAGCATAACATCTTTTGCGCTACTACATCTGTTGTTCAACGTTTAAACACTTAAAAAAATCACGGCCACCAATTTTTGGCCCTTCTAACAAAATCCCGGCCACCAATTTTTGGCCCCTCTAACAAAATCCCGGCCACCAATTTTTGGCCACTATAACAAAATCCCGGCCAACAATTTTGGCCACTATTACACTTTATACCTCTTCTAACATTTGATTTCATCCAATATTCTTAATACAATTAGACACTCAAATAGCAAAAATAACTTTTAAATATAACCTTATCAGCACGATTTCAGTATGAACAATAAATATAATAGTACTTCTAAATGCAGTCACGTGTAGCCCTATATAATTATATATAAGCATGCAAAAATTTTAATTTGATATAAAATATAACAAAGCAATGAAGTAAATGTCACTAACAGTTCAATGTAAATCAGTGTTATCATAAACACATATCAACAAAATTTCAAATTTATTTAATATTGTCACAAAAATGTTCTTCCATCGACATTTGTCTCAGTGGTATCCGTGGTTTGGTATTTACATCTATAGTGGCGAGACAATTTTCACACACTATCATCACGTTACAAGTGGCGAATCAATATTCACACACTCAATGTCAGAATCTTGTGGCGAGGCAATTCTCACACACAAGTATAATCTCTTCAAATAATGTTGACTAGCTGTGGCGAGGCAATTCTCACACAGATCAGTAAAAGAACGTTTGGAACAATTTTGGTTGGTTGTGGCGAAACAATTCTCACACACAAAAAAAATCACATTATCATCGGAGCAAACTGGTTAAATATATATACACTTTCTGCAATCACATCTTTCGCGGTCATCACTTTTTTCCCCACATTTACAAATAATTTTGAAACTTCTAAATTCAATGTGAAATCCGAGTTTCGTAAACTGGCCTACCTCTTATATGAAAATGAAAATCCATCGTTAAAGTACAGAAATAATAAAGATACATGTCCATAATACTATTGAAAATTACGTTGCTGTATATAGTTCCTGAAAAGTTATGATTAGCTGATATGATTCACTTGTTTAAATCACCGTTCTAGTCATAAGATCACCTCCGATATAAAATGTTATACAATCAGCACAAAATCCATGTAAATCAAAATAAAAAGTAAATATATCCAGGAGAAAAACAAGCCATTTTGAACTGATTCCAGCAACTACTACGAAATTAAAGTCACAATATCAATAAATCTAATTTAGGTCCTCCACCATGATAGATCCGTGTTTTTACTCGCTTGGCTTTATAATAATTAATAACTATATTTCTGATCTAATGTTCTATTCTATAAACTACATATATACATTGTCGCTACAAATCTACAACTCCACTCTGTTTGGCTACACGTGCTGTCCTTATCTATAAAGTCATGAATATTCATCAGCTATGTAGGCGTGTCAAAATCGTATCATACGCGATAATGACCAGCCAGTACACACTGTAATGATTTCATTAACCAGTATTAAAAAGATAAACATAACACATTTCTTCTTGTTTATCAGACAAATTGAACCTTAAATACTGGTATTCAATGCCAATTCAAAAATTACCCCCAATTAGTTTGCAATTAATGAAAGTTTAAAAATGACGGATCTTCTTTGAAAGTTGACTAATGAACCTTAAATACTGGTATTTAAAGCCAATTAATAACATTACCCCTAACTATTTTTCATTTAATAAAAGTTTTAAAATGACAGATCTTCTTTCAAAGTTGACTGATCGACTAATCCCATTTCCATTCTCAATTTTAATCGTACTAAATACTAGTAATCTCTCTGAAGACTTCTTAGAATATGCATACGGAACATTTCCATCAATTTTAGAGCCTTTGAAATTTTCAAAGAATGTAAATTCCACATTTTTATACGACCGCAATTTTTTTTTGCGTCCGTATTATGTTATAGCGATGTCTGCGTCAGCTGAGTCCGAAGACATTTTGGTTCGCATGAATAACGAGTATAAATGCACGAAATCTCTATGAAATTTAAGCACAAGGTTCCATACCGCTAAAGGATGGTTTGGATTTTTTTGTTGTTTTTTTTTTTTTGGGGGTATTGTCCTAGAGGTTTTGTATTTGTGGGCCAAAAAAGGTCAGTTTTACATGTTCATAGAAAATAAATTGGTTTGCAGACGACAATAATTTTAGTATAAGTGTATGGATCTGAATGAAATTTTAGCACAATGTTTCATACCACAAAAGGAGGGTTGGGATTGATTATCGGGGTTATTGTAGTAGCTGTTTTGTAATTAGGGGCCAAAACAATTATTTGTCTGGTTTTAAGACTCACAATAACTTGCTTTTAGGAATTTTTGGTCCTCAATGCTCTTCAACTTCGTACTTTATTTGGCCTTTTTAACATTTGGTTGATTCGAGCGTCACTGATGAGTCTTTTGTAGACGAAATGCGCGTCTGGCTCAAATATAAAATTTCAATCCTGGTATCTATGATGAGTTTATTGAGACTATATGTGTATATATCTATCAAATTTTAGCACAAGGTTCCACACCTCAATCGGAAGGTTGGGATTAATTTTTGGGGTTATTGTCATAATTGTTTAGGAATTATGGGCCACAAAGGGCCTAACAAAAACAATTATTTGTCTGGTTAAGAGACTATGACTTGGGTATTAGTGTATGGTTCTCTATCAAATTTTTGCACAAGGTTCCATACCACAATAGGAAGGTTTATAGTCATAGAGGCTGTTTAGCAATTCAGGGCAAAAAAAAAACAAGCACTTTTCCTATTTCAGGACAACAAGGATTTGTATAGTAAGTCTTACTATACAAATCCTCTTTGAGGACAATAATTTATGTATAAGAGTATAGATTTCTATGAAATTTTACCACAAGGTTCCATATTTTAAAAGGAAAGTTGGGATTGATTTTTTAGGGGTCATGGCCCAAACAGTTTATTAATTAGGGGTTGAAAAGGGGACAAAACAACTATTTTTCTGGTTTGCAGGTAATAAACTTGAGTATGAGTGTATATATGGATCTCTATTGAATTTGAGTACAAGGTTCCATACCACAATAGGAAGGTTGGGGTTTATTTTTGGGGTTATTATAGTAGCTGTTAAGGAATTAAGGGCAAAAAAGGGACTACCAAAAACAATTAAATAATAACTTGAGCATAAGCGCATGGATCTCTATTAAATTTTAGCACAAGGTTCCATACCACAATAGGAAGGTTGGGATTTACTTTTGGTTTTTTTTTGTGTAGATTTTTAGTAATAAGGGACCAAAAAGGGGTAAAAAACAAGCATTTATCATGTATCAGGACAATAATTTGGGTATAAGAGTATAGAATTTGGGTATAAGAGTATAGATTCCTATGAATCTTTACTACAAGGTTCCATATTTCAAAATGAAAGTTGGGATTGATTTTTTGGGGGTCATGGCCCAAACTGTTTAATAATTAGGGGTCGAAAAGGGGTCAAAAACAACTGTTTTTTTTTCTGGTTTGCAGGCAATAACTTGATTTAAAGTGTATGGATCTCTATCAAATCTTAGCACAAGGTTCCATACCACAATAGGAAGGTTTGGGTTTATTTTGGGGGTTATTAATGTACCTATTTAGGAATTAGTAAAATCAAAGTGCTGGATAGCACCTCTGGGAAGTTTGCAACTGTAGATGTGTATTTTTTCTAATAGATTATAGATGTGTATTATTTTAAATATGTATTCAATCACAGCTTTGATATTTTTAACTAAACCATTTTCTTTTTTCATAAAAGTTTTCATATAAAATTTTGATATTTTCTATTGCAACCTTGAACTGTTGTTCTAAAATAATCAAATATACAATAAGCTCTGTTAATTTCTTTATGTGCCCATGCCATATCTAGGGCCTGTGATTTTATAGTATTTTTTTCCATTCGTAACTGGGCATAACCCTAACAACAACAGTAAAATGACGGCACCGAAATTCAAACTTGATCTTGGTGTTGTGGTTAAAAGTATTTTGTATAAGTTTCGTAACAATTGGTTGAGGCACACTAAAGTTAGAGCACGGAATTGAAAAAAAATCGTAAGTGTTCCGCGGAACCCGGTGTTTCGCCTACTTTTGCTGTTAATCGCAGGCTCAACAAAAATGAGGAAAATTAATAAAATATTCCTCTCTATACTATCTTTTGATTGTAAGAAGCTTCTGTCCAAGTTTGGTAAAATCCAGGATAGTTTATGAATCTAATAAATGTTTTAAAAATAACTGCAGACTGTATGTAATGTTAACTGGAAGAAAAGCTAAGTCCATTAAGTAAAATACGGAAAAACAAGAACAAAATTTTAACTAAATTTCCTTCTAGATACTAGCTTTTGATCATAAACAAGCTTCTGTCCAAGTTTGATACAAATCCAGGATAGTTTAAGAAAGTTATTAAAATTTTAAAACTTTAGCCACAGAGTGAATGTAATGTTTCCTGGCAGAAAAACCAAGTCCATTTATAAGTAATATACTGAAAAAATGGATTTTTTTTTAACAAAATTTACTTCTGGGTACTATTGTATGATCATAAACAAGCTTCTGTCCAAGTTTGGTAGAAATCCAGGATAGTTTAAGAGAGTTATTAAAATTTCAAAACTTTAACCACAGAGTGAATATTTGTGGATGCCTCCGCCGCCGCCGCTGAAATGTAGAATCGCTATGTCTCGCTTTTCGACAGAAGTCAAAGGCTCGACAACAATCAGTTTTTAAATTTGTAAAGGGGCATAACTGTAAAGGGGCATAACTCTAGAACAGTAAAACTGACGCCACTAAAACTCAAATTTAATCAGTGTTTTGTGATAATGAGCATTGTGTATAAGTTTCATAACATTTGGTTGAGACAAACTAAAATTAGAGATCGTAAACAAAAATTCAAGCAACTTTTCATTTGTTAAGGAGCATAACTCTAGAATTGTAAAATCGACGCCACCAAAATTCAACTTGACCTGTGTTTTGTGGAAATAAGCATTGCGTATAAGTTTCATACAATTTGGTTTAGGAAAACTAAAGTTAGAGAACAGATGGGATGTACGGACGTACATACAAGTAAGGGATGTATAAATTCTTACAGAAGAAAAGGGTAAAACTTAATACGGTGGAGACATAACAATAGCAGTATGACGACATGAATAAAAGTTTATATACACTAGATTCATAGAAGTGCTAATAACCCCGGCTGTAACACATTTTATAGTTGATGCTGTGAAATTTAGCATTGACACAATAACATTTGAGATTTTGGTTTGTCATAATTATTTGGACTAGCACTAAGAAAAGAAAGTCATTTTCCTATTACATGGACAGATTTTATTTAATCATGTAAATAATTGCTACAGCACTTGTCTTGATACACTGAGTTATTCTAAGTAGAAGCTGACTTGTCTGCCTTATATCCTTGTAACGATTTGTGTACAAATGTAATTGTTAATCGTAACGCTGAGGAGGCTGCGATATGTACGAGCTGTCGTTCAGTCAATGTTTTTCAGCTGTCAGTTTGACCCACGTGACTGAGCATGCTGGACGAGTGAAGGTCCTTAATTCCACATTGGAATGTGAAATAGCTAGTATTTAAATAGCGGAATTTAAAGTTTTCAAATGTTTTGGCATCAAAACATTCTGATCGATGTTTTAACAAAACATGCACCTTTCTATCATAGCCGGTATTTACCTTTACTCATCGATGGCGTGTGACATAAGCCATATGATTATCGAGTATTTCTGTCACCTGTGTGTAATTGTTCAATCAAACTTTTATCACTTGTCAATTATCCGAAGGCTTGGTCAAAACATATCAGTAATGTCAGCCATACGGGATTCTTTCGATACACTCGGACTTTTACTTATTTAATAATAAACATTTGTAAATATCGTACATAGTAAAAAAAAGCGCGGGAAAATGTTCATTCATGAAATATTCATGAATGAATTAAACGCTGTCTATTTTCTTTGATTTTCTCTTCAGCGCATGGCAGATCCGCGAAGTAGTGTTTGTGATAGTTATTTTCAAAATGAAGTTAAATTCATCTGAACTGTCGGTGAACATTCATTCCTTTTTTATTCAAGCTGTAATCTTTTCAAAAGGACTCAAAATTTCAAAAGAATCTTCTTACAATCAGTATTCAAACACTTGTACTACATTATCTTGGAGCAGAACATTTGCGATAGTCTGTCACCGGAAGTTTGAGGCCGACGCCTAAGGAAAGTATTGCTATAGCAAACTTCCCAAAAAAAGGGCTAACAAAACAATTATATTTGTTCACAGAAAATAACTTGAGCATAAGTGAATGGATCTCTTGCAAATTTTAGGACAAGGTTCCTTACCACAATAGGAAGGTTGGGATTGATTTTTTAGGGGTTATTGTCGTAGCTATTTAGTATTAAATTAGGGGCGAGAAAGGGATAAAAAACAAGCATTTTTCATGTATCAAGACACTAATTTGTGTATAAAAGATCTCTATGAAATTTTACCACAAGGTTCCATACTTCAAAAAGAAAGCTGGGATTGATTTTGGGTGTCATGGTCCAAACCATTTAATAAAAAACTAGGATTTTCTGATTTCTAGATAATAACTTGAGTATAAGTCTATGTATTGCTTTATAATTGTGCCACAAGGTGTTATGCCATAAAACAAAGTTTGAGATTGATTTTAAGGGTTATGACCATAACGGTTTAGTTAAAAGGGGCCAAAAGTAATTCTATTGTAATACTTTGTATAAATTGCTTTTTTCTTTAGAAATTTCAATGGGGTTTAATTCAAAGTCTTGAATTCTTGGGGTTCTTTAATATGCTGAATCTAATTGGGTATTTTTATTTGGATTTTGGGTCTGTGTTTGAATTGATCCGTATTAAGATCCAAAGGGTCAAAATTAAACTTAGTTTGAATTCTTCAAAAATTGAATTATTGGTGTTCTTTGATATGCTGAATCTAACCATAAGAGGCCTTCCTCAAATTGGTCCACATTAATGTCCAAAGGGTGCAAAATAAAACTTGGTTTGATTTAAAAAAAAAAACCAAAGCATCATGGATGTTGTGATCCAGCCAATTTTGTAGATAGTCTGACCATACTTTAAATATTTCTTTTGTTATTTTCATTTCCATAAACTCAATGTGAAATTTCTTAGATGGAGAATTTTGCAATTTTGATGCAAATTATTTTGGTATTTCAATTGAAGACACTGTCAGGTTTTTTTACATCTTTTTTTTTAGAAACCTTTGCAATTCAATGATTTTGACAAGAATGTTAAGGGATATCTTCAAATGTGAAGCATATTTTTTTTATGCCATTTAAATAATAATTGGCTTAAAAATTTCAAGAAAGAGGCATTGGAAATGCCCTTTCTCAACAACAACAAAAATAAATGACAAATTTTTATCTAAATTGGAGTTAATTCTTCATTAAGGAAAAATACATTTCCTGTATTCAAATATACATGTACAAATACCTAATGCTGAGGGACGGTGCATTATTTATCAAGCAGGGGACCGTGCAAATGGTAAAGGGACATGTACTTTTTCAACGTGCAAAGTAGTGGGACCTGATGATTTTCATTATCTTAATGCATGGGACATACACTTTTTCAAATGCTTAAGTAGTAAACATTTTATTTTAATTAGCCCAAAAATACACACAAGAAACATTCAAACAGAAACAGAATATGATAAACAATTTTAGTTTTGACTGGTGTAAATCAGCCCATCTAACTAAATTAAATATTGATCTTACAAAATTCAAGCTTATTAGGTAGTTTGATATATTGCTGTGAAATGAAAGAATTTAATTTTACAATAGGTAAAAATAAAATTATTATATAAATTCAGATAGGCATCTTTAATTTTTTTATAACTTTTTCAAATCAACTTGGATTTTCATCAAACTATGCAGCTAACTAAATTTGAAGGTCAAGACTAGTCGAGAATGTTAAAATGATTGTCAAAACATTTATATCACAATAAATATTGTTGCTTTACGTTATTTAAGGTACGGATTGTGTTTTTATTCACTCAATATATTCATGATATTCATGGGACACATACTTTTTAATGAATAGAGGTCATGGGACATAACTTTTTCCTATCACATCAGCATGGGACAATACTTTTTCCAAACAGGTTTTGCGATTTGCACCGGTCCCCTGCTTGATAAATATTGCACCGTCCCTGAGATAATTTCAATTACTGTTAAATAGAAATGCAATGGGGAATATGCAAATAAATTTATTGCAGAAAATGCTCAGGCAAGAGTTATGCAATTGTGTTTATTGCTTCAACCAAGTTATTGATAATTGTAACTTAAATAGACCTTAATTATTAACTTATGTCAGATGATTATGACACTGATTTTACAACTATTGAGGTCAAGATTTTGTGTATTCAGTTAGATGTGTAATTAATTGAATACACAAATTCTTGACCTCAATACTAGTATGATTATTAACTGTCATGATATATTATATAACTGTGGTCAATTAAGACTGCATTTGAGTGGAGTTTAATCAAACTAATACTTACACCTTTGAGCCTAATTGTTTGAAAATCGTGGCAGCTGTCCATCATACTGGTATTGTATCAATAATCTCATCTGCCTAATGCAAGAATGGGAATAATTGCATTTAAAAATGTGTGGGAATCAACTCTGATATCAATCAATACACATCAGTCTTGAACCAAATTTTATTCATTGGCTTACAGGAATATAAGATACTGATAAAACACTTTCATTATTCTTACCAACTGCTTAAATTTGATAAATCACATTTTCCACATTAATTAATAAATGGCAATATAATATAAATTTTTATTTACAAAGGAAATATATGCATGTGTATATCTAAAATAAAGAAGTTGTTCGCCCAACCTTTTCTTAATTTAAGGACAAATAACATATTAAAAGTTGGCAGTTGATGATTAAAATGGTGTATAAAGTTTCTGTAAGTCATAGAAACACTTAATTATTTTCATGACATGTCTTCAACTTAGAATTTTGCACCATCTCCAAATCGAGAGTGATCACATAGATCCAGCATGGCTGAATCAACAAGAGTGCACATGCTGAAATGTCTCTCCAGTCTTACTTATCATTGAATTTATGTTGCAATTTTGTAACATGAAGATTTTGCTACAAGTATCACATAAACTTAACATTATGAATGTTCTATGATAATAAGGTCATGGTCAGATGAACCAGGCCAGACAGACATGTACATCTTACAATAATTCCATACACCAAATATAGTTGACCTGTTGCTAATAGTATCTGATAAACTAACAAAATTACGAAATCTTATCATTGACCAATGAACCATGAAAATGAGGTCAAGGTCAGATTATACCAATCAGACAGACATGTACACCTTACAATTGTCCCATACACCAAATATAGCTGACCTATTGCTACTAGTATTTGGAAAACCAACCAAAACACAAAACCTTAACATTGACCAATGAACAAATGAAAATGAGGTCAAGGTCACATGAAACCTGCCAAACTTACATGTACCTCTTACAATCATTCCATACACCACATATAGTTGACCTACTGCTTATAGTATCTGAGAAACGGAACTTATCATGTAAATTTAACCTTGATCACTGATCCATGAAATGAGGTCGAGGTCAGGTGAACCCTGTCTGACAGACATGTAGGCTATGCAAGGAACCTCATATAGTTATCCTACTACTCATAATAAGTGAGAAATTCACATGACAAAAAAACTAATTTTTTTACATGCAGTCGCTGAACCATGAAAATGAGATCAAGGACAGTGAACATATGACAGATGTAAGGTATCTGCATACAAGGTATGATGCATCCAGGTCTTCTACCTTCTGAAATATCAAGCTTTACACAAAAAATTTATGTCGCCACGGATAGTAATACCTATGTCTTGCATACTGTGACTTTCGTCGCAGGAGAAACAATAAAATGCTCCATGAGGGCACACCTTGATCGACCGCAGAGGTCGAACCCTTAACAGTTGGGGCAAGTATGGACACAACATTCAAGCTTGATACAGCTCTGAATTTGGATAGTGATTAAATATTTGACACAGCATAGGTTTCTGACACAGAATGAATGTGGTCTAAGAACTTAAAATTTTAAATTGGACATTCACCTATTATGGTCCAATATCCAATATCTAAATGCATGGTTAGATTCAGCATATCAAAGAACCCCAAGAATTCAATTTTGATGAAATCAAACAAGTTTAATTTTGGACCCTTTTGACCTCAATGTGGACAAAGTTGATAACGGGCCCAAAATCAATAATCTAAATACATATTTAGATTTAGCATATCAAAGAACCCCATATATTCAATTTTGTTGAAATCAAACAAAGTTTAATTTTGGACCCCGATTTGGACCAACTTGAAAACTGGGCCCATAATCAAAATCTAAATACATAGATATAAGAAGATGTGGTATGAGTGCCAATGAGACAACTCTCCATCCAAGTCAAAATTTATAAAAGTAAACCATTTTAGGTCAAAGTATGGTCTTTAACACGGAGCCTAGGCTCATGTTTAGATTCAGCATATCAAAGAACCCTAAGAATTCAATTTTGTTAAAATCAAACCTAAGTTTAATTTTGGACCCCGATTTGGACCAACTTGAAAACTGGGCCCATAATCAAAATCTAAATACAAGTTTAGATTCAGCATATCAAAGAATCCTAAGAATTCAATTTTGTTAAAATCAAACTTTTAACAAAAGTTTAATTTTGGACCCTTTGGACCTTAATGTAGACCAATTTGAAAACGGAACCAAAAATTAAGAATCTGAATACACGGTTAGATTCGGCATATCAAAGAACCCCAATAATTCAATTTTGATGAAATCAAACAAAGTTTAATTTTGGACCCTTTGGACCTCAATGTGGACCAATTTGAAAACAGGGCCCAAAATCCAAAAACTTAATACACAGTTAGATTCAGCATATTAAAGAACCCCAAGAATTCAAGAATAAAACCCCATTGAAATTGGTCAAGAAATAAGCAATTTATACGAGTATCTTCTTTTGCACAATACTGTGCAATTGAATATTCTTGCTATTGCGCAATACTGTACAACTGACAATTTCTTGCTATTATGCAATATTGTGCTATTGGATATTTCTTGCTATTGCGCAATACTGTGCAATTGAAGATTTCTTGCTATTGCGCAATACTGTGCAATTGAAGATTTCCTGCTATTGTGCAATACTGTGCAATTGAAAATTTCTTGCTATTGCACAATACTTATTATATAATAATTTACACATCCTGTTTGGTGTGTATCTCCTACCATATCATTATTATTTGCTTTTAAATATAAATCAGAAATAACCAACTTAGAATGGAAAATTTTAAAAGAAAAAAAGGAAAAAAAAAAATCCCCCTCCAAATTTTTGAACCCTTATGATTCATCACCCCAAACTCAATCCCAGCCTTCCCTTTGTGGTATGATACCTTGTAGTACAATTTCAGAGAGATCCATACACTTGAACGCAAGTTATTGTCTGGAAACTAGAAAATGTGTTTTTGGCCCCAAATTCCTAAACGTTTAGGGCAATTACCCCAAACTCAAACCCAGCTTTCCCTTTGTGATATGGAACCTTGTAGAACAATTTCAGAAAGATCCATACACTTTCACAAAAGTTATTGTCCTGAAACTAGAAAAATGCTTGGTTTTGGCCCTTTTGGCCCCTCATTCCTAAAATATTGAGGCAATTACCCCATCATCAATCCCAGCCTTCCCTTTGTGGTTTGGTACCTTGCAGTACAATTTCAGAGAGATCCATACACTTGAACACAAGTTATTGTCTGGAAACTAGAAAATGCTTATTTTGGCCCCAATTCCTAAAGGTTTCGGCAATTACCCCAAACTCAATTCCAGCTTTCCTTTGTGATATGGAACCTTGTAGTACAATTTCAGAAATATCCAAACACTTACACACAAGTTATTGTCATGAAACTAGAAAAATGCTTGTTTTTGGCCCTTTTGGCCCCTAATTCCTAAAATTTTGAGGCAATTATCCCAAAATCAATTCCAGCCTTCCCTTTGTGATATGGAACCTTGTGGTACAAGGTCAGAGAGATCCATACACTTACACACAGTTATTGTCTGGAAGTTACAAAATGCTTTTTTGGCCCCTAATTCCTTAACTGTTGGTACCATAACCCCAAAATCAATCCCAACCTTCCTTTGTGGTATTGAACCTTATGGTAAAATTTCATAGAGATTCATTCACTTAAACTGAAGTTAGAGTGCAAAATCAATGTGTCTTGAGGCGACGACGACAACGCCGACGTCATACCAATATACGACCGCAAAATTTTTGGCACAGTATTCAAGTTGGACCAAATTGGGGTTCAAAATAATTTTATTGTTTGATTACATCAAAAATTGAATTAATGGTGTTTTTTTATGAGCCCAATCTAACAGTGTTTTAGATTTTTTCAAACTGGTCCACATTAAGGTCCAAAGTATCCAAAATTAAACTTAATTTGATTTAAACAAATTTGAATGCTTGGGATTCTTTGATATGCAGAATCTTAGCATATACTTTTTTTTTTATTTTGGGCACAGTTTTCAAGTTGACTCAAATTGGGGTCCAAAATTAAACTGTTTGGTTTTAACAAAAAAATGAATATATGGGGTTCTCTGATATGCCGAATTTAAGTGTGCATTTAGATTTTTGGTCCTCAAATTGGTTAAACATATAAATATAGTTTGAAATTTACTGTTCATTATAAGATATTTTGAAAAGAGGTAAGTTTATAGATTTTTTAAAGACACTGTATTAATGATGAATGATATTTTCGAAATTGTTTTTTTCATTTTTTGGGTAAATGTTTTGAAGAACTTCATGGTAGGTTTGTTTGTTATTCTGTATAAATTGATTTTCAGAATGTTATATACATATATTTTTTATGAAGCAAACCACTTTAAAAACTTAGCTAGTATTGACCATTAACAAATAAATAAATTAAACAGTTGGTGCACAATATATAAAGGTCCACTAATAAATAAATGAATTAAATTCTTGGTGTACTTGGATATGCTGAATCTAACCATGTATTTAGATTTTGGATATTGGACCATAAAAGGTAAAATCCAATTTCAAATTTTTATGTTCTTTGACCACATTCCTTCTGTGACAGAAACCTATGATGTGTCAAATATTTAATCACAATCCAAATTCAGAGCTGTATGAAGCTTGAATGTAGTGTCCATACTTGCCCCAACTGTTGAGGGTTTGATCTCTGTGGCCGTATCCAGCTGTGCCTAGCAGATCATTTTATTAAACTTATTTTAATCACACTTTGAATGACAAATTATCACCATAATGAATCTCCATGGAAAAGGTTATCAAAAGGCCAAGCAGTCATAAACAATTTTCTTTTAGTTTTGGTCCAGTGTGATTATATTTTGATGACAATTTGGAAGTCTTGAATTTGACCTCAAATGGACTAATTTCAAGTACCTGAACAGTCTAGTACTTGAATTGAAAAAAAAAAAAATTGATCAGAAATCTTGCCATATAATATAAAAAAATTCCATAAAGGTAAATTTTTCTAGTAAAAAAAAAAGTCAAATTCAGCGTCTACTGGTGTTCAAAACTACAAAAAAAAAAATAATCAAGATATGAATAAAAATTGAAGTTTTTAATACATATGAATAACACAGCAACCCAACGACATAAATAACTAAAAAGTCATCTAGAGGTCAACATGAAACTTTACATCACGTTGGATAAATTAATACGAAAGAATGTCCAGCACCACATCCCATAGTTTTAATCATGTGACCATCAAGTTTGTCCACCAGAGAAGGAGTCATCACATTGTCTTCATTTCCATTCCCACATAATCCATGTTCATTCCATCCCCATGTCAGTAATCTTCCTTTATCTGAAATTATACATTGAATACACATATAATAAATGTGGATAGTGTCCACATGTGGACACAGATAATACCCCCGCTTGCATATCATATAGTTTTAAAGGGACATAACTGAAGAATGTTAAAAGTGACGCTACCCAAATTTGAACTTGATCTGAGTTTTGTTGTAATAAGCATTGTGTGCAAGTCTCATAACATTTGGTTGAGGCTAACTTTAGTCGAGAACAGAAACTAAAAAATTCATCAATTTTTGTATTTGTAAACACGCATAACTCTAGAATGGTTGTGTATAAGTTTTATAACATTTGGTGGAGACAAACTAAAGTTAGAGAATGGAAATGAAAAATTCAGCAATTTTTTTGTTTATAAAGGGACATAACTCAAGAATGGTAAAAGTGTCGCCACCAAATTTCGTACTTAATCTCTATTATGAAGTAATATGCATTGTGTATAAGTTTCATAACATTTGGTTGAGGTAAACTAAAGTTAGAAAACGGAAACACAAATTTGTACTTCATCTTAGTTTTGCGGTAATGAATATAATGTATAGATTTCATAATGTTTGTTTGGGGGAAACTTAAGTTACAGAATGGAAACTAAAAATTTTGCAATCTTTCAATTTATAAAGGGCATAACTCAATAATGGTTAAAGTGACACTACCCAAATTCAACTTGATCTGTGTTTTATCAGTGGAAGGCAAAATTAAACATTTCATTGTATAAAGCATTGATTGTAGTTGAATCAACTATAATCATGGACAAAGGAAGATAACTCCAATTTTAATAAAAATTACTTGATATTTAGAAGAAAATAAAAATTTAGCAATTTTTCCATTTTCAAAGGGCATAACTCTAGAACGGTTAAAGTGACGCCACCAAAATTAAAACTTGATCTGTGTTTTGTGGTAATAAGCATTGTGTATAAGTTTCATAACATTTGGATGAGGCAAACTCAAGTTAGAGAACAGAAACTAAAAATTTTGCAATTTATAAAGGGGCATAACTCTAGAACGGTTAAAGTGACGCCACCAAAATTCAAACTTGATCTGTGTTTTGTGGTAAATTTGGTTGAGGCAAACTCAAGTTAGAGAACGGAAACCAATTTTGGGACGTACGTACGTACAGACGGACAAGGGTAAAACTTAATGCCCCCATCGCTACAGCGGGGACATAAAAAAGATGTGTCTGTCTTCATATAAAGGGGGTCCTTCATTTCTGTATTACTTTTTATGTCATTTTTTTCTATTCTTGATAATGTTTGCAAATTATTCTCTATTTTATTTTTTTTACCCTATTTTTCTCTCTTCTTTTATTTTTGTTGTTGATTTTTCTGTACATTTGCCCCATTATTTTCTATTCTGTATACCCCATCCAGACCCTCATGTGAGGTCACAGATTTGCTGAGAGGCAACATAAAAAATACATCACTTTAAATTTCAGGTAAAATTATGAAAAAAAAAAATTAATGCAAATTACACAAGTTTTATATATCATTATAAAATCAGGGAAAATGTAGGGCTCACGCTACCAGGCGACTAGGGCGAAGAAGTCGCTTTCCGTCCGTCACTTCGCTTTGCCCGACCCTCAAAAGCGAAAACAAGTCGCCCTGTTGTTTACGATACTCGCTTTCAGTCGCTTTTGTCATCGGACATTTTCAATTTTACCAAGTTGAAAAACATCAATTTTTATTGATTATTAAAGAAATTCAGACTTAAAGATTCATTTTCTTAAGAAAAGAGGTTTAAGCATTGACTTTACAGTGTGTAGCAGGTTATTTAATAAAAGACAACTTTTATCACTGCATGCACTTCGGTACTTGTTACTCAGAGCGTGCATCAATCTAACTTTCAGCGGCAAAATAAGTTTGTTACTTCATTTGAAAGTGATAAAAGTTGCCTCAGTAAATGTTTAATCCATTTATTGCATTAAAACGTCATATTCCTTTCCAAATAGCTTGTCAAACATCGTTTATTTTGTAAATTTTCTTCGTCCGCCATTAATCGTTTTCTAACTACGGATCGAACCGGACCAGCTATGACCGAAATCCGTATTTTACAATAATAACTACGGACGCATGAATGGAAAAGCTGACAGAAGAATATTGATCCCAAAAGGAAAAATTACGCATTCCACACGCATTAACAGACTTTTGGTTAGATCTAATTGATTAATGTATATAATTCCATATAATTTATATGGATTGTTTCAAAATATTGATTAAAGTTGCTTAACTACTAATATCAATATATTATGGCCCAGCTAAACTTTGTATATCTTTTGATGAGAAACACTGAATTTCATAACATGATAAACAAGATAGTTTTAATTGAATTGTATTTCATATATTATAATTTCTTTACCTTTTGACATAAAAAATTCTTTTAGTGCTAGATATTTAGTTGGTAGTTTCTAACAAGAACCTAAACTTAAACTTAACTTTGAATTTGAACTGTTAATTTAATTGTATACTCAGATATGAATTGAACAATATAAAAGAAAATAAGTTACATATGACCCTTTGTACTATAGTAAAACGAAACATTGTAGCGCCGTCATGAAGGAGCACTTCTCTTTCAAATCTCACCACTTCTCCTATCAGTTTCAAAAGAGAAGTCACTTCTCCTAAGATTCTGAAGTAGTGTGAGCCCTGGGTATCTAGGTATGGTATTGCCCGATGATCCTGGCAATTTGCAAAAATGGAATTATATATATACTAATTTATATATTTTAGGAACTTTTTTAGATGACTATGTGGTATGGGTTTTGCTCATTGTTGAAGGCTGTAAAGTGACCTATAGTTGTTAATTTCTGTGTCATTTGGTCTCTTGTGGAGAGTTGTCTCATTGGCAATCATACCACTTTATAACTTATTATATTCTTTAGGGAACTTTTTTTATTGAAATATGACACTATGCCTTCAAGATCAGATCAAGCATTTGTTAAGAGCTCTGCTAGCTTAATATGAAAAGGAAACTGTAAAGATTCTTCTCTGTTACTCAATATGTAAATATATATAGATTCCAACACTACCATAATACAATATCCTTTTGAAACAGTTTAATTTTCAAAATTAAAAAACAGAGCATGCCAAACATTTTAATATTTGAAATTTTACTGTCTTGAAAGGAGAAAAATTGTATTCAGAAGCATGATACATTGGTGGAATATCTGTTTCTCTAATGAATTTTTAGATGACATGTAAGCAAACTTATTGTTTTCCCAATGATTGGCCAAAAAATTGTTTTCTATCTGACATCATCTATAAATCATGAAAGATATTCGATTTTAACCCTTACCATGCAGGGGCCGTAATATTACGGCCTCTACCCAAAATACAGTTTTTTTTGGCTCAAATGGCTCTTCAGACTTTAAGAGGTCAACTGTATGACATTAATTTCGAAGTTGGTGCATGTTCCCTAAACCTAAGGATATTAATTGTCATGTTTCTCATGTTTAAGGTGCATTTTGAGCTCAAATACCAACTTGGAAAATTGAAATCAGATAAAACTGGTTTTTCTGGAGGGGTGGGCTTCCCTTCGGTATCTGACACACACAGTTCAGAGGCCTAAAACTTCCAAAAATAGTGTAAACACGCGGGAATATAACTACATGTTTATTATTGAAATAGACTTAGGGAACGACTTCTTCCGGTTGCAGGTCCAGTTGAAGCAAAAAATCGGGAAATTCTAGATTTTAGTGCAAATGCCCATCTTTAGACTGCTGTACACAGATAAATTTCACTCCAACCTTAGCTTTGTTGTGGTTAATGTGTTCAAAGGTGTCCTCTCTACATGCAGACTACAGTGGGATACATCGATCAGCATCCCTCAGTATTCCTGGTCAAGAAATAGGATAAAAAGTTGTCAAAATTGACTCTTTTTGCACCTGATCATGACCAACTTTGCATATAATTTGCATTTTTGCAAATAAACGAAAATTATACATTTTCTAAAACAATTCAGCATGTAAAGAGTTAATAAACCTTTGCTATTGCTATATTTTAGGTCCTTTATGGTCATATAGCTCTTCAACTGTTTCTAAATTTTTCAAATATTTGGCTGTGAAAAGCTTGTTTTCATTCTTTACTAAGTATTTAAACTTTATAAAGTAAGCATTTATGTTTGTCAATGCATTTTCTTAATGGAGCAAAGTTTTTTAATTTAAAAATTATATATAATGTCATTCAGGTTAAACATAAAGGAGGAATTAACAAAAAGTAAGTTTTATAGTTCAACCATTTCAATGTTTTACAAATTATACAGATCTGACATCCTATTGCAAAATCAAAATGACCATAAGAACTGCATTATTTGATATCAAATGGCAAAATGTTATAGTAATTGAAAATAAGGGTCCTGAATAATCAATGAAAATTATTTTCAAGAAATACTTTGTGCATCCAAAAATAAATGCATGAACAAAAGCCATAGTAGACACTTGATAGAAACCTGTTAATGCAAGATTGTGTTCTGATCCACATCGTACACATGATATGTTGTCGTGGCAACCAATTACTTGTGGTGACGGGTCCAGCTGAAGGTCAACTTCTCTACCTAGCTGTCCATAGTTTCCCCTTCCCCAACTGAAAATCTTTCTTTGATCTGTAATAAAAGGACAATGAAACACAATGAAAGAATCTTAAGCTAACATACTTCATGCCCCCATACAAGTCCCCTCTCAAAAAGGGTCCCCATTTCAGATTTTTAAGATTATCTGAAGTTTTGATCAGTTGGAATCTTGATCCAGATATAAAGGTGACAATGAAGAAAAAGCATTATACCCTTAGCAGTTTCATTGTATGGGATATAATAAAACATTAATAAAATTAAATATGAATCAAAAAGAGTTCACACACTGACATGTCTTGCCTGTTGTACTATTCATGATTTAATTTATGTTGATAGTCCTAAAGATAAAGTTTTACTACAAGTATCACATAAACTTTACAGTATCAATGATCCATGAAATTGAGTCAAGGTCAGATAAACAAAGCCAGACAGACCTGTACACCTTGAACAATCATTCCATACACCAACTATAGTTGACCTATTGCTTATAGTATGCAAGAAACAGACTTCAGGAAAACTAAACATTGACCAATGAACCATAAAAATGAGGTCATTGTCAGATGAACCATGCCAGCCAGACATGTACACCTTACAATCAGTTCATACACCAGAAAAACCTATCAATGTAACTTTAACCTTGATCACTGATCCATGAAATGAGATGAAGGTCAGATGAACCCTTTCTGACAAACATGTAGACCTTGCAAGGAACCCATATACCAAATATAGTTATTCCATTACTTATAAGTATGAGAAATTCACATAACAAAAAAACAAAACTTTTTCTCATGCAGTCGCTGAACCATGAAAATGGTTTAGGACAACCGACCTGTAACAGACGGAAACTTCATAACATAAGGCATCTGTATACAAAGTATGAAGTCACCAGGTCTACTAACCTCTGAAATATAAAGCTTAATACAAATAGTTTACACTGGAGTCCGATCTTAATACCTATGTTTCGCATTCTGAGACTTTTGTCACAGGCAAGACAACAATGGTGTGGGTAGGCATCAATGAGACAGCAATCTAACATCATAATAAAACTATATCAAGGTCACATGACTTAAGGGGAAAATTTGCACTTAAATCAAGTGTATTGAAAAATGTATTCCATTGCAGAATTGAATTTTCAATCTGAAAAAATACTACAACATACACATGTAGCTATTTCTGTTAAATTTATTCAATTTTCGCTGATTGTAGAGTCTTGACTGAAAAGAGTGGATTCTTTTAAATGGCAGATTATTAAACTTGTGATTTGACATATGTCTAAGAAGAAACATTAACTGTTAACTGGAAATTATTTACAGGGAACAACTCAGCATTATAAAGTTATTATCAAATCATTCCTTGATACAGAAGCTTATTAGAAAGTTTGACGAGGCAACTGCAGTGTAAATATGAGAATTGAGACAAACTGCATCTTCTTATATTGATGGGACTTTATTTTCTGTGACTACATTAATGTACCTGTTAATGCCAGCATATGTGTCCATCCAGCCTGTATGTCTGTGACCTTGCCCTTGAAGAAGGTGGCTGGTACTAGATATGGCTGCTGTATGACCTTATCTGTTGACAATTGTCCATAAGTGTTATCACCCCAACTTATAATCTCACCATGATCTAAAAATCAAATCCTTTATTAACATATAATGTGTGATGCAAAGATATTGAGTTAAATGTGGTGCATAATTGGGATCATGTATGTGGCTCAAACATGGTCAAAGCTGATATGTGACCTTATGGGGTTTGGCGGGCAACCTGACGACTTGATGACTCATCTCAAAAGACCTCTGACCTTTAAAAATATTTTATTTAAATGTTCTATTTGCTTAAAAGTTACCTCAGGCAATTTGTAAATCTTACCTTGTGACATAAAGTGGGGTACCCTACTGGAGCCCCATGAAAAAGTTAATGAAACGGCAACCCATCAACAGAATGAAACTAGAAAAGACTTCTAGAGGTCAACATACAGTCTTTTTTTTGGAAAAAATACTATAATAACAGAAAGTGTGATGCAAAGATTCTGCGAAGAATTTGATTCACAACAGGGTATGTCCATGAGACTGCAACCCAACAACAGATTGACAGTAAAAGACTTCCGTTTATACATTTTTTAAGGATAAAGAAACTAAGGTTTCAACTTCTTCAGACAAAGTTGACCTTAGATGGATTTGGCTATTTTTTTAGGTCCCTTTTGGTCATATACCTCTTCAACTGTTTCGGTTCTTATACGTCCTTGGCTTTCAAATATTCGACTTTGACTGTTCCTGAGGAAGGTAAATCCAGAAAAGCGCTTCGGACGCATGAAATTTATGACGTGTTATTTTCAATTTTTTTCTAGAGGTCAACATACAGCCTTTAATAACAGATGATTGTCTACAATATGTGTCTCTTGGTCTAAACATAACAAAGATTATTATAATTATGTTTACTGCTTACTGTAACTGCCTTTTCTTCTTTTAATGTCAATTATAGAATAACTATTCCAAGAATATCAATATTGATCAAAATTCATTGAAAGAACGAACAACACACCAGTCTAAGAATTTTGAGGAGTCGTTTGTTGGTGAATTGTGTGGTCTGTTATACTGTCCAATATTTTTAGTAATTCCCCTTAATTGATCTTTCTATCTTAAATTGTGATGTTACAGTAACTTACCTGTCAACGCTGAGAAGAAATATGACCCTGCCGTAATCTTGGTAACCATGCCCTTTGTGTCTTCAGGTAGGTGAACTATCAACAAGCAAACAAAATATTCTTCATTAGAAAGTTGTTAGAATATTCTACAGTGAAATTCCAGGATTTATTGTCTTGTTGGGGAATATAGTTTTTTTCATTTTTAAATACATATTGATGGAAATCATTATTTTCATTGAGCTAGAAGCTCCAAGCAGCATGAATAGCCATCACCTAAGTAGTCATCCAAATATTAAAGACCATTGAAGAAACAGGTAGGAAGAAAAAATATTCAAAAGTTGAATGATTGATGCCATTGATCAATTTGCCATTTCAGAATCTAATGCATTCTGGGTCATATTTTCGAAAAGGTACACCAAAACATTGTGATTGGTTTAAAACGCTTTAACAATGGAAAATCAATCAATGAAGTAATGTTGATTTCATTTTGGTGAACCAACAATGAGATTACCCTTAGTCCTTGAAATTCTGAAAAGGCGAATTGGAAAACTATTCTGACAAACAGATTTGACTTTTATTGGTGGTGGAAGAGATAAATTCTATCAATTTTAATACATTCTATTTTGTTGGTAGAAAAAATTATATGGTGTTGATACTTGATTTCATACAAACAAATTGAAAGTTGTATTTGTTGAACTTTTGAAAGCATTTTCACCTTAAGTTATGAAGCAGTGATTGAATCAATTCTTAATAAAATAAATTTGTTTAACCATATCAAAAAGCACTGAGATGTAATCTGATTAGAATATGTATATTTTACCTTTGCTTACCGATGGTAGGTACTGCAGCAGTTTTATCTTTACTTGACTTTCTACTTCCCCAGATATATACCTGTCCAGTATCTGCAAATAATTTGACACATTTCAATATAATATTCATAAAAAACTATCCATAAATCAAAGCGCTTGTGAGTTCTGAAGTGTAAAGATTGCTTTCATTTAAACTATCCATAAATCAAAGCGCTTGTGAGTACTGAAGGGTAAAGATTGCTTTCATTTAAACTATCCATAAATCAAAGTGCTTGTGAGTACTGAAGGGTAAAGATTGCTTTCATTTTGCAATTTAGTGGATTTAAAATGCAATTAGCTAGGCAAATTGTGAATTTGATGATGATGATGAATGGCTGCTTAACATTCAGCAGCAAATTAATATGAATATTCAGGACGAGAAATATGAATAATAACCCTGCTTTGTACTAGACCGACATGCTGAGTCAGATTTTTAATGTGCTAGTTCACAAGGTAACAGTCCGCAGGAAGACATGTCACCTTACCTGGACAAATTATTCTGACTCTGAGCCGACCAGTCTTTGCTCTTACTCTTTAATGCCGCGTGTTTAGTGGAGAAGCAGCAAATACCAATTTTAAAGTCTTTGGTTTGATCCGGCCGGGTTCGAACCCACAACCTCCCACACCCAAGGCGAACACAGCGCTACCACAAGACCACAGAGGCAGTTAACTATGAATTTAAGTAGCTATCTTCCTTCATAAAAATCAGGCAATGTGATATGATTGCCAATGATGAGACAACTATCAACCAAAGTTTAAATGTTAGCTTTTTCATTATTGTAGGAATAATACCACCATTGTTTTTCCCCTATTAGTCTTTGTTAAATTGGCTTTTTTGGAAAAGTTGTGCAGAATTTATCCTTGTTTCAAATAAATGAATATTTAGCATGAGTAAAGTTTAATCCTGTCCAGTACTGCAGTGAAAGTTTCACATAACATTTCATTGCTTATAAGATAATAACCATCACAGAAAGTAAACCAATCAAATTTTCACCCCTCTTTTCCCTGTTTACAATCCTTAGTAACCATGTTAAACCGGACATAAGCAACATGACAGGTGCAGCTAGTGGAGAAGGAACTGTCTTCTATTAAACATTTGTGGGATAGTGTTAGCTGAATGTTTTGTTGCGGTGTTATGTTCTGTACACTGTTGTCTTTTGGTCTTAGTTAACAGTTGTATGCCTTTTTAGTTGTCAGATGTATTTTGATTGGTCACCTTTTTAATTCATGTATTTTGATTGGTCTATTGTATTTTCTTCGGAAATTTTATGTATTTTGATTGGTCTATTGTATTTTCTTGCTTTTATATCTTCAGAAGACTGCTCTAATAAAATTTTGCTTCCCAATTTTGTTATTCGACTTTGTGTACAATTTAAAAGAATATATACAAAATGTTATAAATCCCTAAATTAAATTTTAGATTCTTTCAATAAAGTCACAGTTTTACAAACAAAAAATCTTGAGTATTAAAGATCAATGATGTTGCTTAAATCTATAATTAGTCAATTACATTACAAGTACATTCCAGCTATGCATTACAAATAAAATTTTTGCATTTAAATGACAAGACATTACCATCATATTTTATAATATTCATCAGTAAAATAAATATAATTTTAATGTTACTAATTTTTTACTTACTAAATTTTTGCAATTTCAAAGAGCAAAATAATTGCTTTTAATTAGTGTTGTCAATGATTAAACGGTTAACCGCTGGAAGGACCGAATATCGGATATACCAAAAATGCTAACCGATTAACTGGACCTTTTTTCAATTTCAATAGATTTGATATAAATGTGTATTGAAATCATTAATGAATTTTGTTCAATTTTAAAATGATTGTCGTGGTAATTAACTTGAGAGATCAATTGTCTAGTATATAATTGATTGCTATTGTTAACCTTGAAAACATTCTAATCTTACAAAATTAATTAGCACAAAGACAATTTGTAGATCACCTCTGGGCAAGATCTAGATAAAAGTAAACATAATTAGCATGCATGTATTTTGAACAGTTGATTACATTTTACAATTTACTTCATTATTTCATTTTTGATTTAATATTGCGTAGACCTACATGTAAATATGCCAACCTCTATCATCCAAGGTTTTGTCATACTTTAACCGAAATGCCAAAAAATCGAAAATGGTAAAATGCAAATCATGTGAATGAAATTAATGAATATTTGGTGGTACAAGTAATATGCTAAATTATCTCAAATTGAGACACCAGAGAAAATTAAACAATCAACGGTTTCAGACAATGTCAACTTAACGAGATCAAGAAGATTTCCATCTGCTCAATATGAAGTTACAAACTTCATTGTAATTACGGTAGAATCGGATTATTAAAGGTAAACTTCACCAGGAACGCTCGAAGCCTAGCTTTATAATGCCCAAGTATAAACTTCAATTTGTCGTATCATAAATACGTACATTTGTAGGGTACTATAGATAAGGTCTTTAAACATCACCTTGACTACCGGTTAACCGTTTAATCAGTCGAAAGATTATATGAACAAGAATGTGTCCATAGTACACAGATGCCCCACTCACACTATCATTTTCTATGTTCAGTGGACCGTGAAAATGGGGAAAATCTCTAATTTGGCATTAAAATTAGAAAGATCATATAATAGGAACATGTATTTTAAGTTTCAAGTTGATTGGACATCAACTTCATCAAAACTACCTCGACCAAAAACTTTAACCTGAAGCAGGACGAACGGACGAACAGACAAACCAAAGAATGGACGGACGGACGGACGAACAGACGGATGGATGCACAGACCAGAAAACATAATGCCCTCTACTATCGTAGGTGGGGCATAAAACCGTTAGGCAAAACTGTTCAATTTGACAACACTACTTTTAATCTAAGGCTTCCTAATCAAATCATGTACCTGTTAGAGCAATACCATGACGTAATCCAGCTTCTATGTCCATGACTATAGGATGCCTGGGTAAAGACAATCTAATCTATAAATAAACATTTATTATGCATGTACATTTTTGTGATTAAATATACTTTTTAAACTTCTGTTAATATGAATATAACAAGATGTGGTATGATTACCAATATCCACCAGAGTCCAAATGACTAGTATTTACAAGCAACTGTTAATTATTCCATTTTCAAATTTTCTACTTTGTTTCCAAATTTTTGGCAACTGGAAACAACTCCTAAGTAAAACTGTATCCCTGCATATACATGTACATGTAGCATGTTTTTAATATACTTACGCTGGTACAAATTTTTAATCATGTAATTACCTATTTTACAGGGATTAAATCATTTTGTTACAGCTCACTAGCCCAAGACTTATTGCTTGCAGGATTTTATTAGTCCTGTTGAAAAAACTGCAAGCCCAGCAAAATAGACCTGCTAGGTCGTATGTGGCAGTTTTACTTTTAATGACACATTAGCCTCATTTCCCCTTCATCTACAGTTCACCCTCTGAACTGATGATGTTCCTGGGGTTCCCGATCTACAATATTTAGCAATACTTTGTTGCATGGTATTGATATTGAAACTACGGGATTGCCATCTGACCATACATGATACCAGTCCACCCATTTATTCATTATTTTTTAAATATGTGCAAAATCCATTGAAATTCTTGAATATAAAGTACTAAATGTTGGTCCCATTGCCGGCAATGCTATTTTTAGTAATTATCTCCTTGATGGCGTTTTAATAAACTAATTATGGAAACGCTGCTATTGTCTATTTGAGCACGATATCTATTTGTGATTTTACTGCACTTAAATATATATGGTCCCTTGGCTTTTCTTGGTGATTTTGGGTTTTACCATACCTTACAATTTCACAGAAAATTTTCCATAATTTTGATCAAAATAAAAAACCTTCCAGGCTCATAATCATATACATTTGAGGACAAATTTGTGCTTGCATGAAACTTTATTCATAACACTTTCCAGGAGAAAATATATAAATGATATACATGTAACAACCAATCACAGATAGCCAGCTATTTTATCTCTATGTCATATTCCTTCACGAATGGCTGCGCCCATGTAACTTTATTTAGTACATTGTAACCTCTTGGAATCCTGGTGGAAGGGATTTTCCACTTTCTATTTTGGTAATGCCAAGAACTATTTTTACTAGTCTGTCTGGTATATTGGATTACAAGTTTTGATTGACTGAGTCATAATGTTCTAGTCCCGAGCATCTGTCTAGTGGATTTTTAACCCTGATTCTAACAAGAGTTAGCTTTCTTTACCATTAGAATACTTTCTTACCTGTCTATCAATAAATAAAATCTTAATTAGATTTTCCTCCCAATCTGATAAGCCAAACTTATTTGAAGCAGTCTAAAAGAATTGAAACCACAGTGTGCACTTTTATATTTCTAAGAGCAATAAGCTTCTAGCATATGAACATATGAATAATATATATGAAGGACTCGGAGGTGGGATGGGGCGCTGAAGTGCGATGGTCACGCGAAGTGCGATGGTCACGCTGAAGTGCAATGGTCTTCGCCAAGTGTGATGGTCTGTTCGCTGAAGTGCGATTGTCTATATGTCCTTAGTTATAGTTTCATACTAAATGAGAGTCAGTGATATTGTTTGCCTCAAATTACCTCCGAAATATGGCTTTTCCCTAGAAAATTCCCAATTACTAAAAAATGGCATAAAATTCATCCCAATATGTTATACATTTTCCCCAATCGGTGATGGCATCGGTAGTAATGAACGTAAATTTCGTATTCATGTTATTTTTATATTATAAGCGCTTTTGAGATCCGGGTTTCTTATTAGAATCATTGCGTGTTTGTAACACACATAGTTTTCAATGTATTAAGTACGGTCAATTTCTTCGTTTCTTTCCTCCCAAAAGTTCTTTCCGGTTGAAAATGTCTCACAATTCAAAATATTACACGAAAAAACAGTTTAAAAATTCCCAATTTCCTTATTTTCCCAAAATAAAAGGGTAGAGGTAGTTTTGAAAAAGACAACAATATCACTGAGAGCTCGTTCTCTTTAAGTTTGCTGCATGAGGACATTATTCTGCCTTAACAGTCTATCTTTACTTTGTTCCCCTCATCTGAGATTACTATATGTGTTAAAGTAATCTCAGCTCTCAGCTCTCATGAGTTCTCGTTTACCGTAATATCCTAAGACGGAGAGTCTGTCTGTGGACCCGTATGTAGTTAGAGATTTCCAAGCACCATCGTACATAAAAACAAAACTTTTGTAAATTTCAAAAAAGATCCGCTACAGAGAGGCTAAATTTCCCTTGTTTACTAATTATTTCACTTTACAGGTAGTATTAAGAATGTATTTACTGTATTCATGTTGGATATACAAAAACATTCCACATTTTCTCTAGTTGCAGTAAAAACCACATACGGTGATAAGTTCATTAGGCACTTATTATATTGCTTTTAAACAGCTATCACATTTTCAGTCATTGAAATAAGCACTGGTTTAATGGAAAGAAAATCTTTGCATGCAGCGGCTGGAACAATTGTATGAAAGTTGACTTCTTTGTCCAAAGTAAACTACAACGTTACAATTATGACTGGAAATATTCTCGATGATTTACTTAATAAACAAGAAAGTTGCTTCTAGCAAACATATTTACTTCTTTATCGACATGTGAACATGAAAACACTAAAAATATAGTTTATGTAACCCATCGCACTTCAGCGTAACCACCATCATACTTGGTAGCTATCAACAAGAGTGTAACAATGCCACAACTGCACTTCAGCGTGACCATCACGGTTAAGAATGCCATCCCGGTTCAGAGTCCTACATATATATCTCAGATTTTTCTATGCAACTGGAAACAACTCCTAAGTAAAACTGTATCCCTGCATATACATGTACATGTAGCATGTTTTTAATATACTTACGCTGGTACAAATTTTTAATCATGTAATTACCTATTTTACAGGGATTAAATCATTTTGTTACAGCTCACTAGCCCAAGACTTATTGCTTGCAGGATTTTATTAGTCCTGTTGAAAAAACTGCAAGCCCAGCAAAACAGACCTGCTAGGTCGTATGTGGCAGTTTTACTTTTTAATGACACATTAGCCTCATTTCCCCCTTCATCTACAGTTCACCCTCTAAACTGATGATGTTCCTGGGGTGCCTGTACTACAATATTTAGCAATACTTTGTTGCATGGCATTGATATTGAAACTACGGGATTGCCATCTGACCATACATGATACCAGTCCACCCATTTATTCATTATTTTTTTAAATATGTGCAAAATCCATTGAAATTTTTGAATATAAAGTACTAAATGTTGGTCCCATTGCCGGCAATGCTATTTTTAGCATTTATCTCCTTGATGGCGTTTTTAATAAACTAATTATGGAAAAACTGCTATTGTCTAATTTGAGCACGATATCTATTTGTGATTTTACCGCACTTAAATATAATATGGTTCCATGGCTTTTCTTGGTGAATTTTTGGGTTTTTACCATACCTTACGATTTCGCAGAAAATTTTCTGTAATTTTTATCAAAATAAAAAAACATTTCCAGCCCATAATCATATACATTTGAGGACAAATTTGTGCTTGCATGAAACTATATTCATAATGCTTTCCAGGAGAAAAATATATAAATGATATAAGAACCAATCACAGATAGCCAGCTATTTTCATCTCTATGTCATGTTCCTTTCACGAATGGCTGTGCCCATGTAACTTTATTTAGTACATTGTAACCTCTTGGAATCCTGGTTGAAGGGATTTTCCACTTTCTGTTTTTGATAATGCCAAGAACTATTTTTACTAGTCTGTCTGGTATATTGGATTACAAGTTTTGATTGACTGAGTCATAATGTTCTAGTCCCGAGCATTTGTCTAGTGGATTTTTTAACTCCTGATTCTAACAAGAGTTAGCTATCTTTACCATTAGAATACTTTCTTACCTGTCTATCAATAAATAAAATCTAAATTAGATTTTCCTCCCATTATGATAAGCCAAACTTATTTGAAGCAGTCTAAAAGAATTAAAACCACAGTCATCACTTTTATATTTCTAAGAGCAATAAGCGTCTAGCATATGAACATATGAATAATATATTTGTAGGACTCGGAGGTGCGATGGGGACGCTGAAGTGCGATGGTCTTCGCCGAAGTGTGATGGTCTGTTCGCTGAAGTGCGATGGTCTATATATGTCCTTAGTTATAGTTTCATACAAAATGAGAGCCAGTGATTTTGTTTGTCTCAAATTACTTCCGAAATACAGCTTTTTCCCCTAGAGAAAATTCCCAATTACTAAAAAATGGCATAAAATTCCTCCCCAAATGGTGATGGCATCGGTAGTAATGTTTGTAAATTTCGTATTCATGTTATTTTTTTATATTATAAGCGCTTTTGAAATCTGGGTTTCTTATTAGAATCATTGCGGTGTTTGTAACACACATGGTTTTCAATGTATTAAGTACCATCAATTTCTTCGATTCTTTCCCATCCCCAAAAGTTCCTTTCCGGTTGAAAATGTCTCACAATTCAAAATATTACGCGGAAAAAAAACAGTTTAAAAAAATTTCCAATTTCCCTTATTTTCCCAAAATAAAAGGGTAGAGGTAGTTTTGAAAAAAGACAACAATATCACTGAGAGCTCGTTCTCTTTAAGTTTGCTGCATGAGGACATTATTCTGCCTTAACAGTCTATCTTTACTTTGTTCCCCTCATCTGAGATTACTATATGTGTTAAAGTAATCTCAGCTCTCAGCTCTCATGAGTTCTACGTTTACCGTAATATCCTAAGACAGAGAATCTGTCTGCGGACCCGTATGTAGTTAGAGATTTCCAAGCACCATCGTACTTAAAAAACAAAACTTTTGTAAATTTCGAAAAAAAGATCCGCTACAGAGAGGCTAAATTTCCCTTGTTTACTAATTATTTCACTTTACAGGTAGTATTAAGAATGTTTTTACTGTATTCATGTTGGATATACAAAAACATTCCACATTTTCTCTAGTTGCAGTAAAAACCACATACAGTGATAAGTTCATTAGGCACTTATTATATTGCTTTTTAAACAGCTATCACATTTTCAGTCATTGAAATAAGCACTGGTTTCAGGGAAAAAAAATCTTTGCATGCAGCGGCTGGAACGATTGTATGAATGTTGACTTCTTTTTGTCCAAAGTAAACTACAACGTTACAATTATGACTGGAAATATTCTCGATGATTTACTTAATAAACAAGAAAGTTGCTTCTAGCAAACATATTGACTTCTTCATCGACATGTGAACATGAAAAACACTAAAAATGTAGTTTATGTAACCCATCGCACTTCAGCGTAACCACCATCGTACTTCGGCGTAGCTATCAACAAAGTGTAACAATGCACTTCAGCGTGATCAAAAACGCACTTCAGCGTCTAACCATTGCACATCAGCGTGACCATCGTGGTTCGGAATGCCATCGCGGTTCAGAGTCCTACATATATATCTCAGATTTTTTCTATTTTATGTAATTTTATTATATATTTCTTTCAGGATTTGGTCAAGATGGACAGATAACTTTACCATGTGTAATCTCTAAGAATACAGCCAGTAACCCTGGTAACATACATGTCCATTTGCTTTTAAGGATGTTGACTTACTGGAGTAGTGATATATTTCTCTGTGATATCTGGTAATCCCAACTGGTTAAATTTATTCGATCCAGTAATGTAAATCATTCCTTTATCTAAAATAAAAATATTTGTAAATACACTACAACTTTTATGGATTTTGTAATCGGGCCAAAAGGAAAAAAAATGTGTTTAAGGTTTCCCCTACCTACCATATTTTGAATGCCACAAAATTCCTTCCCTTAAATCATTGCCAATTTAGTTGTTAAACAGGACAGAATGATCTTTTTATAAAACTCATTGTAAAATAATTTGAGCAAAATAGTTAAATAAGCCACGTTTTTTTTCCTCTTTGTCCCCGCGAGTTATACTCAGATGTGCTTTGTGTATGTATTTTTTCTTTGTTTCAGGGCAAGCTTTGAAAAACAAGCATTCTGAGAGTATTGCATGGCAATACATAGTCCCCTACCGGGTAAAAATTTGTTTTACTGGAACAAAATGCTAACTTGTTCTATACCTTGTCATGGTGTAAACAAAAAGTAAATATCATGTCAATATCTTCAAGCATGACTAAAAACAGTGTGGAAAACTGATTATATGAGTGAAAAAAACATTAGATATGGTTAATAGTTCTCTAAAATTAGATATGATGTAATACAGTGTATATCTATTTTCAAATTATAATCAAATATAATTAATAGTTCCAAATATTTTTCTTTCATTTGTCACAAACTAATATAGATTTGTAACTTATCTATAAAATGTCAACAACATTTATCTACACAATGTAATGTATTGAAATATATACATTAATAAAAATAGATTATTATCTAATTAAAGGATTTCTCTTCATAAATTTTTCTGTATATATATATATATAGCATTCAGAAAATTAGTTTATACCAAATAACAAACAAATCTGCTAAAAAATTCTTCCAATAATTTAACAATGAATGTCTTTTAAAAAATGAGTTATCTCCCTTTGTACAGAAATATGGTTTAACATAGTACTCTAAGATTAGATATGGTCCAGAGTTATGTTCCATAACTCTGGACTTAATTATCAGACCGGAACAAAATTTGAACTTGATCTGTAACTTGTCATGATAAAACAATATACCAAATATCAAATCAATATCTTCAAGCATGAAGAAAAAAAGTGTGGAAAGCTGATTTGCCGGACTGACAGATAGACAGACGGACGGAGTGCAAACCTAAAGTCCCCTTCGACTTCGTCGGTAGGGGACTAAAAATGTATCTGGATTTTTTTATGGAGACCGTCAGAAGATCATTTAGTACTTGCAGTGACTTGATATATTGTTTATGTGGCATATTTTGTTATGAATAAATATATTTGTTCTTTATTTCATTGTTGGTTTACGAATGAATCCAAGTGTTACATAAACAAAGAAAGATAACCAGTTTTGAAAGAGGTACCATACAGGATATCAACTGTGTATTTACCATACAGATGTAAGTTTGTTGTTTTAATGTGTTTTAAAATAAAATCTCCTAATGAAATAAATTGATGAAGAAAGTGATCGTGTTTCTTTCCAATATTCCAAATCTCTTTTAATGACGAAGGTGATTACATATAACCATGTGCAGAAATGAACCCAAGTGTTTCATAAACAAAGAAAGATAACCGTGTGTGAAAGAGGTACCATACAGGATACTACATGTGCTATTCAGGAGTAACTGCTTGTTGTTTTATTGTGTTTCAAAATAAAATAAAATTATAAAAAGAATTCCTACCTACAAATACATTTTTTTAAATCCCAAATTGTCACTGTAGATAACCTGATTATTTATAGATGTTACTGGTCTATCGTATCATCAATATGTTCACCCAGGGTTATTCAAGCATGCTTGTTACAAGTATTTTTAACTAAAAAGCTTTGCATTTTACCATTTAACATTAAGGTAAAGTCCCAGCCACCAACTACTTTCGTAATTATCTCCCTTTCCATTGATCCGACAGGTGTCAGCTCTGTTTTGTCTTCTGTTGATCCTAATCCCAGTTGACCTTTGTCATTTGAACCACACACAAACAATTTTCCATTATCTGAAATAAATTAAGAAAAAGTTAAAAATATATAAATTTAGGGTTAGGGTTAGATGAAAAGAATATCCTGCTTCAAGTCAGGAGCCAGTAATTCAGTGGTTGTCGTTTGTTACTGTGTAGCATATTTGTTTTTTTGTTCATTATTTTGTACATAAATTAGGCCTTTAGTTTTCTCCTTTGAATTGTTTTACATTAATCGTTTCAGGGCCTTTTATAGCTGACTATGCGGTATGGGCTCCGCTCATTGTTGAAGGCCGTGTCGTGACCTATAGTTGTTAATTTCTGTGTTATTTGGTCTCTTGTGGAGAGTTGTCTCATTGGCAATCATACCACATCTTCTTATTTTTATATTTAGGTTCCCCATGTGATCCCCAGTTTTCAGGTACCGGTACTGTGGATTCATTTATATTCCTGGTTACTAATTTTCGTGGATTGAGGAAAACTTACATTTTCGTGGATATTTAATTTCATGATTTAGCCAATGTCGGCATACACTTATAACTAATTAACAACCCTGTCATATACACTACAGCTATAATAGATTTTTATCATTTCCAACTGCCTACTGTGGACAGTCCACCAACTCAAATCAATCTCAGATTTTGATAAAATATTAAATGGACAAGACTCACAAGAGTGCACATGCTGAAATTCATATTGAAAGTCTGTAATACATTGTATGTAGGTTTTGCTAAAAGTATCACATGAACTTAAACATTATCGATGTTCTATGAAAATGAGGTCATGGTAAGATGAACCATGCCAGACAGACATGTAGCAGTACTGCCAAGTTTTCATGAAGCAAATGCGTGAGATATGGCCAAAATTGTAAAGATCAAAGAGAAAAAACAATAGATCAAAGGAAAATGCCGCCAAATATGCATGAGTCTCACGCAAAATGCGCGAGACTTGGCAGCCCGGATGTAGTCATGTACACCATTTCATGCCTTACAATCATTCCATACACCAAATATCGCTAATATTACCTGAAAAACAGATCAAACCAATTAATATTAACATTGATCAATGGACCATGAAAATGAGGTCGAGGTCATATTAACCCTGCCAGACAGACATGTTAATCTTACAATCGTTCCATACACCAAATATAAAGACCTATTGCTAATAATATCTGAGAAATAGACCAATTTAAGTTACAAAAGCTTAAAATTGTCCAATGATCCATGTACACCTTACAATTATTTCCATACACAAAATATAATGGCCCTATTCCTCAGTATCTGAGAAATAGACCAAACCGCAAAAGCTTAACATTGTCCGATACACCATGAAATTGAGGTCAAGATCAGATGAAACCTGCCAGCCGACATGTACAACTTACAATCATTCCATACACCAAATATAGTTGACCTATTGCTTATAGTATCTGAGATACTGACTTGACAACGAAAACTTAACCTTGATCACTGACCCATGAAATGAGGTAACTGGCAAGTGAAAATTGTCTGACAGGTATAAGGACCTTGCAAGATTCACACATACCAAACATATTCATCCATTGCTCTTAATAAGAGAGAAATTAACATTACAAAAAATATTTCATAACATAAGGCATCTAATTACAAAGTATGAAGCATTCAGGTCTTCTAACTTCTGAAATATTAAGCTTTTATGTTATTAGTTGATGCTGCTGCTGCTGAATCATTATCCCTGTGTCTTGCTTTCTGCGACAGACTTTGCAGAATGAGGCGAAACAAAAATAAACTAGTTTTGATTATCCATCTCTGTAGTATTAGAAGAGAAATGTCATGCGTACTCCAAAAGTCGACACGGGGGACCATCTAGCAGTTTTAATTCATGGACAGATGGAAATTACTAAATCCTGACATGAAATGAAGATTACATGTATTAGTCATCTTTTGTGGGGGCACTGTTTCTACAAATGTATATGGAGATATTGGTAATGTTTGGGGCCCTTTATAGCTTGCTGTTCGGTTTGAGCCAAGGCTCTGTGTCGAAGACCGTACTTTGACCTATAATGGTTTACTTTTATAAATTTTGACTTGGATGGAGAGTTGTCTTATTGGCACTCATACCACATCTTCTTATATCTACAAACAATTTTTTTCAAATTTAATAAAACCAAACCATTTTTTAATGACATTCAGGAACAAGAATTTGTTTTGAATTAACAAACAATTATAAGTTAAAGGGGAAGGGGGCACAAAAGAAGATATGGTTTATATTTACTTTGAGTTACCTGTCAGAACAAGGGTATGTCCACCTCCCCCACTCACAGATGAAACATTACCAAAATCGTCAGGAAGATTTATTTCCTCTGGTATTGATTTGTCTGTACAATGGCCTAATCCAAGCTGTCCATAGCTGTTGGCTCCCTGTGTAAATAAATACATGTTTGGTTACATATAACAATGTATATAAAATAAATTTTAAAGAACATATCATTCAACTATTTGTGTCTGTCCGAAGTTTGGCATTTGACAGTGGATTTCTTTACTTATATCTTTAGCATGTATAGTGATTTTGGTCTCCCCCCCCCCTTCCAGCGACACCAGAATTCAATGTTCAGTTCTCTAAAGCACATACATGTGGCCTTGCACTCACCATTTTGGCTCTGGAACTAGAGAAAACAATCATTGACAAATAAAGAATATAAAAGACTATTTTGAGCAATAAAACAATTTGTAGATTCCACCACAGTCACTTGAATTTCTACCCATAAATGATAAAATTTGTAAGGGTTCCACGGAACCCAGTGTCTCGCTCTACTTTTGCTGTTAATCGCAGGCTCAATTTATGAATCATAAAATGAGGAAAAAATTAATAAAATATTCCTCTCTATACTATCTTTTGATTGTAAGTAGCTTCTGTCCAAGTTTGGTAAAATCCAGGATAGTTTATGAATCTAATAAATGTTTTAAAACTTAAACTGCAGACTGTATGTAATGTTAACTGGAAGAAAAACTAAGTCCATTTATAAGTAAAATACGGAAAAATGGAACAAAATTTTAACAAAATTTGCTTCTAGATACTAGCTTTTAATCATAAACAAGCTTCTGTCCAAGTTTGGTACAAATCCAGGATAGTTTAAGAAAGTTGTTAAAGTCTTAAAAACTTTAACCACAGAGTTGATGTAATGTTAACTGGCAGAAAAACTAAGTCCATTTATAAGTAAAATACGGAAAAATGGAATTTCTTTTTACAAAATTTACTTCTGGATACTATCTTAGGGACTGTGCAATATTTATCTGAGGGTTGGGCGGTGTACAGCAAATATTTAAAAAAAAACTTTATGCCCGCCAATATTTATTATAAAAAGTTCTTGCCCGCTTCAATTAATGAAAAAAGTCCTTGCCCGCTGAAAAAAATAAAACACACATATGGAAACATGATATTTTTTAACTAAAATGCACAACATTCAATAATACATGTATATCAGAGATGATATTTAAACTCAAATGCATATATTTCAATATTATAAAGATTTTATTTTGTGAAGAAAGTCAATTTAGGAGCGCTGTGATTGGATGTAAAGGTACAATATATTTTTTTATTTATCTATGAATAACTGCAGTATGTATATTTACAATATAAATTTTGAAACCTATTGAAATATTTTCTAGAGAATTATTCGAAAAGATTTCCAAAATTTCATAATTTGGTGTAAAATGACGGTGGGCATGGATAACATAAACAAACTCCGTTGGAAGTTGGTCATGATACTATTTGGCTTCAATTTTAAAACAGAATAATAAAGTACTAACACCACACATAACTATTTTATCCAGGTTTTATTATAAAAAGTGGTAAATTTAGAATATGTTAGTATTGCCGCATATGGCAGAATAAATAGTACCGTTTTCCTATACTGAAGATAGCATAGAAATCAAAATAAATCAGACTTCAGTTATGTTATACTTTTTGAAGCTTTTGATTAGTACATTTGATTTTGATCACAAAGAATAGAAATTTTCACTGAGAACAATGCTGTGTTGAGAAAAGTTCTGATTCATCATAATAAGTCAAATTGATGGGTACTGATATAAATCTTTATTCTAGGATTTCAATATTAACTCTATTGTATAAAATGCACCAAACTATAGTTCTTTTGTATTTGTTTTCACCTTTCGCAATGATTAATTCAATTGGAAACACCAGAATTCAAGTCGCGACAAATATTTTTAACTGAGATATTTGCCTTCTTTGCTGTGTAATTCCTTAAATTTATCACTGGGGTATTTCTCTAGCCATAATCTATTAAAAGGGGAAATGTTCTGGTTAAGTTTGTATTGTTTATGGAGTAAGGCAATATTTAGTCATACTAGAAGCATTTTCAGTGTTAAAATTGTCCAGCTAAGAAAAAAAGAGGCCCACTTGAGGCTAAATTTAAAATAGAATTTATATTCTCCTGTGTAAAGAATTGTTCACATTCTTGGCAATTCATGCAGCAAATATTTCAATAGTGCTTCATTTTGTAGTTTCTATCTTTTATTATATCAGGCATATATAATTTTTCATTTTCTACTGTTTGCAAGGACTTTTGTTGGAAATTAATACTCCCAAGGGACATAATTCAGCTTTTTCATAGATTAAGTTGTAATTCTTTTAATGTTTAAGAATTTAATTTTGTTATGTTAAAGATTTATTTACAATACAATTGAAGTTGTTTTATGTTTAAGCATTTATTTACCATATGTTATGTTATGTTTAATGTACAAAACATTGTTTAAAATATTGAAGCACTGTATTAGGTTATTTTGTTTTAGATTCAATTGTGTTTTTTCTTTTAAGTTATGTTTTCCCACAGAAATCACAAATATATGTATTGATAAGAACATTTATACCTTTAAACATGTTACATTCAGATAATATATAAGTATATGAACTAAATCATCTCAAGCCATTGATATGTTAAAGGTGCTGTTATTCAATTTGATTTTAATAAATAGTTTTAATCTTTTATACTCTGATTTAATTTTTTTTATGCACACACGAAGGGTTTTAAAAGTGTGCGCCCGCCAAATGTTTGCTAAAAAACTTTTCGCCCGCTCATTATTTGCATGAAAAAGTATGTGCCCGTCCATGTTTGCACCGCCCCACCCTCAGATAAATATTGCACAGTCCCTTATGATAATAAACAAGCTTCTTTCCAAGTTTGGTAGAAATTCAGGATAGTTTAAGAAAGTTATTAAAATTTCAAAACTTTAACCACAGAGTGAATATTTGTGGACGCCGCCGCCGACGACGACAAAAGTCGAAGGCTCGACAAAAAAGGTAATAAAAACGATATTTTTTTAAATCATTTATGGATAGAAATTCAAGTGACTGTGCCCCTATACTATACTATAAACTAACTATATTATTATCTTTCTTTTATTAATCATTTATTGATAGAAATTCATGTGACTGTGATTCCACGATCATTTTGTATCCCCCTTTTCAGGCTTTTGTGAGCATTACATCCGATTCATATTCAACTTTTATCAAATTAATACGTCAATTACGATTTTTTGCATAAATGATGAGACAAAAGATTAGAACTAGGACAAATATATTAATTATCAATTAGTCCCAGATTAGAAATGAGATTTTCTTCACCGTTACACACCACGTGGTTTGCTGTCAATGTTCACAATTTCTGACGTAACGGGGAATTCCATTGAAATACACATTGTGTGCAAATGTTTACACTTTTACATTCATGAGCAGGTGCTCGTTTTTATTTTTCTCTTCAAATGTACAATGTCATTTCGCTTTTTACAGTCGACAACTCAAATCTAAAATTCATGCACAAATTGCATAGTGGATTGATGAATGAAAACCATTCTCACCCAGGAAAACAGTCGTTGGCTATTTAAAGCCCTGCCCACCGCTCTCGGTTCACCTGTAGCCATTTCTGTTGTTGATAACTCGGCGAAATTGACACACGTCACGTGACTCAGCATTACCTGATAGGCTACAAAGACCAATCACACACCAGTGAAGCTGTTCTGATCAAGCAGTGAAACTCCCACCGTAAACCAATTTAATTTGACAATTTTGATTGACAAACAAACCTGAAATTATCCCATTTGAAATAAAGGCAGTATATTAATTGGCAAGAAGATATATGCATATTTTTTTTTAACATAAGCGAAATATAAACCCATTTTTTAATGAAAAATATGGCAGAAGTTATAGATGATCTAGAATTGCTAACGGAACCAATGGCGTCCTAACACTAGCAAGGATTAGAGACATGATTCGTTGCATTTATAGTAAGTTGATTTTTGTAGCCAATCATCAAAATAAAGCGTACCAATTGGTCTTGGGTAAGTCCTACTTACGATAAAACTTAATAGGACTTTGTGTATTAGTACCTGTTTGTAGTAAATCTTATTAAGTACTAATCCCCCTTAACAGCTTTTAACAATGGGCTTTGTTCCAAAAAAAATATTCATAAAATTACACCTTAGATTTATTAAAAGGCCATTTTCATTTTGGAGAAAAAAATCCAAATTGAACAAAGGGAATTTTTAAAGTGCCAGGAAAGCTAATAACTATTTTTATTAAAATGAAAAGGGCATTTACATTCATGAAATTTAACATAATTTGCCCAGATTCGATGGCCTAATTTTTTATGTGTAAAATAGTTGAGAAATTTTAATCACTCTTTGAAATAAAAGATTGCCTGTATCAAATGTTTGATAAATTCAATATTGTGTATGTGTAATAATGGTTACATGCATGTAGTTTTATTGTCATGATAATTATATATACCAGTGTGTAAATGTTCTTTGAAGTTTCATGTAACTAATTACATGTACATATTCAATTAGGTCACAAGATTAGGATTCAGTCAAAACTTGTTCATGATTTTATTTAAAATATTTCTCCTTTAAACTTTTCACTATCATTCTAATTTAGAATTCATATTTTCTACTTTAAATATTGTTCTCTATGATTGAGACAATTTCCCACATTCATGAAATCTTTTCTCTCAAATTTATTAAAATTATGATAATAATAATACACTATTTAGAAATGGATTAAAAAATTGATAACCTCAATTTTTCACTTTTGAACCTGAATATATATATTTTGTTAATTATCAATACTTTTCACAAGTCCTCAATAATTTTCTTTGAAAAGGAAAAATGCAAAACATTTTTTTTCAGAGGTAATAGAAAAATGATAATATTAATTATGATGTATAAATTTTTGTGAACATGAAAATGAAGAATAAAAGCTAAAAAATAATGGAAATTTTCCAGTTTTGTCTAGACAAACTGTTAAAGTATAAACTAATGCAGTTCAAACAGTCTGGGGTCCACTTCTATAAATTTTAATGTTTTCTTAACTGAGTAAATGTTTTCGATTTTTAGTTACTTTTACAAGTCAATGATTAACTTCCTGCTTAGACAAAAGTTTTATTTCCTTGTATCTAAAATATTAATTTTCACTCAATGGGGTGTTACATTTTATCTTTAACTTATATATCACTAATTATTGAAACAATAAAGTGCAAAGAATTTCAATTTGATAACTAACAACTATATAAAATCTTTACATCCATTGACTTTGCATTAATGAATTAATGTTTTCTTACCTAAGGGACTGATCTTTCAAAGAGGTGCAACACCTGTTAAAAAGACTTCCATTTGAACCCCCTAGTTGAAGTAATAATCAAAATACAGGTAAGGAGGGTTCAAATGAAAATCTTTCCCATTTGAATCACAGCAGAAGTTCAAAGGTCTATATTTTTACTTGTTACTTTGTAGGAGTAAATTTATGAAAATTTGGCAAGGGAGATAAACCCAGGTAGCCTTAAGTTTACTTCAAGTAAAATGTTTTATACTTATCACTATAAATTAAAGTAGACCCCTGAAAAGTCAAAATTAAACAATTAATAGCATTGTTTAATTGGTTCTACTTGAAAAAGATTAAATAAAACTGAATTATTTTATTTGTATTTTTTTTAAGTGCAATGTCAATATATAATACATGTAGATTTGAACTTTATTTGTTTGGAAAATCTCATTTTGAATTTGAAATGTAACAGTACATTACAGATTACTATGGGGTATGGGTTTTGCTCATTGTTGAAGGCGGTACAATGACCTATAGTTGTTAAAATCTATGAAATTTGGTTTCTGTTGGAGAGTTGTCTCATTGGCAATCATACTGTATCTTTATTTTTATATTGTACCCAGTAGTTGTTGAATTATAAATTAGAGTTACTCCCCTTTGTTTGAAATACCTGCTAAATTATAGAATTGTTATTTTGAAGATATTGAATGTTTTCCAGATTTTCAATACTACATGTATACATAAAAGTTTTCAGCAAAATTTTTTAAAAGATGGTAAGCATTTTGTGAAATCAACTGCTATAGTTTTTAACCCAGCAGGACTACACAAACGTTGGGAACTTAGTCATATTTCATCAAAATTTACAAAAGACAGTACCAAATAGGATATTTTGTCTATAATCAACTATAGTTTTTGGTCAGATCCTTGAAACTTCACAGATTGATTGTACACATGTGCTTCCTATTATAGAATTGATTTAGGAATTGTTTCCCATTTTCCAAACTTGAGACCTAAGTCATTTTGGAGCAACATTTACAAAAGACCTTATAACTAAATGTAGTGTTATATCAACTCCTTTAATTGTCAACCCAGATCCTTGAAACTTCACAGAATGATTACATATGCACCTGCTATTAAGAATTGTTGGTAGATTTTCTTCTCATTTTAAATTTAGTACACTTGGGAATTGTATATTTTTTATAGCAAAATTTTCAGAAGTGTTTAACCCAGATCTTCAAATTTGGAACTTCACCTTTTCATAGTTGTTGTTCACCATACATTATTCAGTGGCAGATCCAGAAATTTCAGAAGGGGCCCACTGACTGCCATAAGAGGGGACCCACTTAGTCATGCTTCAGTTATTCACTAAATAAACAAATTATTCCCACAAAAGGGGGGCCCAGGCACCCTGCCCCCCCTTTAATCCGCCTCTGTTATGGACTTGTTTTTTGCTATTTTCATGATTTTCTCAAATTTTTATACTTCCATATACATGTCATGCATGTATTTAAATGTTCAGTATAAACCTTTTCCCATAGTGTAAGAAACTGTCTATTGAACCTGGCCCATGGCGATTTGAGTCTTTGATCCATTTTTGTACATGTACATGTATATAGTTTATTATAAAATACATGTATGCATGACTTTTTCAAAATTTTTTTTGAAAGGATCTAAATGTGGTACCAGTCCAGCAATGAAGTTCAGCAACTTTGGACAATTTTTTGGTAAAATGGTGCAATTGATCGTATAAACCATCAACCATGACAAACATGGAACAGTATCAGCAGCTCCCTCAAGTTTCTATGGCAACAGATTCACAAGTTCAACAACCAGTTGTGATGCAAGGAATGCCTCTACAATTACTTCAAGGTCAAATGTCACTGCAGCAAGGTCAAATGTCACTACAGCAAAATCAAATTCCCTTGCAGCAAGGTAATATACCATTCCAACAAGGTCAGATTCCCATCCAGCAAGGTCAGATTCCCATCCAGCAAGGTCAAATACCAATTCAGCAAGGTCAGATCCCATTACAACAAGGTCAATTTCAAATACAGCAAGGACAGTTTCCAATTCATCAAGGACAACTTCAAGTTCAGGGACAGCTACAGCAAGGACAACCTCAGGTAGATATTACATGTTATTTATCACCATATATGAGGGTCTGGTTGGGGGAGTGCAGGTCTTTCATCATGTTCATTTCTATATTCTTTTTATTTTTTAGTTTACTTTCTCTATTCTTTATATTTGTTGCCAATTAATCTCTATTCTTTATATTTTACCCCATTATTTCCTATTCATTATTTTTATGCCCCATATAGGGGCATTATGTTTCGGTCTGTGCGTCTGTTTATCCGTCTGTCCCGCTTCAAGTTAAAGTTTTTCAGGTTAAAGTTTTTGGTCAAGGTAGTTTTTGATGAAGTTGAAGTCCAATCAACTTGAAACTTAGTACACATGTTCCCTATGATATGATCTTTCTAATTTTAATGCCAAATTAGAGTTTTGACCCCAATTTCACGGTCCACTGAACATAGTAAATGATAGTGCGAGTGGGGCATCCGTGTACTATGGACACATTCTTGTTTTGGTATATTTTTCTCAATTTATTTTTTCAGTTCATTTTTCCATAGTACTGGTCCATTCTTCTCTATTCTGTTAACCACATCCAGACCCTCATATAAACATGTACTGTAATCAAGATACAACACTATTTACAATTAATACAAAAATACCATTGAAAGTTAATTACCTGATGATCAATACAGTGTATCACCATTGAGACCTGGATAGAGGAACATTATTTTCTGTATTCTTTTATTTTTAGATCATTTTTCTCTATTCTTTTAATATATTTGTTGCAATTTTTCTCTATTCTTTATAAGGACATGTATGTATATATATATGTGCAACATAAAATATTGTCCCCCATAAAATATTGTCCTTCGGACAAAGTTTCATTTAGACAAATGTTAGATGTTGTCCGCAAACATTATTTCATAATGAAATACTGTCCAGGACAATATTTCATTATGAAATAGTGTCCTTGTCCATGAAATTTTGTCACCTCCTTAAGGACAATATTTTACTGTAAAATTCTGTCCATGATAATATTTCACTGTGAAATACTGTCCATGAAAATATTTCTTAATCAAATTATTACAAAATTAAAAACAGTACACAAGCATGAAGCATGCACATTTTTAGAAATTATTTTATAAAGCAAGTATATTTTATATAATATTTCAAACAAATATTTATTTTAACATGAGTTAGTTTCAAATTTACATAAATACTTTATAAGATAACAAAAATACTGAACTCCAAGGGAAATTCAAAACGGAAAGTCCTTGATCAAATGGCAAATTCAAAAACTCAAACACATCAAAAGAATGGAAAACAACTGTCATATTCCTGACTTGGTACAGTCATTTCCTTATGTAGAAATAAATAAAGGTTATAATAGATTAAAGAATTGTTCCATTGTACTACATTATACTGTATAAATATAAGTAATGTACTGACAATCACTTTATCATGTTTATATATGTTCAAAATTGAATGTTCTAATAGTATTTGTGAATACTAGATTAAGAAATCTTTTTGGAACAGCGTTTTGTGGTACAGGAGTAACTGGAGTGTCCTTTTCTAATACCTCCCTTTCATGAGACAAAATTTCATGACAATCTGTTTATGAAATATTGTCTCAATATACACAAAATATAACCTCCCTTTAACAGGACAAAATTTCATAGTATTTACCTATGAAATATTGCCTATATACAGACAAAATTTCATAATGGAAATTTGTCTTTTTCATAGATGAGGACAATATTTCATGATACATAGTCATGAAATATTTATTGTCTTTTGGGACAATATTTCATAGGACAATATTTTGCTTTACACATGTAATGGAAGATTAAAGTGACGAAATTTACTTTTTAATCAAATTGTGTCATATTATACATTGGTTCATTTTCTGTCAAAGTCTAAATCCAATGTGAATTCTACTCATTTTCCTATTGTTTAAAGCAATTCATTATCTGCTGAAATCCAATATGTTGTTTTCATTTTTGTTGAGCCTCAGACATTTATGTCGTAAAAGTGAGACATAGCGATCCTAAATTTGGGCGTCAACAGCTTGAGCATCATCAATATTCTTCACTGAGGATTAATGCATTTGTTACTTATATTTTGTGTGTCTAATTAGATTTTGCAGCTTGTAATTCTGTGTTTTATGCCTCTTGTATAGTTTGTAATTAACAGATGTTTGCCTCATGACTGTAGTCTACAATACAGCCAGCCCTCCAACAATGAATATTGATACATTTGTTACTTGTATTTGGTGTGTCAAATTAACTTTTGCATCTTGTAATTCTGTGTCTTATGCCTCTTGTATAGTTTTTAATCAACAGATGTTTGCCTCATGACTGTAGTCTACAATACAGCCAGCCCTTCAACAATGAATATTGATACATTTGTATTTGGTGTGTCAAATTAACTTTTGCATCTTGTAATTCTGTGTCTTATGCCTCTTGTTTTACTTGATATTTGATTTTAATGATATTTCCATATTTATTCAGGTCATACAGTTGGGACAAAATGGCTTTATCCAAGGTCAACAATTCTTTCAGATGTTACCTAATGGTCAGCTGATCCAAGGTCAACCAATTCAGCTTCAAGGTCAACCTACACAAATGCCTCAACAGGTAATTATGAAATATACTACACTACACATGTCATTCTCTTTGTCGTCTTCTCGGATTTGCAAATTTTGTAAAAATGTTAAATACAAAAGTTTAACTCTTCCTTATTTTTAGGAGTTGGTTTAATTCCTATTTTGAAGGAACAAAAATTCCACAAATTAAAAATATGTACTTGTATTCATGTAATTAAAGATTATCGATGGTACATTTATTTCAAATGATATGGTCTTGATGGTGTTTCTCAGCTACAATCTCATGGAAGGGAGACAAATTGGAGATGAGATGCAGCCTAGAAAAATCCTTGAGTTTGAAAAACCATTGATATTTTGTTTATCACTGTTTTCCTAGGCAAAGTCATGACGTAGGCTCATGATGACAGAAAAAACAATATCACTTGAGAAGCATGATATGGAAAATTATCACACAACAAAACAAAATATAATGGCAACAAAATTACCTCCCCTGCAAACAGTGAGATGATGATCTCTTCAATGTATTGCACGTTCTCAAGGAGGATGCTACTGATTATAAATTCACTGAAAAACATTCTGGTAATTTTTTTGTAATAATGAAAAAGACAAAACAGAATGACCATGTTATTTCCCTTGATTTCAATTTTGAAAACAGTAGGTAATTTGAGTTTTGTGTAAACTTACTATGTATGGACATGATGGAAATAAATTCCTCAGATACCAACCTCAATGTTTTTTACCAGTTGTATACGTTACTGGAACAAGCTGAGTATCAGTATGGATGAGTGTCATGAAATAGAAGCTCCTTCATAATAGAAATTCCAAATGGAAGAACTATTCTGGAATATTAGTTCCACCGGTGAGAGTTGGCAAAGAGTGGCGAAAACTTAAAGATAGTTCCCTGTGGCAACCTTTTGGTGTACACATGCTATTGTGTTCCTTTATTCATAAGAATTGAATAGAATAAACTGTCGAAAAATAAGTTAAGTTTTTGTATTCAATATTTTTACAAAACTGAGATTAAATTTGAGTGATCAAGAGTTGTCTGTCACTTGTAGGCAGGTGAAAATAACAAAATGCATGTGACCTGTTAAAATCAATTTGCAGCAAAGATCTACACTTTTGAATTTAGGTTATTAGTAAATAAATTGGGGTCCTACATTAAAAAGTCATTAGAACTTAGGACAGGGGACTCTGGACTATTTACTGTAATTAAATGATTGTGTATATATATGTGAATTTCAGTTATATTGTATATGTAACCGGAGAGCATGATTTTCATTGCAAAATCGCCTGTCTCCACCAGGACTCGAACCCGGGACCTTTGTGTTACAAGGCAGCGCGTTAACCGACTGAGCTAAAGAAGTACTTCCTTAGCTCAACCGCTTACGGCTGACTAAGTATCTACCACAATTACTAAGGGAAGCAATCCCGTCACATATACTTATTATGTATTTGTCACAAAGACTGAGCAACACGAACCCCAACAAAAACTTGGGGTGATCATCAGGTGCTCCGGAAGGGTAAGCAGATCCTGCTCCACATGTTGCACCAGTAGGTTTTTCAATTTTTAGATGTTTACAATCACAGGCTATGACAATAGTGGTTTCTAAATAACTTTTGAGTAGTATGTTTGGTGACATAATCAAACTTTTAATTTTGTTACCATTATCGTAAGAAGATTTTCTATTGCAGTGTGTGAAACCTTTTTTTCTTGGAACTCGCCAATCTGGCGAGCAGCTTTTCATTTCAACTCGCCAAATTAAAATCCCACCAGCCATCTTGGCGAGTTTCTAAAATTTTGAATTCGCCATCTTATTCGTATGTTATTGTATGTAATAAACATTTTTAGAAATAGCTTTATTCTAGGTTTACTTATATATTACGTTGAAGCTTTTCAGGAAGTATCTGTGATTTCCTTTTCTCTTTGACAGTTTTTATGTATTAATTTTGTTCAGTGGCTTCTCAGGAGTGCTTGGTCAATAGAAAGGGGTAACTGGTATTTATATAATACCCTCGATAGGGTATAATAAGTATAATATATAATAATCTAAATAGGGTTAAACAGATTAACTGAAGAATTTAATTTAATTTGTGATTTAATAAGAAATCACATGAAAAATGATATCATTTAAGCAACAATTTATGGGTTTTAACTTTTTTTGATATCTGGTTATATACTAACTTGGTTCCAAAGAAAATGTTGGTTTTAGAGGGACTATATAAATCAAGGACTTATAAATTTTCTTTATCTTGAAAAAAATGCTTTAACATGTTTAATATCCAAAGTTGCTACTGTTGACCATAATTAATGCATTTTTCAATATCTATGCTATAAGAAAAACAAATATTGTTCTGCAATGTACACTGTTAAGATTATTTTGGTTACCTTTTCCTTCCTTTCATGTCATTTAAAAGCTGAATTAATAAAGCAATGTACACTGTAAAGATTTTTTTTGGTGACTTTTTCCTTTTCCTTCCTTTCATGTCATTTAAAAGCTATTATTAGAATTAAGTTTTTATTTACAGTTTATAGGAAATTTACTCTTGATTCAATCTTCAAATTACATATATTAAAATTACATTGCCAAAAGGAAAGTGAAAGTAAATTTATCTACATTTGTATCTATAAACCATGTTTTGATTGGTTTAAGTTTTTCATTCAACAGTCATCTAGCCAATCAGAACACATGTAACATAATATGTAGCATCTGGGTTCCTGTTTAAACAGAAGTCATGTATAACAGTATAGATTTTGCAGGAAAAAATGTTTTTGTGGCGATCTTTTTGCTAGCTTGATTCAAAGTTGCCACAGAAGACCACAAGGGCGAGGTTTATTGAATCTGGACTCGCCAAACACGATTCTTACTCGCATTTGGCGAGTTGGCGAGCGGAGGTTTCACACACTGTATTGTTCCCTCTTCACCAGGTAGATTTGAATCAATTTAGAAATGATATCAGTACTAAGAGGAATAACTCTATCTTATTAAATGTGAAATAATAACCCATACGTTCCCATGATTCCTTTATCATGATTATATACATTTGTACACAATTTAAGAAGAATTTACTCTTTTGTACATTGTATTTAAGAAGCTGAAATGGAATTATGGTTTGATGTTCATTTATAATTTTGACTTTTAAGTTGAAAAATAAATAAGCATTTATGATATAGAAATTGAAGCATTTAGATTTTCCTATAAGGTCAAAATCAGACATCTGGTCAGTATAACATGTTTTATTGATGTTTGTAGATTTTCCTACAAGGTCAAAATCAGACATCTGGTCAGTATGTCCCACTCTCCAACTTTAACCAAGGCCAGTTGTTGGGTCAGTTCCAAGGTCAAAGTCAAGTAGTACAGAACCAAGATGGACAACAAGCAGTGATATATCAGCAACCGGAATTACAAATAAAACAGGAGGACACGTCACAAGACGAACAAGGTTTGTATAAAGAAGGGGATTCAGCATCACTCTTGGTGTTCATATTTTACAGTGAATGTCAGTGATGTGGGTCATTCACTTTGAAACACACGTTCTCTATATTCTGTATGCATTAAACAGGTTCTGACCAGAATGATTCATTTGAATAAACCATATGTAATTAAGTTTGTCTCGGGTAATTGTCCACCCTATCCATTCTGATTATTTCACTCTGCATATTGAATTAAATCATTAGACAAATAAATTTACTTTAGGCAATAGAAGGTCAAGGACCTTTGACCAAAAAGACTGAAAGGTCCTCCTTTATTCTTAGAAGGTCCAATTTTAATCATACAAAATTTTATTTATGAAAACAGAAAATGCTTACCCTTCCAAAGCACTCATGACTTACTGTTTATACTAGTATCTACTAGCCAAAAGGAACCATGCAAGCAATGTTTTGGCAAATTAGGTATAACTTAGCTAGTTCTGTTCTTTGTTTAATTAAATGTCTTTTAATTGTTCTGGTTTCAATTGCTGCTTAAGAACAGGCTGGCCTAACTTTGTGTCAGATAACAGTTCGACACTGTTTTCAAACTTGGGGCCAGTTTCTTTTAACCACTGTTTTTCGCAACATAGATGCTGGGTGGTAGTTTCATGACATTTTTTGTATGGGGTCAAGTTTTAGGTTGTTGTCCCACAAACTAGGGCACTTTCTTTCCCTTTCACTGTGTGTGGGATATTTGACACAATACTTGCACCACATTAAACCAGTTGCCTCATCAAAATTCAGCCAAGGACTAATAATCTTCTGTTGGGTCAAAAATTGACGTTCTCTCTTTTCTCTGTCATATTTTTGGTCTTTAGTCAGATCCTGTCATTTGGGCTGCATTTCATCAGTCACCCCTGCTGTATTACCTGTTTCATCAGGTTTTCTTCGGAAGAGGTCACCCCAAAATAAAAAAGATTCATACTGTTTACTAGTTATGTTTAATAATATATTTTCGAGTTTCTTGATGTCTCATATGACAACCAGTCATGTGATTAAACATCAAATCAGTTGTGAAGAATTTAAGCAAACACATAAGTTTCCTTTCATTAAAGTAACATATTTTTAGATTATATTTATACTAGATTTATAGATTTTATTTGAAATTCTTTTGGATTGTTTTTTTTACCTGCAAAATACCAAAGTCGGTCGAGTGTAGCTAACTACTGACAAGAAGGTATGAACCCCAAAATGGAAGATCATGCACCTCAAACCACCGCTTATTTGAACCCCTGACAAAACAGAATTAACCACTTAAGGTAGCACAATACAAAGGCAACTCAATTTTATCAAAATTTCATTTTCAGCTGTTTTTGTTTCTTCTTAATATTCAAAAACCACAGAAGAAAAAATTATTTACATATCTTGCACTGTTAATGAGTTTTGATGATAATTAGTTTTATAAAGAAATGCACGTGTCTGACTGATACAAGATAAGAACATGTGGGCCGTACATTGTGGTTAATTAATAGAATCATTTGATAGCTTTACAACCACTGACCAGCAATAAAAATAACAGTTATGAAAAAGAGGTGGATTAGGGATTTATGGGAAAATGAAGATAACGAATTCCAAATAAAAATACATTTCTGTATTGGAGCTGTCAGGAGAAAAAAACAAAACAACTATTTGGAGATATAGGGGGAATCAAAATATAAATGTACAGATATTAAACAAATATAATTGTACAACAATTAATGTTGCTGATGTTTATACTAGAATTTCTTGAGAATGTTTAAATATGAATTCTTTTTAAAAGAAAATACAAATTAAATATTTCATTTTCAAACTGCAAAAATAAAAAATCTACTTTGTGTAAAACACCATATTGTCATTGTATATATATATACAATTATAATTCTAGAAATCCCCCATAAGGATCCTCTAGACTGACCAACTGATCATTTTGTGTACACATGCATAACTTACTTTTTGTAACAATGCAAAAAACAAAATATATCATTTAATGTACTAAAAGAATAAAATCCATATTGAAAAAAGTAAATGCAATGTGTAATTAAACTTCTGAGATCATTAATAGTAAAGGTTTATCATGGTGGGCGGAGTTTTGACCATATCAGTAGCAACTGACTTACAGCAAGGTCAATAATGATATAACATCATCGCCAGATCTGATTTTTGATGCATAGGGTGTGCATTTTCTGTATATATTTAGAATTGCTGAATTGGAATGCTTTCTTACTGGTCAAAACCTAATTGATTTATGATTAAAGGCCAATCCTGAAGTATCCCCATGATACATGTGTGAATTATATTGAAGTTAATGGGGTACAAGTAGGAAAATCCTTATTTATTCAATTGTGACACATTCATTTTTTGTCATGAAAATGTAGTTTTAATTGAAATTAGCTCCTAGATGGGTGCCCTATATGTCTGATTTTCACACATTTTGTTCCTTGACCAATTATCTTCAAAGGGTGTCTCAGATTTCCAAAAAATCAATAGAACAAATTTTATACCCAATTTAATTTAGTGATCTCTTATGAATTGAGGTTGCAAACTTCATTGAAGGTTTATGAGAGAATGAAATACAATAAGAAAAATCTGAGACACCCTTTTGGAGGTCAAACTGTGTTGCACAAGAATCTATAAAATATTTTGGGATGGTATGAATAACAAAGAAGCTAATTTCATTCAAGTGTGGACATCACAATATAGCAACTAATTACATAATAATTAATTATGTAATAATCATGTCATAATGAAATAATCACCATTTGAAAGATTAATCTTTCTTCTTTCATTTGGTACCTCATTTATAAAATTTAAAGCTGGATGAAAGAAATTACATCAGTTTAAAGTTGTCTGATTGGGGGTGAAAAAATCTTTGTATTGTGCTACCTTAATCCTGTTGACTTCAATATTTGTCCAACTATTAATAGCTAGATTTTCTACTTTAATTGCTACAGAGTGGTGGGGTAACAAGATATTGTAAATAGCAAAACTGTTCAGCAAAATAAGTCTATAAATAAGTCAACATGGCAGAAATCGTCACATTTTCAACTCTTATTTTAGTATGCTTGGATAGATTTACTTGAAACTTTACTCAATTGTTGGAATTGGTAAAAGTATGATACCTTTTGATTTTGAAAATTTTCTGATTTTTATTCCAGAGTTATGGGACTTTAAACGTCAGATTTAAAGTGATTTTTCACATGGATAGCAATAGCTTTATCAATCTTGGATCATATTACTGCAGTCTTTATACTGTTGTTGGGATCATTTGTGAATGTAGGCCTCTAGGCTCACTTTTGATTTTGAAAAATTTTCTGGTCTGATGTTCCAGAGTTATTGGACTTTTAACAGTCATATTTAAGGCTTATTTATACACCTTAGGATATCCTCATGCAACTTATTCTACTGGGCCATTTTACTGACTTTTGATTAAAAACCTTCTAAAAATTCCATTTTTTTCTTACAATTTCTATATGCTCTATTATATGAATGCAAACAAATGGGTGTGTCATGTGTTCTTAAAACAGCCGTTGTGTTTGGGATACTGTCTCACTGGCACATATTCCACATCTTGTTTTGTTGATGGTGATGAGTTGTAAGATGTGATTGTAAGAGCTTTTTATACGACCGCAAAATTTTGCGGTCATATATTGTAATGCCATCAGCAGAGAGGTCATGGTCATCCAAAGACATTTGGTTTCCAGATTTTGCGGTCATATAATGTAATGACATCAGCAGAGACGTCATGGTCATCCAAAGACATTTGGTTTCCAGACAATAACTTGTGTATAATTAAGTGTAAGAATCTCTATGAAATTGTACCTCACACGTTCCAAACCACAAAAGGAAGGTTGGGAATCATTTTGGGGGTTATTGTCTGAACTGTTTAGGAATGAGGGGTCAAAAAGTGGCCAGAAACAAGCATTCTTCTTGTTTCAGGACAATAACTTGTGTATAAGTGTATGGATCTCTCTGAAATTGTACCACAAGGTTCCATACTTCAAAAGAAAGGTTGGGAAGATTGATTTTGAGGGTTAAGGCCCAAATCGTTCAGGAATGGGCTGAAAAAGGGGCCAAAAAACTAGGATTTTCTGGTTTCCTTACAATAACTTGAGTATAAGTCTGTGGAAAATATTTTATACCTCTGACTGTATGAAAGCTTAATAGAATAGTATGCAAATGTCACAATTAGAAATACTGTTGAAAGTGGGCTGTAGAGTAGAAAATTTTGTGACAGACTTTATATTTTGCGATCAAGTTCAAATCGCAAGAAAACACCTTTCAGTAAATTTGCTGTTTAAAGAAAATAAGAGACAAGAAGAAGGAAAATGTGAAAAATCAAACCCGGCAAACAGATATTGTATTTATAGAAACTTTGAAATTTAAACTGTACAGCGTATCAGATATAGATTATTCATCAATGTTAGCAGTTAGTGTCAGACTTGATTTAAATTTTGGTTCATTTATATGTTTCGGAGTTTAGTGTGACGTCCATTTTCGCTGAACTAGTATACATTATTGTTTAGGGTCCAGCTGAAGCCCGCCTCCGGTTGCAGGATTTTCTCGCTGTGTTGAAACCCATTGGTGGCCTTCAGCTGTTTTCTGCTCTTTGGTCAGGTTTTTGTTTCTTTGACACATTCCCCGTTTCCATTCTCAATTTTATTGATGCTACTCCATTTATAACAATTTTATTTAATAATGTAATATTACAGATGCTACACCTGTTACCACAGAAGACTCTGCTAATGAAATCAACCAAAATAATGGCTCACCACTGACAACCTCACAATTTAACCAGCAACAAACATTGCAGTCAACTCTATCACAGTTTTTATCATCAGGGAACCAGATTACTTATCCACAGATATTAAATCAGACACCAGGACAAGTAAACTTATCACAGATCATACAAGCCAATGGGCAAGTCATTCCTGCCAGTTCGTCATCGCCTGTCACACCCCAGATATTACAGGCAAATGGGCAGGTTATTCCAGTCAGCTCATCTTCTTCGAACATGCCACAGATCCTTCAGGCAAATGGGCAAGTTATTCCTGTCAGCTCAACTTCGTCTGCCATGCCACAGATCTTTCAGGCAAATGGGCAAGTAATTCCTGTCAGTTCATCTTCGTCGGCAATGCCACAGATCATACAGAATGGAACTATGCCACAGCTTGTACAGACAGGTGTGGCACCATCTGTATTTCAGTCGGGTCCCGTAATTCAAAGTGGCATGTTAACACAGGGAGGAAACCTCATATCACCATCTATGACACAGTCTACTGTAACATCAAACACTATGGGAACACCTCAGGTCATACAACTTGGACAGTCTACTGGAACATCAAACACTATGGGAACACCTCAGGTCATACAACTTGGACAGTTGCCAGGAATTCAGATGTCTTCTTCTGGTGGACAACAAATTATGGTAACAAATATTTAAGAAATATAACTTTTTCTTGCTGACAATTAAAGCTTTGGCGAAAAAGGAATTTAGTGTATTAATCTTGACACTAACTAACATAAAAGCAAAGGTCAAGGTTACAGAAACTACATTTACTTCCATCATCCATTATTAAACTTAAAGTCAAGTATCCACAGTAGCTTGAGAATGCTCCTATGAAAATACAAACCTCTTAAATTTTTCGGTCAAAGGTCCAGGTCACATCTTCTTTATTTGATGTCCAGTATGGATTTTGACCAGTGAAGTTGACATTTAAAGTCTTCATTACCAAAACAAACAAATTAATAATTGATTAAAAAATTGGTTTCTTCTGTCAAATCTATAACGATTGTTAACTTGCTAATACACACATGCCCATGGTGCTTCTGTCAAATCCATAACAATTGTAACTTTGCTAATACACACATGCCCATGGTGCTTCTGTCAAATCCATAACGATTGTAACCTTGCTAATACACGCATGCCCATGGTGCTTCTGTCAAATCCATAACGATTGTAACCTTGCTAATACACACATGCCCATGGTGCTTCTGTCAAATCTATAATGATTGTAACCTTGCTAATACACGCATGCCCATGGTGCTTCTGTCAAATCCATAACGATTGTAACCTTGCTAATACACGCATGCCCATGGTGCTTCTGTCAAATCCATAATGATTGTAACCTTGCTAGTACACACATGCCCATGGTGCTTCTGTCAAATCCATAACGATTGTAACCTTGCTAATACACACATGCCCATGGTGCTTCTGTCAAATCTATAATGATTGTAACCTTGCTAATACACACATAACCATGGTGCTTCTGTCAAATCCATAACGATTGTAACCTTGCTAATACACACATGCCCATGGTGCTTCTGTCAAATCCATAACGATTGTAACTTTGCTAATACACACATGCCCATGGTGCTTCTGTCAAATCTATAATGATTGTAACCTTGCTAGTACACACATGCCCATGGTGCTTCTGTCAAATCCATAATGATTGTAACCTTGCTAGTACACACATGCCCATGGTGCCTCTGTCAAATCCATAACGATTGTAACCTTGTAAATACACACATGCCCATGGTGCTTCTGTCAATTAATACACACATGCCCATGGTGCTTCTGTCAAATAATACACACATGCCCATGGTGCTTCTGTCAAATCTATAACGATTGTAACCTTGCTTATACACACATGTCCATGGTGCTTCTATTTCTATAAATTTTATCATACTTTATTGATAATTTTGACATTCATATAGCTTCCATAGAACCTTTTAAAAAAGAATAACCTATATTTTTAAAAAAGTAAGAAGAAAGAAATTAAAATTTAAAGAAATACAGAAATTTGATATTTGGTGTACAGCAAAAATATGTCTTAATAACAGCTCACAAGAATGTTTTTTTTTCTGTAATATCTGTACAATCACAAATAACTATGAAAACATAATTGCAGTAAGTTATACACAAATAAACAAAACAGCAAACTTAAAAACATATAACAATATTAAATATGTTACATATATATTGATGTGGATAAGGTTTAAACTAATGTAAATTCAGAAATTATTGCGTGCATTTATTATTGTGATTTTTGAAGAATGGACAAAAATCTGAGACTATTTATTGCGATTTCAGGAAAATCTGCATACTGATCGCTGATGTTTGTATCAGTTATCTGAATGCAAGTTCTAATTATTGCGATACTCACCTTGTCGCATTATTCGCAATAATAAAAACCTCGCAATAATTTCTGAATTTACAGTATGCTCCTGGAATTTGTACTGTTGTTCCTTATCTGAAAGTCACATTCAGAGGAAAACTTTACAATGTACAATAAGAGACATCGGTCTTTGTCTGACAAACTTGGTTAAACTAGAACAACGAACAAGTTACTTTCTTTAAACCCTGCTTTGAATGTTGGAATTAATTGCAGGTTTTGAATGGAGCAAATCTACAGAGAATGCCAATAAATGACAACAATGAAGAGGAACCTCTCTATGTCAATGCTAAACAATATCACCGGATACTGAAACGTAGACAGGCTAGGGCAAAACTAGAGGCTCAAGGCAAAATACCAAAGGAGAGACGGGTAATAAGTTATGTTAGTGATTTGTCTCCCCTTCCTAATATTAAAATGTCACAAGATACTGACATGTAGACAGGCTATGAAAGATTACAGGTTGTTGACAAAATACCAAAGGAGAGACAGGAAATTAGTGCATGTTATGTTAGACTGATTTGTCTCCCCTTCCACATGTAAAAATATCACAGGACACTGACATGAAGACAGAGATTGTTGACAAAATACCAAAGGAGAGACAGGTAATAAGTTATGTTAGTGATTTGTCTCCCCTTCCTAATATTAAAATGTCACAAGATACTGACATGTAGACAGGCTATGAAAGATTACAGGTTGTTGACAAAATACCAAAGGAGAGACAGGAAATTAGTGCATGTTATGTTAGACTGATTTGTCTCCCCTTCCGCATGTAAAAATATCACAGGACACTGACATGAAGACAGAGATTGTTGACAAAATACCAAAGGAGAGACAGGTAATAAGTTATGTTAGTGATTTGTCTCCCCTTCCTAATATAAAAACAATATGACAGGACACTGGAGTAAACTTGTATACACAACTTTCTTCAGTATCCTTTGAAAAATCAGCAATGTGAAACATTCCCATGATAATTAAGGGTCTGGATGGGGGATCCTTCAATCAGCAATGTGAAACATTCCCATGATAATTAAGGGTCTGGATGGGGATCCTTAATTTTTGTATTCTTTAATTTTTAGTTCATTTTCTCCATTTATATTTTTTGCCCATTATTCTCTATTCTTTATTTTTTTGCCCTATTTTTCTGTAATGTTATGTTTTACAGAAATACCTGCATGAGTCCAGGCATAAACATGCAATGCAGAGATGTCGGGGAGATGGAGGACGATTCTTCACGACAAAACTAGAACCCAATGATGAAGGCTATGACGTCAAATCTGAACAATCTGTAAGTTTAAATGTTAATTATTATACCCCTGCTTTAAAAAAGGGGGGTATACTGTTTTACCTCTGTCTGTCCTTCCGTCAGTCCATCCATCCGTCAGTCCGTCCGTCCCATGAATATTTTCGTCCCATTTTTCTCAGGAACTACTTGACAAGGATTTCTGAAATTTGGTTTCAGGGTTTATATAAGTAAGTTACACCATGTGATGCGTTTTCAGATTCATCACTCAACAACTTCCTGTTTACCAAACACTTGTATTATTTTACACATGATAGCCAAGTTGAAAATTTTCGTCACATTTTTCTCAGGAACTACTTGACAAGGATTTCTGAAATTTGGTTTCAGGGTTTATATAAGTAAGTTACACCGTGTGATGCATTTTCAGATTCATCACTCAACAACTTCCTGTTTACTGAACACTTGTATTATTTTACACATGATAGCTATATAGCCAAGTTGAAAATTTTGTCACATTTTCTCAGGAACTACTTGACAAGGATTTCTGAAATTTGGTTTCAGGGTTTATTGAAGTAAGTTACACCGTGTGATGCGTTTTCAGATTCATCACTAAACAACTTCCTGTTTACCAAACACTTGTAGTATTTTACACATGATAGCCAAGTTGAAAATTTTCATAACATTTTTCTCAGGAACTACTTGACAAGGATTTCTGAAATTTGGTTTCTGGGTTTATATAAGTAAGTTACACAGTGTGATGCGTTTTCAGTTTCATCACTCAACAATTTCCTATTTATCAAACACTTGTATTATTTTACACATGATAGCCAAGTTAAAATTTTCGCCTTTTTTAGTTCACCTGGCCCAAAGGGCCAAGTGAGCTTTCTCATCACTTGGCGTCCGTCGTCGTCGCCGTCCGTCTTCCGTCGTTGTTAGCTTTTACAAAATCTTCTCCTCTGAAACCACTTGGCCACAATCATCATTAGGGTTTCTAGTTTAAAAAGTATGTCTGATGACCCGCCAACCAACCACGATGGCGCCATGGCTAAAAATAGAACATAGGGGTAAAATGTAGATTTTGGCTTATATCTCTGAAACCAAAGCATTTAGAGTAAATCTGACATAGGGTAAAACTGATTATCAGGTCAAGATCTATCTGCCCTGAAATTTTCAGACAAATCTGACAACCTGTTGTTGGGTTGCTGCCCCTGAATTGGTAATTTTAAGGAAATTTTGCAGTTTTTGGTTATTATCTTGAATATTATTATAGATAGAGATAAACTGTAAACAGCAATAATGTTCAGCAAAGTAAGATCTACAAATAAGTTGTCATGACCAAAATTGTCAGTCGATCCCTTTAGGAGTTATTGCCCTTAATAGTCAATTTTTAACAATTTTTCGTAAATTTTTGTAATCTTTTACAAAAATCTTCTTCTCTGAAACTACTGAGACAAATTTAACCATACTTGGCCATAATCATTATTAGGGTATCTTGTTTAAAAAATTTGTCCGATGACCCCGCCTTCCAACCATCATGGCCAACTTGGTTAAAAATAGAACATAGGGTAAAATGCAGTTTTTGGTTTATATCTCTGAAACTAAAGCATTTAGAGCAAATCTGACAGGTGGCAAAAATGTTCATCAGATTTAGATTTATCTGCCCTGAAATTTTCAGACGAATCCGACAACCCGTTGTTGGGTTGCTGCCCCTGAGTTAGTAATTTTACAAAAATTTTGCAGTTTTTTGTTATCTTAGATATCATTATAATATCTAATATCTAATACTATTAATTATGATTTTAACCTTATTTTACATGATTTCCAAAGCATCAGTAAATACAGGTGAGCGACACAGGCTCTTGAGAGCCTCTAGTTTCAGGAACTACTTGACAAGGATTTCTGAAATTTGGTTTCAGGGTTTATATAAGTAAGTTACACCGTGTGATGCGTTTTCAGATTCATCACTCAACAACTTCCTATTTACCGAACACTTGTATTATTTTACACATGATAGCCAAGTTGAAAATTTTCTTCACATTTTTCTCAGGAACTACTTGACAAGGATTTCTGAAATTTGGTTTCAGGGTTTATATAAGTCAGCTATACCATGTGATGCGTTTTTAGATTCAGCACTCAACAACTTCCTGTTTACCCAAATATTTCGGCAGGGGTATCATCAGTGAGCAGTAGCTCACAGTTTTACTTGTTTTATATCTTCTGCTCACAATAAAATTTTTATTTCTCAGCTTACGGTAAATTTGAAAACACTTGAAGCGGGGAATTTTTGTACCCCTGCTTAGATTTAGGAGGGTAAACTTTTTTACCTCTCCTGTGTGTCCGTCCATCCAATGGTATTTCTTCATTTTTTTCTGGAACTATAAATCAGAGCTTTCTGAAATTCAGTATTTCTTGTATTGCTGCTTACCAATGATCAACAGATTGCTCATTAATGGTACTGTAGAAATACAAACATAGGAATTAAATTAACAACTTTGTACTTTATTTGGCCTTTTTAACTTATTCAAGTCTTTTGTATACGAAATGTGCATCTGGCATACAAAATGAGTCTTTTGTATACGAAACATGCATCTGGCATACAAAATGTTAAGCCTGGTATTTATGATGATTTACACCTCTCTTGAAAGTTGGATTGTAGTCAATTTCTGTGATGTGTGGAATTGCTACTTGATCCTAGCTGTATAATTCTACTATCAGATTATTATAGTAAATTATAATATTGTGTGCATGACAGCAAGGATGTCAGGTATCTTTGAAAAATGATGACTCTGGACATATTTTAATGAGTCCAGGTTTTGTCTTAGTGAGAACCCTGCCAGTATTTGTTAGTATTATTAGTTACACTGTGTGCTAATGACAAAGAGTGATATAAACAGGGTCAGTAAATTCCATATGGGGCGAGAGCGAGCAAAGCTCGAGCCCTATATGGAATTTACTGAGCCTTATATATTATATTAGGTCACTTGCATGCTGTGTAAAAAATTTATCATACTGAGTATGTTAATATGGGGACTTTAGACGTAGTTGTAAACCTTGATATCACAATTTAACACAACATTAAATAGAACATTCAATTATAAAGTGAGAGAATCTGTATCTGTAAGACATGTTTTTGGTTAAAAGCATGAAAAAAATATAATCATGTATATTTGCTATGTATGTTTCTTTGAGAACAACAGTTTTTATACAACCTCAAAAAATTTTTTGGGGTTCGTATAATGCTATGATGTCGTCGTTGTCGTCGTCGTCCGAAGACACATTTGGTTTCCGGACAATATGGCTTACTGTTCGATGTGAGCCTAGGCTCCGTGTTGAAGACCGTGCTTTGAGCTATAATGTAAAATAAAATTGAGAATGGAAATGGGGAATGTGTCAAAGAGACAACAACCCGACCACAGAACAGACAACAACAGAAGGTCACCAATAGGTCTTCAATGCAGCGAGAAATTCCCGCACCGGAGGCGTCTTTAAGCTGGCCCCTAAACAAATATATATACTAGTTCAGTGATAATGGACGTCATACTAAACTCCAAATTATACACAAGAAACTAAAAGTAAAAATAATACAAGACTAACAAGGCCAGAGGCTCCTGACTTGGGACAGGCGCAAAAATGCGGCGGGTTAAACATGTTTATGAGATCTCAACCTCCCCTATACCTCTAGCCAATGTAGAAAAGTAAACGCATAACAATACGCACATTAAAAGTCAGTTAAAGAGAAGTCCGAGTCCGATGTCAGAAGATGTAACAAAAGAAAATAAACAAAATGACAATAATACATAAGTAACAACAGACTACTAGCAGTTAACTGACATGCCAGCTCCATGTTTGTGGATTTTATTAGAAAGGAGCAAAGACTGGCGTCCAGAATATGAACCAGCATACAATCAATTAAATTATGTAAAATGATAATTCTGTTCGCTAAAGATGTCAAACGCTATCCGTCATTAATTACCGAAAAATAAAACAAAAGATAGGGTATATCAGGGTAGCGACTGACGTCTGACTAAATAGTAGAATGGGGCTGAAAATTGAAATACTACTTTTGATAAATATTCCTAAAGTAATGAACTAGAGAAGTTCTCGCCGGACACACACTCCATAATCTAGTATATTATAAGAGCATAAACCTGAAGCACGGGAGGCACTCTACTGTCTCCACACGGCACTAAAGACAAACTCTGTAAAAATAAAATTGAGAATGGAAATGGGGAATGTGTCAAAGAGACAACAACCCGACCACAGAACAGACAACAACAGAAGGTCACCAATAGGTCTTCAATGCAGCGAAATTCCCGCACCGGGGCGTCCTTAAGCTGGCCCCTAAACAAATATATATACTAGTTCAGTGATAATGGACGTCATACTAAACTCAAATTATACACAAGAAACTAAAAGTAAAAATAATACAAGACTAACAAAGGCCAGAGGCTCCTGACTTGGGACAGGCGCAAAAATGCGGCGGGTTAAACATGTTTATGAGATCTCAACCTCCCCTATACCTCTAGCCAATGTAGAAAAGTAAACGCATAACAATACGCACATTAAAAGTCAGTTAAAGAGAAGTCCGAGTCCGATGTCAGAAGATGTAACAAAAGAAAATAAACAAAATGACAATAATACATAAATAACAACAGACTACTAGCAGTTAACTGACATGCCAGCTCCAGACCTCTTGTGGATTTTATTAGAAAGGAGCAAAGACTGGCGTCCAGAATATGAACCAGCATACAATCAATTAAATTATGTAAAAATGATAATTCTGTTCGGCTAAAGATGTCAAACGCTATCCGTCATTAATTACCCGAAAAATAAAACAAAAGATAGGGTATATCAGGGTAGCGACTGACGCCTGACTAAATAGTAGAATGGGGCTGAAAATTGAAATACTACTTTTGATAAATATTCCTAAAGTAATGAACTAGAGAACATTTATAAATTTTGACTTGGATGGAGAGTTGTCTCATTGGCACTCATACCACATCTTCTTATATCTAATAACTTTAGTTTAAGTGAATGGATCTTTATGAAATTTTACAAGGTTCAATACCACAAATAGAAGGTAGGGATTCATTTTGGGGGTAATTGCCTAAACCTTCAGGAAGTAAGGGCCAGAAAGGGTCTAAAACAAGCATTTTTATGCCCCGCTGTACGTACGTCCCAAAGTTGGTTTCCGTTCTCTAACTTTAGTTTGCCTCAACCAAATGTTATGAAACTTATACACAATGCTTATTACCACAAAATACAGATCAAGTTCGAATTTTGGTGGTGTCACTTGTACTGTTATAGAGTTATGAACTTTTGCAAATGGAAAAATTGATAAATTTTTCGTTTTCGTTCTCTAACTTAAGTTTGCCTCAACCAAATGTTGTGAAACTTATACATAATACTTATTACCACAAAACTCAGATCAAGTACAAATTTTTGTAGCATCACTTTTACGGTTCTTCAGTTATGTCCCTTTATAAATTTATATGATATGTAAGTGGGGCGTCATCTATGTCCTGGGACACATTCCCCATTTATCTAGTTTTTGGACAAAAACTTGTGTTTAAATGTATTGATGTCTCTTACATTGTACCACATTTTACAAAAAGAAAATTTCTTCAAATGAAATTTTTTGGGAAAAGGGGGTGGGGTAAAAAATTTTTGGGGTAAACAAAATTTTTTTTGGGGCAATTTTTTCACTCAAGATTTAAGAAATCATAAAGAAAATTTCTTCAAATATTATTTTTTTGGGAAAAAAGGGGGGGGGTAAAACAAATTTGGGGGCAATTTTTTCCTCAAGATATAAGAAATTGTCAATTTTCCAAAGAAAAATTGGGGTCACAATTTATTTTACTAAGTATTTGGCAACAGCACAGTGTATTACACAAAAACAAGAAATCTTCAATTGAATATAAATTCAAATCATATAACCAATTTCAAGTTCTTTGACTACATTTATTCTGTGTCAGAAACCTATAATGTGTCAAATATTTAATTACAATCCAAATTCAGACATGTATCAAGCTTGAATATTGTGTCCATTTTTGCCCCAACTGTTCAGGGTTGGACCTCTGTGGTTGTTTCCAGCTGCGCTCGGTGAAGCAGTTTATTTTTTATACGACCGCAAAAATTAAAAATTTTGGTCGTATATTGGTATCACGTTGTCGTCGTCATCGTCGTCGTCTTCGTCCGAAGACAGATGGTTTCTGGATGATAACTTTAGTACAAGTAAATAGAAATCAATAAAATTTTAACACAAGGTTTATAACCACTAAAGGAAGGTTGGGATTGATTTTGGGGGTTATGGTCCCAAATGTCCAGGAATTAGGGGCCAAAAAAGGGGCCCAAATAAGCACTTTTGTAGTTTCCAGACAATAACTTGTGTTAAAGTGTATGAATCTCTCTGAAATAATACCACAAGTTTCCATACTACAAAGAGATGGTTAGGATTGACTTTAGGGGGTTATGGCTCAAACCATTTAGGAATTAGGGGCAAAAAAAGGGGGAAAACAAGGGTTTTTCTGGTTAAAGGACAATTGAGACAATTTAAAAGCAGTGTAAGGGAGGTAATCCAAATCAAAATCCAAATCAATTTAAATAACAATGTTTGATTACCTCCCTTACACTGCTTGTAAATTATGTATTAAGAAATGATGATTGTCTGAGATACTGACCATAACTTGAGGGAAAGAATAATTTTTGGAATAAGGAAAGGGGAGGTGAAAAAAATTGAGGGGACAATTTTCTCATTTCAGATTTCAGAAATTAAAAGAAACTTTCTTCAAATATTTTTTTGGGGTTAATATTCAACAGCATAGTGTATTGGACAAACGCAAAAAAAGGGGTAAAATTTTTTTTTTTTGGGGGGGGGGTCAATTCGCATAGTGTATTGCACAAAAGCAAAAAATTGAATATAAATTCAAATAATATAACCAATTTGAAGTTCTTTGACTACAGTTATTCTGGAAAAGAAACCTATTATGTGTCAAAAATTTAATTACAATCCAAATTCAGACCTGTATCAAGCGTGAATATTGTGTCCATTTTGGCCCCAACTTTTCAGGGTTGGACATCTGCGGTCGTATCCAGCTGCGCTCAGCGAAGCAATTTATTTGTAAAGGAATGTAACTGTACGGTTTACTCTGAATGAAAAAATAAACCACTTCCACTGACCCTGCATTTGAAATAAAACATGCTCACTTACCTAATATTAAATATACACAGTTTCCACGTGTTCGATTTAACCAATGATATTCCTAGAAGTGTATAGAAGGTAAGATGATAGAATGTATGTACCATGAAATCCAAGGAAATTTTAATCCCATGTTTGGAATCCCTTTTACAGTATATAACCTCATAACTTTGAAATTGACCTTTTAAATTTTAGGATGAACTTTGAAATGGACCTTTTAAATTTTAGGATGAAATAACTGATGCATCTGCTGTTACAGACTTTTTGAATCTTGAGGATAGTGACCTTCGACCTCTAAAGATAAGTGAAGACAACAGCTGACAGAGATAAGACTGTCAATGATAAGACAGATGGCAGCAAGGGGGGTAGGGGTATAAATATATATCCAGTCATGTGCCATATTAACCAAACACAGTAAGCTATAACGAGACTATTTTTGTATGAAACCTGCCTTAATCTGTTGTGACTGGACACATTCAGATTACTGGTTACACAGGGGAACGGACACCGTTGGTAGCCTATTGATAGCTGGACACTTATCTGTGATACAGAGGTAGAGAAGTTTATTCCAGGAAATGATCTATATTAAGTATATGTTGTATATTTATAATGTATGTAGGATTTTTTCTTATTACAGGAAAAAAAAAAATCTGATTAAAATACAACCCTGTGTCTTAAGTTTTGCTTACAAGGATCTGACAACGCTCCCCTTTACTTTCTGTTCTAGTAATTATTACATCAGCCAATGAAATTTAAGGCTTCAAATTTGTGTATTTATCTGACAAAAACAAGAGAATCCTGAAAGGTCTTTTAAACAGAAATTAGATCGAAGCTTTTTCAGATTCTGGTAAGCAAAGCTTGGACATAGGATCTGTATTTTAATCAGTTTGGGAAAACAATTATTTGAAGTATTTATTAATACTGACTATCAAGATAAGTGTATATTATTGATTTTGTCAACAATGCTACAAATTCAGTGATTATTAAGTTAATAACTGAGAGAAATAGATTTCGTGAACTATTGAAGTAACTAAATGTCTTCTTTTGTCTAATTTAATTGTGTTGTTGAGTTTCTGTCTCATTGACCTCCACCTCTTCATCTTGTCATATACCTGAAACATGGAGGAAACAAAACTGTATCCCTGTCTATATAAATCTTATGGAAAGAGTTGGTTTTGATGTAATATTTGAAAGCTTTAATGCATTATACAAACTAGGCAATTTTACAGACCCATCTTAATCATAAATGTGTAATGCACTTTTGAAATAGAAATGATTTTCCACACAATACACCATGTTCATTCCACTTTCCTTTATAGGCAGGGATACAGTTTGTCCTAATTTAAGAGTTGTTTCCTTTGCAGGTTATTCTAAACTTTTAAATAAGTTGGTAGTTGGAAAATAAAGTAGTAGGTATTATACATAATACTTATTACCACAAAACTCAGATCAAGTACAAATTTGTGTAGCATCACTTTCGGTTCTTCAGTTATGTCCCTTTATAAATTTATATGATATGCAAGTGGGCGTCATCTGTGTACTGGGACACATTCCCATTTATCTAGTTTTCTGACAAAACTTGTGTTTAAATGTATTGATGTCTCTTACATTGTACCACATGTTACAAAAAGAAACTTTCTTCAAATGAAATTTTTGGGAAAAGGGGTGGGGTAAAAAATTTTGGGGGTAAACAAAATTTTTTTTGGGGGGGCAATTTTTTTCACTCAAGATTTAAAAATCATAAAGAAAATTTCTTCAAATATAATTTGTTTGGGAAAAAAAGGGGGAGGGTAAAACAAATTTGGGGGCAATTTTTCCTCAAGATATAAGAAATTGTCAATTTTCAAAGAAAAATTGGGGTCTAATTTATTTTACTAAGTATTCGCAACAGCACAGTGTATTACACAAAGCAAGAAATCTTCAGTTGAATATAAATTCAAATCATATAACCAATTTCAAGTTCTTTGACTACATTTATTCTGTGTCAGAAACCTATAATGTGTCAGATATTTAATTACAATCCAAATTCAGACCTGTATCAAGCTTGAATATTTTGTCCATTTTGCCCCAACTGTTCAGGGTTGGACCTCTGTGGTTGTATCCAGCTGTGCTCGGTGAAGCAGTTTATTATTTATATGACTGCAAAAATTAAAAAATTTTGGTTGTATATTGGTATCACGTTGTCGATAAGTCGTCATCGTCGTCGTCTTAAATCCGAAGACAGATGGTTTCGGATAATAACTTTAGTATAAGTAAATAGAAATCAATAAAATTTTAACACAAGGTTTATAACCACTAAAGGAAGGTTGGGATTGATTTTGGGGTTATGGTCCCAACTGTTCAGGAATAAGGGGCCAAAAAGGGCCCAAATAAGCATTTTGTAGTTTCCAGACAATAATTTGTGTTAAAGTGTATGAATCTCTCTGAAATAATACCACAAGTTTCCATACTACAAAGGGATGGTTAGGATTGACTTTAGGGTTATGGCTCAAACCAATTAGGAATTAGGGGCAAAAAGGGGAAAAACAAGGGTTTTCTGGTTAAAGGACAATTGAGACAATTTAAAAGCAGTGTAAGGAGGTAATCCAAATCAAAATCCAAATCAATTTAAATAACAATGTTTGATTACCTCCTTACACTGCTTGTAAATTATGTATTAAAAATGATGATTGTCTGAGATACTGACCATAACTTGAGGGAAAGAATAATTTTTGGAATAAGGAAAGGGAGGTGAAAAAAATTGGAGGACAATTTTCTCATTTCAGATTTCAGAAATTAAAAGAAACTTTCTTCAAATATTTTTTGGGGTTAATATTCAACAGCATAGTGTATTGCACAAACGCTAAAAAAACGGGTAAAATTTTTTTTTTGGGGGGGGGGTCAATTCGCATAGTGTATTGCACAAAAGCAAAAATTGAATATAAATTCAAATCATATAACCAATTTGAAGTTCTTTGACTACAGTTATTCTGGATCAGAAACCTATTATGTCAAAAATTTAATTACAATCAAATTCAGACCTGTATCAAGCGTGAATATTGTGTCCATTTGGCCCCAACTTTTCAGGGTTGGACATCTGTGGTCGATATCCAGCTGCGCTCAGCGAAGCAATTTATTTGTAAAGGAATGTAACTATCGGTTTACTCTGAATGAAAAAATAAACCACTTCCACTGACCCTGCATTTGAAATAAAACATGCTCACTTACCTAATATTAAATATACACAGTTTCCACGTGTTCAATTTAACCAATGATATTCCTAGAAGTGTATAGAAGGTAAGATGATAGAATGTATGTACCATGAAATCCAAGGAAATTGTAATCCCATGTTTGGAATCCCTTTTACAGTATATAACCTCATAACTTTGAAATTGACCTTTTAAATTTTAGGATGAACTTTGAAATGGACCTTTTAAATTTTAGGATGAAATAACTGATGCATCTGCTGTTACAGACTTTTGAATCTTGAGGATAGTGACCTTGACCTCTAAAGATAAGTGAAGAAAACAGCTGACAGAGATAAGACTGGCAATGATGAGACAGATGGCAGCAAGGTGGGGGTATAAATATATATCCAGTCATGTGCCATATTATCCAAACACAGTTAGCTATAACGAGACTATTTTTGTATGATACCTGCCTTAATCTGTTGTGACTGGACACATTCAGATTACTGGTTACACAGAGAGCGGACACTTATCTGTGATACAGAGGTAGAAAGTTTATTCAGGAAATGATCTATATTAAGTATATGTTGTATATTTATAATGTATGTAGGATTTTTCTTATTACAGGAAAAAAAAAATCTGATTAAAATACAACCCTGTGTCTTAAGTTTTGCTTACAAGGATCTGACAACGCTCCCTTTACTTTCTGTTCTAGTAATTATTACATCAGCCAATGAAATTTAAGGCTTCAAATTTGTGTATTTATCTGACAAAAACAAGAGAATCCTGAAAGGTCTTTTAAACAGAAATTAGATCGAGCGTTTTCAGATTCTGGTAAGCAAAGCTTGGACATAGGATCTGTATTTTAATCAGTTTGGAAAACAATTATTTGAAGTATTTATTAATACTGACTATCAAGATAAGTGTATATTATTGATTTTGTCAACAATGCTACAAATTCAGTGATTATTAAGTTAATAACTGAGAGAAATAGATTTGTGAACTATTGAAGTAACTAAATGTCTTCTTTTGTCTAATTTAATTGTGTTGTTGAGTTTCTGTCTCATTGACCTCCACCTCTTCATCTTGTCATATACCTGAAACATGGAGGAAACAAAACTGTATCCCTGTCTATATAAATCTTATGGAAAGAGTTGGTTTTGATGTAATATTTGAAAGCTTTAATGCATTATACAAACTAGGCAATTTACAGACCCATCTTAATCATAAATGTGTAATGCACTTTTGAAATAGAAATGATTTTCCACACAATACACCATGTTCATTCCACTTTCCTTTATAGGCAGGGATACAGTTTGTCCTAATTTAAGAGTTGTTTCCCTTTGCAGGTTATTCTAAACTTTTAAATAAGTTGGTAGTTGGAAAATAAAGTAGTAGGTAGGTTTCAGACCACGATTCAAAACCCTATATAATCAACCACATTTTTTCAATTTTCACAGCTTTCTAAATATTTTACCTTTAATAAGTTTAACTCCATAAAATAACTCCATAAAAACCAGGTATATCCTGAATTGTAAATGCCAGTTATCTACCGATGTTAAGAGTCTTGTAGTGAACCACCACCATTCAGAAGCAGTTGCTACTAAAATAACCACCAGTTTTAAGAAATCTGAAATAACTCTTCTATGGAGTGGATTAGACCTGAATTTTAATGCAAAATCATGGATAGTAAATTTGGCTCAAAATGGTATATTTATATTTTCTTTCACCAAAAGTTTCATTTCTGCAAATTTGTTTGTTATCTTAAGTAAACAATGAAAAGCACTATTTTTGTCAGGAAGGACTACTTTTACTTTGAACTGGTGGTCTTGACACTGAAGTACAGCAGGGTACATGCATTAGATAAAAATTTTGATGCAAATTGATTTAACAATTCCTACAAGGGTAACAACAAGTAGCAGAAGGATATATTGACAAAGGGATTATTGATTATGTCATTTCCTCCTTCCCACTGCTATGCATTGTGGAAAGCCCATTCATGTTCTACTCAAATGCACTACAGCAAACATGGATTATGTCATTTCCTCCTGCCCACTGCTATGCATTGTGGGAAGCCCATTCATGTTCTACTCAAATGCACTACAGCAAACATTGATTATGTCATTTCCTCCTGCCCACTGCTATACATCATGGATTGTACTCGAAATCAATTTCATAACTTTTTCCACTATCTTGTATGTTCAATTCTTATTATGAAAGAAACTAAATGGCATGTGAACTCTAAAATATTGCCATAGGTGAAAATCCTAAATTTTGCCAACTGATTAAGGTTGAACTTCTTACATGATATTAGGGAATGAATAGTGACACCATTTTATCTATAAATTTTCTATTAGTGCTCCATTTTTATTGTACTGTTTAAGATATTTTCATGCTTTATTTTTAAATGGTGAGTTACCTCCCATGTGGGGCTGATAAGTCATCTTCGTTTACTGTATTCACAAAGGAGAAGAATTAATTTTGGCCTTATTTAGTCTGCATTTTTATCAAAGATGAAAAGTTGTGTTACATCATTATTGACTTAAAATCTTCAACATAAATGACACATTTTATTTGACTTGGATACTGTTAAAAGTCATATTTGTGAAGTCTGATGAAAGCAATAGTGGCAAATTTCAGGGTTATTTGGTTTAATTTCACGCCTTATTTACATATATTGAGTTACTGCCTATTTTGGGCAGATTTAAAGTCATAAGAAAGATTTGTGAATTCTTGGCAAATTTCCGGTTAATTTGGTTCAATTAACTAAGACATATAAGAGCATATGAATCTTTTGGTGCCAGTGAACAGATCATTACAAAACACACTTCATGTGTGAATTTCTTTTGGCAAGTACAATTCTCTATACTGTACAAAATGTGAAAGCCAAGCAGTTACTATTTTGTGTATTTTCACCATTTAACTGAATTTATCATCATTTATAACATTAAAAACAATTGTGAAGTGTTTTATTCAAATTTAAAGATCCAATGTTTGATTCTGTAAATTGAAGAAAGTTAGAAAAACATTTGATGTATGGACCAATTTGATGTATGTACCAATTTGATGTATGTACCAATTTGACCCTAAATGATATAGACTCCTTCTCCATTACTGTAAATTCAGAAATTATTACGTGCATTTATTATTGCGATTTTGTCATTTTAGACTAAAATGCGATTTTAATTTTGCGATATTCAGAAAAATCCTGTTTGATTCATATAAAAATTTCAAAATGCACGAGTTTAAATTATTGCGATTATAACCCTGTTGCATTTTTCGCAATAATAAAAACATCATAATAATTTCTGAATTTACAGTATTAAATGTGTGATACTACAATATCAATCCAGCATGTTATTGATTTTTCTAAGCCAAAACTCTATAATTCCATGGAATAATCATTTTGTGTACATCATAGCATCATCATAGATTTGTTTATTATATAGAATACTGTCAAACAAATAATTATAGTGTGCAATAGTCAATAGACACATGCTCTGTTAAACTTCTGATGTCTATTTTGTTTGATGTAAATGTTTTAACTGCCACAGATTAAAATGATTTTTCATTGGTCATATGTAAATCATTGAAAGCCTGGTGATAACATATTTCGGTGCAATGTATTTTTGAACAAATTCATTCTCATATTTGTATAATTAAGAAATCAAATTTTAAGTGAAATCTTAAGGTAAATTGTTATAAGATATTTATAGCAAAAATAAGATATTTATAGCAAAACAACAAGCTTTGAAGGGCAAATTGCTTGGGAATGGCAAGTTTCATTGAGAATGTTTTAAGAGTAGTTATTTATATGAGACATATTTTTGAGGAGAAGTTGCAATCAAAATTTAAATTAGGATGTAGTCAGGTGAAATAGAAAAAATCTGGAATTTAAGATTGATACAATAAATCAGAAGAGCATTAGTGAAGGAACAAAATAAGATAAAAATAGTGATAGGTTATGGAGCTCCTTTTCAAGGTATTTGATTTTTAAAAATTGGTGGAAAAAGCTGACTCGGACTTTTACCTTATATTTAGCATTGGCATTATTTGGGTCTCAAATTGTTAGAAAAAATATAGATCCTGCTTAAATTTTAGTAATGACCTTGTATGAGCTATTGAAGTCTTCTATGAAAAGAAAAGTTGGTGATATGGGGCAAAATATTTTACCCTGTATTGTAGGAAAAACCTAAAGAGTCTGACCATCTATCAAAAATCTTAAACCTGAAATGACTATATCCTTTAAAGGAGATGCAGGATATACAAGGGTGGGGATAGGCTTTACAAAATTGAGAATAATGTCCCTCCCCTTTCCAAAAAAAAAAAAATAGGACTGAGAATAATTTGGTGCTAATATATAAGGATAGAGAATAATGACCGCTCCAAAAAAAGCATAGAGAAAATTGGTGTAAAAAGAAGGATGCTCCATCAATACCCTCATTTGATGACACCTCATCAACAGCAAAAGTTACCTCAATTAAATTTGTTTCCCTCGAGCAGTTGTTACTTCAACAGTAAAGAATTGTTAAAAATCTCTAGTTACAATTTAATTAGCCAGATATTTGGTAAAAAGTTTCACACATTCTGTTATATATTTTTTAAATATGTCAATTTGAATTATTTGAAAATGAGTAGTAAGTTAATTATACTTTTATATACCAAAACTATGTAGAAATTTTGATTATTTATTGTTGCCAACATCATTGGTGTCAACTTTAAAGATATCTTTGGGCCTCACCAACATATGAAGTTTATTCCAGGAAATGATCTATATTAAGTATATGTTGTATATTTATAATGTATGTAGGATTTTTCTTATTACAGGAAAAAAAAATCTGATTAAAATACAACCCTGTGTCTTAAGTTTTGCTTACAAGGATCTGACAACGCCCCTTTACTTTCTGTTCTAGTAATTATTACATCAGCCAATGAAATTTAAGGCTTCAAATTTGTGTATTTATCTGACAAAAACAAGAGAATCCTGAAAGGTCTTTTAAACAGAAATTAGATCGAAGCTTTTTCAGATTCTGGTAAGCAAAGCTTGGACATAGGATCTGTATTTTAATCAGTTTGGGAAAACAATTATTTGAAGTATTTATTAATACTGACTATCAAGATAAGTGTATATTATTGATTTTGTCAACAATGCTACAAATTCAGTGATTATTAAGTTAATAACTGAGAGAAATAGATTTCGTGAACTATTGAAGTAACTAAATGTCTTCTTTTGTCTGATTTAATTGTGTTGTTGAGTTTCTGTCTCATTGACCTCCACCTCTTCATCTTGTCATATACCTGAAACATGGAGAGAAACAAAACTGTATCCCTGTCTATATAAATCTTATGGAAAGAGTTGGTTTTGATGTAATATTTGAAAGCTTTAATGCATTATACAAACTAGGCAATTTTACAGACCCATCTTAATCATAAATGTGTAATGCACTTTTGAAATAGAAATGATTTTCCACACAATACACCATGTTCATTCCACTTTCCTTTATAAGCAGGGATACAGTTTGTCCTAATTTAAGAGTTGTTTCCCTTTGCAGGTTATTCTAAACTTTTTAAATAAGTTGGTAGTTGGAAAATAAAGTAGTAGGTAGGTTTCAGACCACCAATTCAAAACCCCTATATAATCAACCACATTTTTAAATTTTCACAGCTTTCTAAATATTTTACCTTTAATAAGTTTAACTCCATAAAAACCAGGTATATCCTGAATTGTAAATGCCAGTTTTCAACCTATGTTAAGAGTCTTGTAGTGAACCACCACCATTCAGAAGCAGTTGCTACTAAAAATAACCACCTGTTTTGGAGAAATCTGAAATAACTCTTCTATGGAGTGGATTAGACCTGAATTTGTAATGCAAAATCATGGATAGTAAATTTGGCTCAAAATGGTATATTTATATTTTTCTTTCACCAAAAGTTTCATTTCTGCAAATTTGTTTGTTATCTTAAGTAAACAATGAAAAGCACTATTTTTTGTCAGGGAAGGACTACTTTTACTTTGAATTGGTGGTCTTGACACTGAAGTACAGCAGGGTACATGCATTAGATTAAAATTTTGATGCAAATTGATTTAACAATTCCTACAAGGGTAACAACAAGTAGCAGAAGGATATATTGACAAAGAGGATTATGGATTATGTCATTTCCTCCTGCCCACTGCTATGCATTGTGGGAAGCCCATTTATGTTCTACTCAAATACACTACAGCAAACATGGATTATGTCATTTCCTCCTGCCCACTGCTATACATCATGGATTCTACTCGAAATCAATTTCATAACTTTTTTCCACTATCTTGTATGTTCAATTCTTATTATGAAAGAAACTAAATGGCATGTGAACTCTAAAATATTGCCACAGGTGAAAATCCTAAATTTTGCCAACTGATTAAGGATTGAACTTCTTACATGATATTAGGGGAATTAATAGTGGACACCATTTTATTTAATATCTATAAATTTTCTATTAGTGCTCCATTTTTATTGTGCTGTTTAAGAAATTTTCATGCTTTATTTTTAAATGGTGAGTTACCTCCCATGTGGGGCTGATAATTCATCTTCGTTTACTGTATACACAAAGGAGAAGAATTAATTTTGGCCTTATTTAGTCTGCATTTTTATCAAAGATGAAAAGTTGTGTTACATCATTATTGACTTAAAATCTTCAACATTAGTGACACATTTTTATTTGACTTGGATATTGTTAAAAGTCATATTTGTGAAGTCTGATGAAAGCAATAATGGCAAATTTCAGGGTTATTTGGTTTAATTTCATGCCTTATTTACATATATTGAGTTACTGCCTATTTTGGGCAGATTTAAAGTCATAAGAAAGATTTGTGAATTCTTGGCAAATTTCCCGGTTAATTTGGTTCAATTAACTAAGACATATAAGAGCATATGAATCTTTTGGTGCCAGTGAACAGATCATTACAAAACACACTTCATGTGTGAATTTCTTTTTTGGCAAGTACAATTCTCTATACTGTACAAAATGTGAAAGCCAAAAGCAGTTACTATTTTGTGTATTTTCACCATTTGACTGAATTTATCATCATTTATAACATTAAAAAACAATTGTGAAGTGTTTTATTCAAATTTAAAGATCCAATGTTTGATTCTGTAAATTGAAGAAAGTTAGAAAAACATTTGATGTATGTACCAATTTGATGTATGTACCAATTTGACCCTAAATGATATAGACTCCTTCTCCATTACTGTAAATTCAGAAATTATTGCGTGCATTTATTATTGCAATTTTGTCATTTTAGACTAAAATGCGATTTTAATTTTTGCGATATTCAGAAAAATCCTGTTTGATTCATATAAAAAATTTCAAAATGCGAGTTTTAATTATTGCGATTCTAACCCTGTCGCATTTTTCGCAATAATAGAAACATCGCAATAATTTCTGAATTTACAGTATTAAATGTGTGATACTACAATATCAATCCAGCATGTTATTGATTTTTTCTAAGCCAAAAACTATAATTCCATGGAATAATTATTTTTGTGTACATCATAGCATCATCATAGATTTGTTTATTATATATAATACTGTCAAACAAATAATTATAGTGTGCAATAGTCAATAGACCCATGCTCTGTTAAACTTCTGATGTCTATTTTGTTTGATGTATATGTTTTAACTGCCACAGATTAAAATGATTTTTTTCATTGGTCATATGTAAATCATTAAAAGCCTGGTGATAACATATTTCGGTGCAATGTATTTTTTGAACAAATTCATTCTCATATTTGTATAGTTAAGAAATCAAATTTTACGTGAAATCTGAAGGTAAATTGTTATAAGATATTTATAGCAAAACAACAAGCTTTGAAGGGCAAATTGCTTGGTAATGGCAAGTTTCATTGAGAATGTTTTAAGAGTAGTTATTTATATGAGACATATTTTTGAGGAGAAGTTGCAATCAAAATTTAAATAAGGATGTAGTCAGGTGAAATAGAAAAAAATCTGGAATTTAAGATTGATACTATAAATCAGAAGAGCATTTAAGTTAAGGAACAAAATAAGCTAAAAATAGTGATAGGTTATGGAGCTCCTTTTCAAGGTATTTGATTTTTAAAAATTGGTGGAAAAAAGCTGACTCGGACTTTTACCTTATATTTAGCATTGGCATTATTTGGGTCTCAAATTGTTAGAAAAGAAATCTAGATCCTGCTTAAATTTTAGTAATGACCTTGTATGAGCTATTGAAGTCTTCTATGAAAAGAAAAGTTGGTGATATGGGGCAAAATATTTTACCCTGTATTGTAGGAAAAAACCTAAAGAGCCTGACCATCTAACAAAAATTCTTAAACCTGAAATGAGTATATCCTTTAAAGGTGATGCAGGATATACAAGGGTGGGGATAGGCTTTACAAAATTGAGAATAATGTCCCCTGCCCCCTTTCCAAAAAAAAAAAATAGGACTGAGAATAATTTGGTGCTAATATATAAAGGATAGAGAATAATGACCGCTCCAAAAAAAGCGTAGAGAAAATTGGTCTAAAAAATGAAGGATGCTCCATCAATACCCTCATTTGATGACACCTCATCAACAGCAAAAGTTACCTCAATTAAATTTGTTTCCCTCGAGCAGTTGTTACTTCAACAGTAAAGAATTGTTAAAAAAATCTCTAGTTATAATTTAATTAGCCAGAAATTTGGTAAAAAAGTTTCACACATTCTGTTATATATTTTTTTTAAATATGCCAATTTGAATTATTTGAAAATGAGTAGTAAGTTAATTATACTTTATATACCAAAACTATGTAGAAATTTTGATTATTTATTGTTGCCAACATCATTGGTGTCAACTTTAAAGATATCTTTGGGCGCCTCACCAACATATTTGGAAACCCCCAAAAAGCATTAATGAAACCAACTACCAGTATTAGAATACGTATTTCTGATTAAAGAGTTGTCTCCTTTAATCCAAAATTACCCCCTTGAAATAAAAAAAAAAAATGACTTTCATTTTACTGAAAAAAGTAAAATAACAAAAATACCGAACTCCAAGGAAAATTCAAAATGGCAAAATCAAAAGCTTAAACACATCAAACGAATGGAAAACAACTGTCATATTCCTGACTTGGTACAGGCATTTCCTTATATAGAAAATGGTGGATTAAACCTGTTTTTATAGCTAGCTAAACCTCTCACTTGTATGAAGTTTTGCTGTGTTATAGGGCAACAGTATCCTCAGTAACCATAGCATTTTAACCTTTTGATCTTTTAGTGGATGTTTTGTCAAATCAAACCCCTGTATCTTTATTTTTATGTTAAAGGGAGACAACTTACTTATGTTTTTCAGTTTCTCATTTATATTTTGTAAAATGAACTTTTTTACCCAAGTTCAATTGGTCAGAGAAAGTACACATTGTATACAATAGATCTGTATTGTTAGTTTATATTATCTGTTATTTGTTTATTTTCATTTATATATGTCAGCTTTATTTAGCATTTACAATGTTTTGAAATAGTTTTAGCATAAGAGAATTTTACATCTCATTGTTTTAACCTTCTTTAAAGTGCAAAACTTATTTTTTTGCATTTCTATACTACATGTATTTTATTTCTATAAAGACAAAAAATAATAAATGTTAATTGTCTTAGATGCATTATTTGTTAATAATACTGTTTATTAAGGATTATTTGTTTTTTTTTAAAGTTAAGATTTGAACTGAATCATGTTGGCTCAATACCATAGTTACCAATTTGAGAATCTGATGCATTGTGGGTATAATATTTTCAAACGCATACACCAAAACATTGTGATTGTTTCAAAATGTTTTAAACAAAGAAAACGTTTCATTTTGGAGTAGGAATGAAATCAACCACAAACCTATAGACTTGAAGGACAAATTCATAAAAAAAGGGGGTGAGGTGCATACTTGCTTTAAATTATATGTATACCTGAAAAGCTAAGAATTTATTTATCAATTTTATATCAGAGCTAAACATATCAGTCCAGAAATTTGCTAAAAAAAAATAAAATGTAGAGACTTTTCAGTTAAAATTGTATGAAGGAAATACTTTTAGTCTAAGGTAAAATTGGGTATTCTTTAAAGTAGAAAAAAGTGGGAAAGACTCAGAATCTATAAAAGGAAAAAGACTAAAAAATTCAGAAACCATTTGATTAACTTAATATTTTTTATTTTTTTTATCATTTTAATGTCAAATTAATTTGTATTTGTTTTCAGAAATGAACTTATTTATAATTAATGTATTGTTGAAAAAAATAAAGAAATATAATTTAGAAATGATGATTTTATTTTAGACCATTTATAGATTGTTTTTCCAGTTAGACGAGTCAGCCATCTTGTTTTTAGCCAAGCTCCAACAAATGACGTCCAGATTCTGGAAAAAAACTATTAATTCATAAACAATATCATTACCAAACTTGGTTTCATAATGCCCCCAGAGGAAGAAATGATTTGGGATCAATAAGTCAAAGGTCACAGCAACAAGATTTGACAAACCCAAATTTTCATCTTTTTGCAATATGATTTTAGCCAACCCAAAGGAGTAAGTTTACAAAGGGTTAAATTTGGCCCTTAGATTTTAATATTTTTTTTAATAGGGCCAGAATACTACACATTTTACATTTAAATAGTTGTGATACTACTATTAATACAAATTAACTCTTTTTGGCAAGTGACAAAGTAATAACCCCTTAATGGTGTATTATTTGTGTTGAAACATCAATTTTGGTCCAATTTTTCCATAATTAATAACAGTTATTGGAACATTTACTTAGGCTGCTGATTCAGAAAATTGTCAAGGAATTCGGTAGATATTTGGCACTTTTTTGTTAAGAGAACATTTTTTTATAGCATGTAGGGGTCAAGGTAATCCTAAAGCTTAGGTCCCAAAAATGCACAAAAACATTGTTTTTTCGACATTGGCAAAATGTGTTTACCGTTCTTTGGTGCTCATAATGTCATCTCATTTGTCACCTAAGTTAATTTATAGCTTGATGTGCAGTATGGGTTTTGCTCATTGTTGAAGGCAGTACAGTTACCTATATTTGCTAACTTTTTACATCAATTGGTCTCTGGTGGTATTCATACCACATTTTATTAACCGGATTTCCGAAGGAAAAAATTAGTTATTGATTTGGGGATGTACGGGCGGGCATCCGGGCAGGTGGCTGCCAAACAGTGTCCGTGCATTTACTCATGAACAGTTCAACCAAAGCTTTTCAAATTCTAATATGTTGTTACTGATGACAAAATGGAGGTCAAGTACAATATTAATGATTTTCACTTTCATCGTTCAGGAGTTATGGTTCTTGAAAGATTGAAAAATGGCCTTTCCAGTCGTGTCCTTGCTTTAACTCATGAACAGTTCAACCAAAGCTTTTCAAATTTTAATATGTTGTTACTGATGACAAAATGGAGGTCAACTTCAATATTGACGATTTTCACTTTCATCGTTCAGGAGTTATGGTCCTTGTGATATTGAAAAATGCCAGGACACAAATAAATGTTAAAAAATCTGGTTTGCTGTCGCTCTGACAGCCTCTTGTTTTTATATTGCATTAAGATATTTGTTTTGATTGCAATTTAGGCCTTTGAAATACATCCATCTTTGATTGTTTATCAAGTTGAAATTCAAGGCCATATTTTGTCAAAAGCGAATCCTCATGTAGCATTCTACATTATTTGGCCAACCCAAATTTGTATCCCTCGGCAGGTTTTGGCCAATCCAAATTTATCCTTCCGCACCAGGATTTGGCCAACCAAAATTTGTATTTGTAACATGATTTTGCTCATCCAGAGGACAAGGTTCACTTTTGGCAAGTATGGCCTTGAATTTCAACTTTATCAAAATTATTGGATTATTTAATGGATCTTTTCAAATGCCTTAATGGTGGATAAAACAAATCTCTTCATAAAAGTACATTATAAACTCCAAAGTCAGCACATTTTGGAGAAGTCAAAATACAATGATTTTGTACATTTTTCAGGGCTTTAAGGCTTTTAATAGATTTGGTCAATAGGTTTTAATTGCAAGTAAATGTAGTTTAATCTAAACCTTAAAAACAGATTGTTTAAGATTTTAGATTTGACCATATCCATGTGTATATAAAAAAGAAGATGTGGTATGATTGCCAATGAGACAACTGTCCACAAGAGACCAAAATGACACAGAAATTAACAACTATAGGTCACCGTACGGCCTTCAACAATGAGCAAAGCCCATACCGCATAGTCAGCTATAAAAGGCCCCGAAATGACAATGTAAAACTATTCAAACGAGAAAACTAACGGCCTTATTTATGTACAAAAAATGAACGAAAAACAAATATGTAACACATAAACAAACGACAACCACTGAATTACAGGCTCCTGACTTGGGACAGGCACATACATACATAATGTGGCGGGGTTAAACATGTTAGCGGGATCCCAACCCTCCCCCTAACCTGGGACAGTGATATAACAGTACAACATAAGAACGAACTATAAAAATCAGTTGAAAAAGGCTTAACTCATCAGATGGACAAAAATTCAAGTGGACGTGGCAGGGTACTTGTACATCCCAACAACAAAAGACATTAGGAACAGATCTGAGAGTACTGCAGTTATCTGACAGCTAGTTCAAAGCCACTAACAACTAATAAAAAATCATGCATCTAAGACTAAATTATCAATCCGTACATCCAACATCCAATGGATTTAGTGTAAAGACATCATAAACAGTCAGAGAAAACATGACCTTGTGCAATGCCAAGATACAGGTATCGACAGATTGTAGATCCATGAATGTGTATATGTATATAACATACTAGTAATATTTAGTTTGCTTTTAATTTACTGATAACAAAATCAATATTTATACCAATAAAAACAATATTCAATGATCTTATTACAGTGTTGAATTGGTAACCTTTTAGAATAAGTTTATTTAAAGGAGCGATAAGTTTACAAGGATCATTTCTAAATTTCCGGGCACGTATGTTTCACTTTAATTGTCTCTTTCTTTTACCTCACAAAATGAAAAGCTTAAAGCCTTTATATCTATCTTGTTTACAATGATTAAGTAGTTGTGGAATAGCACACCTAGGTCTTGATAATTGTGAGAGAAAAAAACGACGAAACAAAAATCAATGCATAGTCAATGCCAAGTACACCTCCACTAGTAATTTAATGGAAAACAGGAAGTAGGAGTCTCACAGATCTGAGAGGCAAACATATTTTCCACTCATCTTGGTCAAGATGCAACTAAAAGTAATTTTGTTCAGTGGTACTGGAGAAAAATGTGAATTTTTTAAAAGTTCATTCAACATATTGAAAAAAATTAAAGTATCAGCAACAAGAAGTTGGTGTCCAACAGATGCAAACAATGGTTACATTATATGCAACTTATCACTGACCAGCTGCTGTCATTATATGAAATCTTCTGTTCAGTTGCATCCAGAGAAAACTCTTAAGAAAATATTTGTTGGATAAATAGATGAACATACAGATGAATAGGTGAAATTTACTATAATGTGGGTGTATAATAATATCTTAGTTATTCTGGGGCCTTTATAGCTGAGCTTATAGTATATGGCTTTTGCTCATTGTTAAAGGCTGTACTTTGACCTAAAGCTGTTTTATACATCCTTGTCCTTTGATGTGATGGTTAGTCTCATTGGCAATCTTATTGTGTCACCTGACAGCTGGGGCAACACTCCTGTCACCTTGTGTCACCTGACAGCTGGGGCAACACTCCTGTCACCTTGTGTCACCTGACAGCTGGGGCAACACTCCTGTCACCTTGTTTCACCTGACAGCTGGGGCAACACTCCTGTCACCTTGTGTCACCTGACAGCTGGGGCAACACTCCTGTCACCTTGTGTCACACTTTGTCTATCCCAATCTCCAAGGAGCTTGACAGAATTCAACCAGACATGTATAGATTCTTCTACAGGACATGAAGTTATGTATCTGATATTTTGTAATGTTTGAGGTTTCCCACACCACAAAATGGACTCTTCCATTTCTGTTTATATTATTTGAAGACAGCATGCAACACTTCTTCCTTAAGACTCAGTCATTTATATCCTGAGACATGGCATCTGGTAGAACATATTGAGAACCTTGTAAAACATTAGTTCCTACAAGTCGGACAGATTTAAAACAGGATTTTTTCTTCAACTTTTTATTTTTCATTCAGATCAACCATATTCTCTCACAACTCTTTCAAAATACACTTAAAACGGCTGTTCCATTAAATCAAAAAAGGTAAACTCAGGAAGAACTCTTTAGGAAGAAAATTCTCAAAAATAGGCAGGCAACTACCAATAGACGTATTTACACTTGTATGCAAATTTGTCCGCCATTACGTAAAATCACACAGGTTCCCGTAAACTTTGACATCATAATTCAAAACAGGCAACCAATTAAAATGTGATTGGTGTCAAAAGGTAATTCGATTCTAAGGTCATTAAGGCAAAATATAGCTAAATACCAAAAGTGTAAATACGTTTATTTGCTGTCAACTTATTCTAATCATTAACAAAAAATTAAATACTTGGATGAGTATTAACAGATGTGCCTGCCTATTTTAACAATTGAGCTGTATATTTCATATCTATTTTCAAACCCTGGTCAATCAATAAATGTGACCGATTGATCGTTGGTGCTTATCGTCCAGTGGTAAATATTTCATGCAGAATGACCAATAGATGTAAATTGTATTGTTGTTAACAGTGAAGTTTTGATACAATCACCTATCATACAAATTATTGTTGGCTTGCCAGGGACTTGACTTGTGTTTTAATGGAACAGTCCTCAACATAAACACCAATTTATCATAAAAATAATTACATTTTTTAATGTAACAAGTTAATAAAAATAACATTAAATGTACTGTAAATTCAGAAATGGGTTTTTATTAATGCCAATAATGTGACTGATAGAGTATAGCAATAATAAGAACTTGCATTTTGATATCTGATTCATATATGTATGCAGATTTTCCTTACATCTCAATAATTTATCTCGCATTTTTGTGCATTCTTCAAAAATTGCAATAATTCATGCACATAATAATTTCTGAATTTACAGTAATTTCTTTCAAAAACAAAATTGACCAATCAGATCATGAGATGACAGCATTTAGTTCATCTGTAAGATCTTTGTAGGTGAAATATTACCTAGCTCCTTAGGATTTTACATTGTAGAAACACAATCTTAATTCTGATGAAAAGTGTAATCCATGTAATGTAAAAGTTATGCCATTTTGAATTCATGTGTTTAGTTTTTAATTATAAGAATACTTGTGTTAGTATAAGATAAAAACCTGAAGGGCCTCAACATTTTGCTTTATAGCAAATAACTTCATAATTATTATTATTTAAACATAAATGCTCTCTGAGAATGCTCCATTCTTTGAAAATATTGTGTGAAATCAATATGTTGTCCATATATGCATACTGATATTTTAGCATTTTACCTTAAAATATAACTTAAATCAAAATCTAAAAAAAAAAAAAAACACAAAAAAAACCCCAAATAAAACCTTTTAATTACTACTTATATAACATTCTACCGACCTTGGAAGACCCTCAAGGGTAGTCAAGGTTATTAAACACCCCTAGTAGTAGTACAAGATTCTCTTTCTTTTTTGTCAATTCAAAAACAAAAAAACAAAAATTTTCTTGTTTCCAAAATATTTATGTTTTCCAAAATTAATTTAAGCTTATCAAAAAAAAAAGGAACTTATTTGCAAATCAATAACACAATACCAACACACAATATACTTACACCTCTTACAACTGTTCCAAATGAAATATTCTGCGTAAAAAAAGTATAATTTTGAATTTGAAGCAGACGACATAAAAATTCTGCAAACCTGCAGTCTTTCAGGAGGTCATAGATGGTGGTCTAAAGAAACACACTATCAATGTCACAAAAAAAGAATTTATTCAGTTTGTGACTATTTATAAAAAAATGTAGTCAGACATGACAATTTGAGTGAGCAGAAGGCTGGCTGGGTTACAGTATAAATAACCACATCATGTGACTACATCAATATAATCATAAAGAATAACTATCTTACATAAAATAAATATTCTCTATTGTTTAGTAAAAGATGTTTGCATTATCACAGTAATGGCAACTAATAAAATTCTGAACTACAACTGTACAGTAAAAAAAAAAGTTTCATTATTAAACAATTTCCATATGCAAAGGGAAATAACTCTAGCTAAATCTTGAAACTAGAAATTGAGAACATTGCATTATCCTTTGTGGTATAGTATGGAATCTGCTAAAACCACAGTAAGGTATCCTAGATGGAACGAAAAATAAATGAACTAATAGTTTAACAAAAAAACTTTTACATTTTATCCCAAGTTCGACAATTTTCTGAATAAATAGTAAATTAGAGAAAGCATTTCAGTTATCTCCCCTTTTTGTTCATCTACGTCTGACTGCCAAATTTCAACTCCAACCTTAAATTTGTATTCCCCTCCGTGACTTTGGCAGGAATGATTATAATGTCATAACTGACATTTATGCAATATAGTTTTGAGTAAGAGGACTGTTCCATTAAAACATACATGGGACTACATGGTCTATGAACGCTTAACTATTGGTGGTAATCAAGTACAGTGAAAATGTACTCCGGTAGGTAAAATTCCAAATTGCCTCTTTAGGCGGTGACCCCTTTAAAAGAGCCTTCCTTGGGTACCATGTATGTTTAAATGGAACAACCCTAAAAAACTTCTTGGTAGAAATTAAAAATAGAATTGGAATCATCTCCTCAGATAAGCTACAACCCTACACCTACAATGTATCAAATTCACACAAGATATGACGAAAGATGTTTCATGAATACTCATTGAAAATGCTCCAGATCAAAAGCACTGTTAAACAAATTTATGAACTGACATTCTAGGATACCAGAATTAAGACTGGTTTCCAGTTGACTGAGCTTTTTAATGGTCCAAGGGAAGATTAAGTAACTGCCTGAGATCCAGTATAAACTAAGCAGAACTACACAAATTATTGGATTTAAGAATGATGCATTGTGGGATATCTTCAGTATCAAACTCACCACAGGAAACAATGAATTTGCCATTAGGTTATTGGCAATTGTCCTAAAATTAGCAAAAATACTTCTTAACAATATAAATGAATAATCGGGAATGAGGAGTATACTTCAATAAGACAGCAATCAGACGACAATACAAACATTACGCTACAGTCGTCAAGTCTACTTACTTAAATCATTACTCAGTCAGGTGTTAGTATTCGATTGTAATTCATATAATCCTTTTTATTTATAATGTTAAGATCAAAACCCAGATCCGTTTTATTCATTTTCTACAATTTTAACATGTAAAGTAACTTGTTCTGAATAGTACTAAAATTGTTGGTCACATGGTGTGAACCTATTGATATAAAGAAGAGATTGGACCAGGTTCCCAGGCAAGTTTGGTCAAGAACAAAGTAAATGATAACACTGAATCACATGAGAAATGTAAATGATAAAATACAAAATGGAAATAAAAATACATAAACAAACAATAACAAATGTACAAATTATAATGTCTATAAACTTTGATCTTGATTTTCATACTCCTGTTCATCTCCAGGAATAGATTGTTCTTCATTTCTCCATTTCTGTGTCAGATTTATAACATTTCCTGGAAAAAGAACGAATGCATATTAGCAAGTGACAGAACACTGAAAATGTCTAGTTTATACAATAGATAAAATTGAGAATGGAAATGGGGAATGTGTCAAATAGACAACAACCCGACCAAAGAGCAGAAAACAGCCTAAGGCCACCAATGGGTCTTCAACACAGCGAGAATCATATTTTGTCTTAAAAAAACTAGAAAACATATAAAAATAAACAAGTGTGGACACATAGAAATGTTGTCTGCATTGAATCCACATTTTGTGTTACAAGGTTTCACTGATAACCAAACATCAATTTAAGCCCCTAGAAACTGGTATGGGCTCCCTTCCTTGTGGTATGTACATATCTATTGTAATTATATCAATGGTATTCATGTGGTGCATTGAGAAGGAGCACAGCAGACAGAATAAAATTGAGAATGGAAATGGGGAATATGTCAAAGAGACAACAACCCGACCAAAGAGCAGAAAACAGCTGAAGGCCATCAATGGGTCTTCAACGCAGCGAGAAAATCCTGCACCGGAGGCAGTCCTCAGCTGGCCCCTAAATAAAAATGTGTACTAGTTCAGTGAAAATGGACAATACTAAACTCCAAAACATATAAATGAACTAAAATTAAAAAACATACAAGACTAACAAAGGCCAGAGGCTCCTGACTTGGGACAGGCGCAAAAATGCGGCGGGGTTAAACATGTTTTGTGAGATCTCAACACTCTCCCTATACCTCTAGCCAATGTAGAATAAAGAAACACACAGCAATAAGAATGATCCCAAAAGGAAAAATTAAGTATTAACACGCAATAACAGACTTTGGGTTAGATTTCATTGCTTAATGTATATATTTCCATGTATATGCATTGTTTCAATTTATTGATTAAAGTTGCTTAACTTTGTTAATTTTAAATATCTTTTGAATAAGGAACAATGAGTTTCATAAGCATGATAAACAGTTTTTTAATTGAATTTTAATTGATATATGATACTTTCTTTTCCTTTTTGATATAACAAAAGTTCTTTGTAGTGCTAAATATTTAGTTGGTAGTTTCTGACAAGAGGACTAATATAATTGTGCAACTATAAATGATTATTTATTAAAGACATAAACTGAAAGTTCAGAAACAACTGTTACTTTAATTGTTTACTCAGATTTGAATTGAACAATATAAAAAATAAATAAAAAGGATACATAAGGCCCTTTATATTATAGTAAAAACAAAATATTGTAGTGCTGAGAGCGAACAAGCACTTCTCTTTCAAATCTCACCACTTCTCCCTATCAGTTTCAAAAAGAGAAGTCACTTCTCCCTATGATTTTGAAGTAGTGTGAGCTCTATGCCAAATGAAAGTGATATGTACTTATCTGTTGTAATCGTATCTATGGTATTCATGTGGTGGATTGAGAGGGAGCATGCAGGGAGGGGATAGTAAATTTGTAAGTAAAATATAGCATTCTCTAGACATGGCCTAATGAAAGTGATATGTACCTATGTGTTGTAATCGTATCTATGGTATTCATGTGGTGGATTGAGAGGGAGCATGCAGGGAGGGGATAGTAAATTTGAAAGTGAGGTATAGCATTTCTAGATATGGCCAAATAAAAGTCATGTGTATATATCTGTTGTATTTGTATCTATGGCATTAATGTGGTGGATAAAGGGGTTGCATGCAAGGAGGGGAAAGTAAATTTGAAAGTCAGGTATAGCATTTTCTTGGACTATCAAACTTTACTCAAGTTACAGTTTTATTACCGATAAAGCATTTTAAAACAAAAATTAGTGCAAATTGGCGATTAAGCAACCCGATTTCAATGAAATGACTGGAATTATTTCTGTAAAAAAAAATCCTAATCTGCCATTTCGCTCATTGATCTGACAGTTTAGGTCTTGTCTGGTAACATGGATATAAGAAGATGTGGTATGAGTGCCAATGAGACAACTCTCCATCCAAGTCAAAATTTATAAATGTAAACCATTATAGGTCAAAGTACAGTCTTCAACACGGAGCCTAGGCTCACACCGAACAGTAAGCTATAAAGGGCCCCAAAATTACTAGTGTAAAACCATTCAAACAGGAAAACCAACGGTCTAATCTATATAAAACGAGAAACGAGAAACACTTATGAACCACATTAACAAACGACAACTACTGAACATCAGATTCCTGACTTAGGACAGGTGGAAACAAATGCAGCGGATTAAACGTTTAAATGGTACCAAACCTTCACCCTTTTTCTGAAACAATAGTGTAACATCACAACATAGAAAGACACACTATAAAATATCAACTGAAATAGCTTAACTCAATCAAAGGACATAGTAACACCATTGAACATACACTGAACAAATAAATTTGACCTATGATACAATGTAAATTCAAAATAAATAAACTAAGGAAGAATAATAAAAGTAACATGTTATATCGGTATGAAATGTTAAACAATTTAAGAAAACAATATGCTCGAACAAAATATCAGCCATTTGCAATAACTTTAAACACAGGTAAATAAAATAATTTTGTTGTTAGGTATACGTATACAGTTACAATAGAGAAAGGAAATATTTTAACAAAATAAATAATTTTGATGTTCATAGTATGAAGTGGAAATTTATATTAGTACCAAACACTTATCAAAGCTGGTATATAGACCAGATATAACCCTGAATAACATTAAATAACAAAAAAGCATTACAATTAGTATCAACAGGTCAAATAAACAAGAAAGTACGATTTGAGAGTTACTGACAGCTAGTTAAAAGCCAAAACAATTAATAATAAAAATCATGCATCAGAGACTAAAATCAACTAAAACACATCCCAGGGATTTAGTATTTTAACGTCATGGACAGTCAAAGAAGACATGACTAGTGCAATGCCAAAATAAATGTATCGACAGACAGTAGGATAGTTAGGAGTTTAACCTCTTTATAGATCAAAATGAACGTGGGTGTGTCTTTAAACATCCCGTTTGAAAAGAATACAAATTTAGCACATGACTGTTTCCAGACCCTTGGATGGTACATTTATAAGTGAGATTAAACATTTTCTAGACATGGCCACATAAAAGTGATGTGTACATACTTGCTATTACTCTACTAACAGTTTTTCTTTCATTAGTCGTGGGATCTTCATATTTTTTATTTGACAACTGCCCTTGTATCAAAAGCCGATCTCTAAAATATAAAAACATCTCAATAAGACTTAAACACACAAAAAAATGCTAGTGTAACTGGGAATATTTCAACACAGCTTGCATTGTGTTACCTGTAAAGTTTCAAAATTTTCCTGGAAATGTATTACCCACTTAAATATCTTCTTTGTTGTTGTTAAGGTTTGTTTTAGGGTCGATTGGTAGGGGTCAGAGAAGGCACCACTATCAAAATTGATTGGTAATTATTTTAGAAAAAAGCATGAACAATTATAGGAAATAATCAAAGAGAGAGACGAGTGTTAGAATAAAAAGTGCCTCCTGACTACCTAATACATTTATTTCTGGATTTCTGTGACAGTCGTAATCATTCGGCTGGTTGTTCAATTGTTAATTAATTGAACAGCTATTGTAAAAAGTGCCGACTCTGAGCAATGTTGTAACAACACTGTACCTGCTTGGTGGTTTATATATACAGTGTTTGTATATGTATTAAGATTTTGATTTTGATTACCACAAAAATTTGGCCCCAGGATCACTGAAGAGACATAATTTGTAAAAATGTTTATTTGGTGCAGTAAAATTGGTATTTTTTTATGTTATATGCATGTTTCTATAATCATATGTCATTTACTGTGGATTCATTCATTTTTGTGGGAACCAATTTATGTGGAATTGTGTTTTTGTGGATGTTTCATTTTATGGTGCCTTCATTTTAGCCTATGGAAAATTTGTACTTCATTGAACATTTAAATTCTTGGTTGGCTTATACATGTTATACCCAATAAGTCCACGAAAATTGATATCCCAGGAATATTAATGAATTCACATTACCTCATTTTCTTGGTGATATTAACAAGGCCTAAGGTTGTATGAATAGTACATAAATAAATGATGAATCCTGTTCACCAGTACTCATGACATTGATTTTAGCTAAGGAATAACTATTTGTCTACCAAAATATGCCTGATTCATAAAAGACTTGTGCTCAAGTAAAACTGGTTTAAATCCATCAAAATACCTATACCCCTGAATGTACATGTATTTTTAATTGGGTCAAACTTATTAGCGATGCTCAAAACACTGAGATTTTTTGCGGTACAGAAATTTATAATAAAATCAAACAGATTTTCACCTTAAACATAACTGATACATAAAAAAAAAAAAAAAAAAAAAATAAATAAATAAAAATAAAATAAAACAGTAGCCCTTATTGTATTTTTTCCCCTTTTTCATACTTGCCCAGCTTACTTCATTTCAGTATTATCCTTTTCCTTCAATTATTAACATATTCATTTTTGTCAAATATTTTATTCATGTTTTTCAAATATGAGCATGTTATTACTTGTTATATTTATAAACGTCAGTCTCAAGGAGACAGATTTCATATAAGCTAATTGCTTGTTTCTGAAGCCTTATGTGTATTTATTGTATAATGTATGATTCTTGTATGTATTTATGAATAAAAATATGTTTAAACTAAATCCATCAAATTTTATGTATCTACCAACTTAGGCTATCTGGACCATTTGTTGTTTGTGTTGGTCTTCAGCTATACTCTCTCCATAGTAGGTTTTGGTGTGGTTTGTTGTACAATATTTTAGGCCTGTTATGTATAACAAAGTATTATCTCTTACCCTGGCTTTATTTTACTGGCTACAAAGTCCGGTGAATGGGTTGAACACAACAATATTGTGCCAATCTGTATCATGTGTAATTTCTCCTGGAAGGAATATAAATTCTAATGCAATTTTATGTAACAATTTTTTCATTGGCTAAAAGTTACCGCCACAGTTGACCAGTCGAAATTCATGGATCAACAAATGTTCGATTACTACAATATTATCGAAAATAAAACAACACCTACCTCAAAATTTGCCGTTTTGATGTGATTTTATCTGGTTGGAACCACCCTTCAGTTTGTAAAATGACTGGATCCGCCCTTGATTATTACAGTCAGTGCTCTTACCCTTTCTTTATTTTACTGGCTACAAAGTCCCGTGTGAATGGGTTGAACACAACAATATTGTGCCAATCTGTATCATGTGTAATTTCTCCTAGAAGGGAATATAAATTCTGAGTTAATAGTATTAACTAATCTCCAATCCCCAAAAAATATTATCAGCGGAAGGGAATCTTTCCATACTCAGAGTTGTAGAAGAAAAATGAATTGACAAACAAGAATGTGTCCATAGTACACAGATGCCCCACTCGCACTATCATTTTCTATGTTCAGTGGACTGTGAAATTGGGGTCAAAACTCTAATTTGGCATTACAATTAGGAAGATCATATCATAGGGAACATGTGTACTAAGTTTCAAGTTGATTGGACTTCAACTTCATCAAAAACTACCTTGACCAAAAACTTTAATCAATCTGAAGCGGGACAGATGGAAGGACGAACAGATGGATGAACAAACGGATGCACAGACCAGAAAACAGAATGCCCCTACTACTATCGTAGGGGGGGCATAAAAAATACTAAACTAAATTCAAAGAGGGGGAAGTTCATAAAATATGACATAACCAAACGCTCAACTATATCAACCAACAGAACAACTGAAAAACACGTCATATTTCTGAATTGGTATAGATGTTTTCATGGTTTTTGGAAGAAAATGTTGAGTTAAACATGGTTTTATAGCTAAACTTATCACTTGTATGACAGCTGTTCATGGTAAAAAAACAATACTTCTTATTATAAAATTCGTAAGGGTTCCGCGGAACCTGGTGTCTCGCCTACTTTTGCTGTTAATCGCAGGCTCAACAAAAATGAGGAAAAAAATTAATAAAAATATTCCTCTCGATACTATCTTTTGATTGTAAGAAGCTTCTGTCCAAGTTTGGTAAAAATCCAGGATAGTTTATGAATCTAATAAATGTTTTAAAAACTTTAACTGCAGGCTGTATGTAATGTTAACTGGAAGAAAAACTGAGTCCATTTATAAATAAAATACGAAAAAACAGGTACAAAGTTTTAACAAAATTTCCTTCTAGATACTAGCTTTTGATCATAAACAAGCTTTTGTCCAAGTTTGGTACAAATCCAGGATAGTTTAAGTTATTAAAATTTTATAAATTTAACCACAGAGTGAATGTAATGTTTCCTGGCAGAAAAACTAAGTCCATTTATAAGTAAAATTAGGAAAACCAGAATTTTTTTTTTACAAAATTAACTTCTGGATACTATATCTTATGATCATAAACAAGCTTCTGTCCAAGTTTGGTAGAAATCCAGAAAAGTTTAAGAAAGTTATTAAAATTTCAAAAACTTTAACCACAGAGTGAATATTTGTGGACGCTGCTGACGACGACGATGACGGAATGTAGGATCGCTATGTCTCGCTTTTTTGACAAAAGTCGAAGGCTCGACAAAAACTGGTGAAGATGTGTAAGAACATTAGTACTAATAGAAAGTAGAATAGCAATGAATGGTAAACCGTATCACACAGTTTCAGCAAGCTCTGATTTCTACTTCTTAAGAAAAATGCCTTGAAAGAAAATTTCACTTTCAATTTCCTTTGGACAAATGTTGGAGCAGGGGTATAAAACTGTGTTATGGCTTTTTAGTTACAAATCTCGAAAGCATTGTGTTTCCACCAATTAGGTTTCAGTTAATAAATATGACTTCACCTAAATTTCCACCAATTGCTATTAGAGACGATGTTCAACATCATATTGAATGATTTTTCACATATTTTTTTTAATGAAATTTATGGGAAAAAAATTATATAAAATATAAAAATAAGGATATGAGGTATGATTGCCAATGAGACAACTATCCACCCAAGTAAAAATAAGGAGATGTGGTATGATTGCCAATGAGACAACAATCCACCCAAGTAAAAATAAGGAGATGAGGTATGATTGCCAATGAGACAACTATCCACCCAAGTAAAAATAAGGAGATGTGGTATGATTGCCAATGAGACAACTATCCACCAAAGTAAAAATAAGGAGATGTGGTATGATTGCCAATGAGACAACTATCCACCAAAGTAAAAATAAGGAGATGTGATATAATTGCCAATGAGACAACTATCCACCAGAGATGTGGTATGATTGCCAATGAGACAACTATCCACCAGAGATGTGGTATGATTGCCAATGAGACAACTATCCACCAAAGTAAAAATAAAGAGATGTGGTATGATTGCAAATGAGACAACTGTTAACCAAAGTAAAAATAAGGAGATGTAGTGTAATTGCCAATGAGACAACTATCCACCCAAGTAAAAATAAGGAGATGTGGTATGATTGCCAATGAGACAACTATCCACCAAAGTAAAAATAAGGAGATGAGGTATGATTGCCAATGAGACAACTATCCACCAAAGTAAAAATAAGGAGATGTGGTATGATTGCCAATGAGACAACTATCCACCAGAGATGTGGTATGATTGCCAATGAGACAACTATCCACCAGAGATGTGGTATGATTGCCAATGAGACAACTATCCACCAGAGATGTGGTATGATTGCCAATGAGACAACTATCCACCAAAGTAAAAATAAAGAGATGTGGTATGATTGCAAATGAGACAACTGTTAACCAAAGTAAAAATAAGGAGATGTAGTGTAATTGCCAATGAGACAACTATCCACCCAAGTAAAAATAAGGAGATGTGGTATGATTGCCAATGAGACAACTATCCACCCAAGTAAAAATAAGGAGATGAGGTATGATTGCCAATGAGACAACTATCCACCAAAGTAAAAATAAGGAGATGAGGTATGATTGCCAATGAGACAACTATCCACCAAAGTAAAAATAAAGAGATGTGGTATGATTGCCAATGAGACAACTATCCACCAAAGTAAAAATAAGGAGATGAGGTATGATTGCCAATGAGACAACTATCCACCAAAGTAAAAATAAGGAGATGTGGTATGATTGCCAATGAGACAACTATCCACCAGAGATGTGGTATGATTGCCAATGAGACAACTATCCACCAAAGTAAAAATAAGGAGATGAGGTGTGATTGCCAATGAGACAACTATCCACCAAAGTAAAAATAAGGAGATGTGGTATGATTGCCAGTGAGACAACTATCCACCAGAGATGTGGTATGATTGCCAATGAGACAACTATCCACCAAAGTAAAAATAAGGAGATGAGGTATGATTGCCAATGAGACAACTATCCACCAAAGTAAAAATAAGGAGATGAGGTATGATTGCCAATGAGACAACTATCCACCAAAGTAAAAATAAGGAGATGTGGTATGATTGCCAATGAGACAACTATCCACCCAAGTAAAAATAAGGAGATGAGGTATGATTGCCAATGAGACAACTATCCACCAAAGTAAAAATAAAGAGATGTGGTATGATTGCCAATGAGACAACTATCCACCCAAGTAAAAATAAGGAGATGAGGTATGATTGCCAATGAGACAACTATCCACCCAAGTAAAAATAAGGAGATGAGGTATGATTGCCAATGAGACAACTATCCACCAAAGTAAAAATAAAGAGATGTGGTATGATTGCCAATGAGACAACTGTTAACCAAAGTAAAAATAAGGAGATGTAGTGTAATTGCCAATGAGACAACTATCCACCCAAGTAAAAATAAGGAGATGTGGTATGATAGCCAATGAGACAACTATCCACCAAAGTAAAAATAAGGAGATGAGGGATGATTGCCAATGAGACAACTATCCACCAAAGTAAATATAAGGAGATGTGGTATGATTGCCAATGAGACAACTATCCACCAAAGTAAATATAAGGAGATGGGGTATGATTGCCAATGAGACAACTATCCACCAAAGTAAATATAAGGAGATGGGGTATGATTGCCAATGAGACAACTATCCACCAAAGTAAAAATAAGGAGATGTGGTATGATTGCCAATGAGACAACTATCCACCAAAGTAAAAATAAGGAGATGAGGTATGATTGCCAATGAGACAACTGTTAACCAAAGTAAAAATAAGGAGATGTAGTGTAATTGCCAATGAGACAACTATCCACCCAAGTAAAAATAAGGAGATGAGGTATGATTGCCAATGAGACAAATATCCACCAAAGTAAAAATAAGGAGATGAGGGATGATTGCCAATGAGACAACTATCCACCAAAGTAAAAATAAGGAGATGAGGTATGATTGCCAATGAGACAACTATCCACCCAAGTAAAAATAAGGAGATGTGGTATGATTGCCAATGAGACAACTATCCACCCAAGTAAAAATAAGGAGATGTGGTATGATTGCCAATGAGACAACTATCCACCCAAGTAAAAATAAGGAGATGTGGTATGATTGCCAACAAGACAACTATCCACCAAAGTGAAAAATAAGGAGATGGTGTATAATTGCCAATGAGACAACTATCCCTTAACATATCACTAGTTTTTTTAGTCTTATCAAAAGTAACAAAAAGAAAAATCAAACTCAGATTTTAATCAATTGTCGTAATTTGTTACCAGTGTCTTTTTTTCTTATTCTATAATTTGTAGCAAGAGAAAATACAGCAACTTGGTTCATATCCTCTCTGCCTCTTAATTCAGCATCTCTACCTACTCGTCCCATCAGTGTAACTTCATTTATACCTGAAAATACATGCAAAACACGTATTACCTCTGGAACCATAAGGATGTTTACTTTATTTACAAACTTGACAAAGGGGATGCCCCTGGAGTAGACTTGACTACTGTGCTTTCATTTATTTTTATGGAATGAGGAACAATTGTATTTCGTGGAATTTTTTGAAGCAAACATTATGTTGCTAAACTTTTTTATTCAGTATATATGCACACTTTCACTTATGGACAAACTGTTCTTTATCTGATGTCTCATACATGTATATTGTCTATTAAGTTTTACCTTTGGATTTGTAAGTCCATCTCATACATGTATATTATTTATTAAGTTTTTCCTGTGTATTTATAAGTCTTCTCATACATGTATATTGTCTATTCAGTTTTTCCTGTGTATTTACAAGACCTTCTCATACATATATATTGTCTATTAAGTTTTTCCTGTGTATTTATAAGTCCTTCTCATACATGTATATATATTGTCTTTTTTTTCTTATGTAATTGTAAGTCTATCGATGTCTCATACATGCAGGGCTTTCAATAGAAGGCGGTAGGCGGCGATTTTCGTCGTCTACTTGAAGGAAATCTGCTGCCTACTTTGCTCAAAAGTATAAAATAAAAAAATCAATAAAAATGACTGAAGGGGAAATTTACGCTGTTGACACAACAAAGGGGGATTTCCGATAAAGCGTGGTTTATATTTATAACCTTTCCCTATCTACGTGAAATGACCCGAGTAGTCACGAACGCCTCGGTTGGGATCGCTGTCAACAAGAGCAAGGCGAAAACTACTGAAAGTAGAAACCAGCAGAAGGCACCCGAACACCGTTCGTAAAGAGATTCCTGATTGGTCGATTTACAACCGTTTTTTTTAAACGACCTACGATTGGTGTAATTAAAAGTGAATGAAAATGAAATGTAAACAAAGTGACATCAGTCATTGGATAAGGAAAATACAAAAACAAGGTGCTTTATAAATATTGAATGGAAATACAACTTATTCAAAGAAGAGCACTGTTTATTTTCACAATGTTAAAATAAAAAAAAAAAAAAAACACGCCGATAACAATGTACAGCCACTAACCCACGTGTTCGCAAGGACATCGATCCCACGCTTGTTTCAGATTTCAATCCTATTACATAGAATCAACTAGATGGACATTTTCGTTTATAACAATGTGGACTTTCCACACTCAATGCCCATGCCAAGGATCATATAATTTTGCTGCTAAGGTTTTGTCTGCCTCTGTGTCCACTGAACTAAATTTTATTAATGAATAAATATGATTGAATTTGGATCTTTCCCTATATTAGCACCATGTCATTGCTATTTTCAAACAACTTCAAATACAAGCTGTAAGTTGAAAGTCTGGATCAAATGCAAATATAAATGTGATCAAATTTACAGAAAATTCAACCATGCTACAAATTTTAATCAAACATTTACATTATGACGTTTTGAGAGGACTGAATAAGGGTCCAGGAGACTCCTAGAATGCAGGATTTTGCACCATTTTAAAAAATTCTGGGCCCTATACCCCGGCCGTGGGTGCACCGAGCAAGCTACGTCGTGTGCTGCGGCTCAGCCGACCGCATTAAGTGGACACCTACTTTTTTGTTTTCTACTCCTACTTCAAAACTTATTGAAAGCCCTGTACATGTATATTGTTTATTAAATTTTTCTATGTAATTGTAAGTCCTTCTCATACATGTATATATATTGTCTTTTTTTTCTTATGTAATTGTAAGTCTATCGATGTCTCATACATGTATATTGTTTATTAAATTTTTCCTTTGTAATTGTAAGTCTGTCTCATACATGTTTATTGTCTTTTGTTTTTCCTATTTAATTGTAAGGTCTAGAGAAATCTGTCATTGTCTGGTGGCACTTTAGAATAGAGTAAGACAGCAATGATTATATAGCAATGACCAATCTGATAAAACTAATCCATATGAACTGCATTGTAAACAAAAACTCACATCTTTCCATCGACCTAGGACTCTCATCAGACATTGTTCTTGCCAACTGGGCACATGGCCGTGTAATCTGAAAAAGATGATTTAAAAATATCCTGAAAAAGATCATACCTTTGACAAATTGTAAGTACAGTCCAGATGATCAACAGGTAGACTTGGACTACAGGCGTGGATCCTGAATTTGATGTTAGGAGGGGGGCACTCCTTAGAATAAGGAGTAAGAGGTCAATATTTTAACAAAAATTGGCTGTAATTTTACCTGTAAATTACATTTTTTTCCTATTTTTTTGTCTGAATCCGCACCTGGACTAGCAAGGACAATTTTTGTTAAGATCTTTCAACAGCAGATAATACAAGACATCTAGTAGACTGCATGGCAAGTGTCAAATCCTGACATCTCTAAATTGAAAACAAAATTTAAAACCAAACCTTCTGTAATACAAAAATCTATCATTATGTAATTTAAAGTGAAAATATTTTCATGTGTAAATAATACTTTATATTAATACTTTCAGCCATTAATTTAGTTTAGCAGGATTATTAAAACCGAAACATACAATTGAAGGATACACATAACTTCTTACCTTGTATGAACCGCTGGCATTCTTTAATACCGTTATGTAGATTAAGACTAAATCACATACATTTAGTTATTATGATGTTATTGAGGTTCCAATTTACATTTGGTTAAGGGTAAAACATATCATATATATACCCAGGCTGTTTCCAGCATTAATTGGAAGTTTGTGTATTCAATGCTACTTAGGAGTAGAAGTTGTCTCCCTTTCCACAGGTCGAGATGCCTTAAACTAAAAATTATATTCTACTATCATGACTATATTTGTAGTTTTCTTTTTTTTTGCTTCATTATGATTATGTTTAATATTTAAGCTGGGTCAGATAGAAATCGACCTTGTGCAAGTGCACATATACATGTACATGTATAAGATTTTGATTGATTTTGGAAGATTCAAATACGAAATAAAAGATGAATTTTGGTCTGTTTCATAGGGTTCTTATAAGAACTCAATTTCCAAACAGTTACAGACTTTTCAGTAGATTTTTCAACCAAAAGAGGTTAACAGATGTATTGATTTTCATTTGCATACGGTTGATTTGTATCCGATGCAGGTCATTTAAATATGAAAATCATTTTTAAAATTTAAATTATATGAAATTTGTATTTTTTTTTTTTTAGTTGTGAATATTTGTTCTGCTCTACATTTATATTATAATTTTTCCTTTGTAAGTCTGTCTCATACATGTATATTGTCTATTAAATTTTATCTTTGTCTTTGTTAGTCCTTCTCATATATGTATATTGTCTATTAAGTTTTACCTTTGTAATTGTAAGTCTGTCTCATACATGTTTATTGTCTATTAAGTTTTACCTTTGTAATTGTAAGTCTGTCTCATACATGTTTATTGTCTATTAAGTTTTACCTTTGTAATTGTAAGTCCGTCTCATACATGTATATTGTCTATTAAGTTTGACCTTTGTCTTTGTAAGTCGGTCTCATACATGTATATTGTTTATTAAATTTTTCTATGTAATTGTAAGTATGTCTCATACATGTTTATTGTCTTTTGTTTTTCCTATTTAATTGTAAGGTCTAGAGAAATCTGTCCCTGTCTGGTGGCACTTTAGAATAGAGTAAGACAGCAATGATTATATAGCAATGACCAATCTGATAAAACTAATCCATATGAACTGCATTGTAAACAAAAACTCACATCTTTCCATCGACCTAGGACTCTCATCAGACATTGTTCTTGCCAACTGGGCACATGGCCGTGTAATCTGAAAAAGATGATTTAAAAATATCCTGAAAAAGATCATACCTTTGACAAATTGTAAGTACAGTCCAGATGATCAACAGGTAGACTTGGACTACAGGCGTGGATCCTGAATTTGATGTTAGGAGGGGGGCACTCCTTAAAATAAGGAGTAAAGAGGTCAATATTTTAACAAAAATTGGCTGTAATGTTACCTGTAAATTACATTTTTTTTCCTATTTTTTTGTCTGAATCCGCACCTGGACTAGCAAGGACAATTTTTGTTAAGATCTTTCAACAGCAGATAATACAAGACATCTAGTAGACTGCATGGCAAGTGTCAAATCCTGACATCTCTAAATTGAAAACAAAATTTAAAACCAAACCTTCTGTAATACAAAAATCTATCATTATGTAATTTAAAGTGAAAATATTTTCATGTGTAAATAATACTTTATATTAATACTTTCAGCCATTAATTTAGCTTTGTGTGCAAATAGCGGGATTATTAAAACCGAAACATACAATTGAAGGATACACATAACTTCTTACCTTGTATGAACCTCTGGCATTCTTTAATACCGTTATGTAGATTAAGACTACATCACATACATTTAGTTATTATGATGTTATTGAGGTTCCAATTTACATTTGGTTAAGGGTAAAACATATCATATATATACCCAGGCTGTTTCCAGCATTAATTGGAAGTTTGTGTATTCAATGCTACTTAGAGTAGAAGTTGTCTCCTTTCCACAGGTCGAGATGCCTTAAACTAAAAATTATATTCTACTATCATGACTATATTTGTAGTTTTCTTTTTTTTTGCTTCATTATGATTATGTTTAATATTTAAGCTGGGTCAGATAGAAATCGACCTTGTGCAAGTGCACATATACATGTACATGTATAAGATTTTGATTGATTTTGGAAGATTCAAATACGAAATAAAAGATGAATTTTGGTCTGTTTCATAGGGTTCTTATAAGAACTCAATTTCCAAACAGTTACAGACTTTTCGTAGAGATTTTTCAACCAAAAGAGGTTAACAGATGTATTGATTTTCATTTGCATACGGTTGATTTGTATCCGATGCAGGTCATTTAAATATGAAAATCATTTTTTAAATTTAAATTATATGAAATTTGTATTTTTTTTTTTTTAGTTGTGAATATTTGTTCTGCTCTACTCTGGCACAGGCACAATTTCCTTCCCATTGCCCATATTATATTATTTTTAATAGAGCGTCTAGTGCCTGTGACTCTGGGCACCATAATTGGCTTAATAAAATGGTAACAGGTCGTTTACACCCCAAAGCAATCTGACCCCAAGTCCATACCCGTCGTAAAATAATGAAAATTACTATAAAAATTTGTGTAAACACTGATGATTGGAGGAATAGTTTTAGGAAACAGTAGGTCTGTTGATTGATTGATTGATGATTGCTTAAGGTTCAACATAACAATTGGACAAAACTGGTTGTGTTTACACCTCAAAAACTACTCTGAGTACAGACTAACCTGTACAGTTGGAAAAGTTTCAAGGCTTGGCATCCACTAGATATATAAAATTTAAGTGCATTTTGTGTTTCAGAAAGATAAATTCTTTTCTCATGTTTCTGGATCTTGATGGGCATTTTTTTTTTTCGATCCTGCTGTTGGTGTAAAATAAATTAACACCTGAATTACACTTGATATTGTCCACTCAGTTACACCCATTAACTCGCCTATTGCTGTGTAGATATCTATTGTTCTTCTGTTGTCCATGTTAATCAACACAATACAATACAGTTGTTACCTGAGAGGGGTCATCTCAAAGATTTAACCCAACTTAATTTATTTTTACACCTTCTCAGGGGTTCAAGGTCTGTGACTTCCATTTACGGGTTCGGACCTTCCCTCCGGTAGTTAGTTACACCCGACAGACTTTCATATTTTTGCAGGTAAAAAAAATAACAAAAGCATTTCCAACAAAAAATATAAATAAAATGCTCCGCTGGACGCAGCTTGACCGCAGAGGTCGAACCCTGAACAGTTGGGGCAAGTATGGACACAACATTCAAGCTTGATACAGCACTGAATTTGGATTGTGATTAAATATTTGACACAGCATAGGTTTCTGACACAGAATGAATGTGGTCTAAGAACTTCAAAATTTTTAATTTACCTATTCAAACCATATCATTATTATTTGCTTTTATATATAAATCAGAAATAACCAATTTAAAATGGAAAATTTTAAAGAAAAAAAAATCCCTCCCCCAAATGTTTTGAACCCCCTTATGATTCATCACCCCCAAACTCATTCCCAGCCTTCCCTTTGTGGTAAGGTACCTTGCAGTACAATTTCAGAGAGATCCATACACTTACACACAAGTTATTGTCCAGTCCGAGATATAACTCTATAGGGTTATTACAGAAAATAACTTGTGTGTGTATTACAGATATTTTCATGAATTGTCTACTCTTTATTCCTTAAATTTTCTAAATCTGTAATAACATATGTTTGTTATTTGTAAAATATTTTAATTTATAATGGGCTCTAGGGAACTCTTGAGACTTTCTTGAAACTAAATGCATAGCCTTGATAACTAATTTTTTAATTAAATTAATACATTTTTGATTAACCATGATAAATCAATGAGACGAGGCTTTTAAGGGATAAACTTAGCTGTAATAACAAGGCTCAGTTATTAAAGGAATGTAACTTATTATATGAGACACTTGGGAATTACTGGGAAGCTTGTGCAGAACCTCATTACATGCTCTGGTCATAATTTCTTACAATAAATTAAAATACATTGTAATTAAGCATGATGTATGTCTGAGCAAATGCTTTGGAGTGATATAGAGAAGCTGTGATAACAACCTTTAGTTATTACAGGCATATTTTTTCTGTAATAACATAGGTGTACTATGCAAAATTGGCAAACTGTGAACTGTTATATCTTTCTATAGTTAAGTATACATAAGGACAATAGTAATATCAATAGAACTTGTATACATTTTAACTAAACTAATGATGTATATTGTCCCTTTGAAACATGTAACATACATATGTTATCACAGTTCTTTGATTTTTTAGTCCACAATAACAAATGTATGTTAATTTTCTGTAATAACCCTATAGAATTATATCCCTGACTGTTGTCTGGAAACTAGAAAAATGCTTGTTTTTAGGCCCCTTTTTGGCCCCAAATTCCTAAACGTTTTGGGCAATTAATTACCCCCAAACTCAAACCCAGCTTTCCCTTTGTGATATGGAACCTTGTAGTACAATTTCATAAAGATCCATACACTTACACACAAGTTATTGTCCTGAAACTAGAAAAATGCTTGTTTTTTACCCCTTTTTGGCCCCTAATTCCTAAAATTTTGAGGCAATTACCCCCAAAATCAATCCCAGCCTTCCCTTTGTGGTATGGTACCTTGCAGTACAATTTCAGAGAGATCCATACACTTGAACACAAGTTATTGTCTGAAACTAGAAAATGCTTATTTTGGCCACTTTTGCCCCTTATTCCTAAAAGTTTTGGGCAATTACCCCAAACTAAATTCCAGCTTTCCCTTTGTGATATGGAACCTTGTAGTACAATTTCAGAAAGATCCATACACTTATACACAAGTTATTATCATGAAACTAGAAAAATGCTTGTTTTTTGCCCCTTTTTTGGCCCCTACTTCCTAAAATTTTGAGGCAATTACCCCCAAAATCAATCCCAGCATTCCCTTTGTGATATGGAACCTTGTGGTACAATGTCAGAGAGATCCATACACTAACACACAAGTTAGGTCTGGAAGTTACAAAAATGCTTATTTTTGGCCCCTAACTGTTGGTACCGTAACCCCCAAAATCAATCCCAACCTTCCTTTTGTGGTATTGAACCTTATGGTAAAATTTCATAGAGATCCATTCACTTAAACTAAAGTTAGAGTGCGGAAACCAATGTGCCTTCGGACGTCGAAGACGACGCCAACGTCATACCAATATACGACCGCAAATTTTTTTTGCAGTCGTATGAAAACTAGTATAAAAATAATCTTAAAATATGCAACTTTACTGAAAGGAAACTTATATGACAGACCTTTCTTGGTATTCCTAATTATTGGAATATTTTATATAGACAGAAAAAGTATACCTAAACGACAAAGTTATTTTTCATTTACCTGTATATACATTGTATTATGAAAACGGTTTTTCAAAAGTGATTATTTTCTAAGGGTTTAATATTTCATGTAGTGTTTTGCCATGGCTTTATTTGGACTTGTTTGTTTGCTTTTGGCCTTGAATGTTTGTCCCTAATATTTTATTAACTATGTATTTACTTTCAGGTATCACAGATCGAATTTATTCGTTCATAGTGTGTTAATTTACGCTTTTGATTGAGTTAAGCCTTCCAATTGATGTTTTATCGTGTGTTTTCTATGTTGTGATGTTATACTATTGTTTCAGAAAAAGGGAGAAGGTTTGGTACCATTAAAACGTTTAATCCCGCTGCAAATGTTTGCACCTGTCCTAAGTCAGGAATCTGATGTACAGTAGTTGTCGTTTGTTTATGTAATTTATACGTGTTTCTCGCTTTCGCTTTTTATATATACTAGACCGTTGGTTTTACCGTTTGAATGGTTTTACACTAGTACTTTTGGGGCCCTTTATAGCTTGTTGTTCGGTGTGAGCCAAGGCTCCGTGTTGAAGGCCGTACATTGACCTATAATGGTTTACTTTTATAAATTGTTATTTGGATGGAGAGTTGTCTCATTGGCACTCACACCACATCTTCCTATATCTATTATGTATTTGCTTAAATTCTTCACAATTGATTTGATGTGTAGTCACTTGACCGGTCGTCGTAGATGATACTGGAAAACTTGAGAATATATTATTAAAACATAACTAGTAAACGGTATGAGTCTGTTTGGCTTTGGGGTGACCTCTTCCAAAAGAAAACCAGATGAAACGGGTGATACAGTGGGGGTGATTGATGAAATGGCTCAATGCAGCCTGAAAGATAGGATCTGACTAAAGACAAAAAATATGACAGGGAAAAACAAGAACGTAAAAATTTTTTCCCACACACAATGAAAGGGAAAGTGCACTGGATTGTTAGACAAAAAAACTTAAAACTTGACCCCATAAAAAAATCAGGATGAAAAATTAGCACCCAGTATCTATATATCTTGCCAAAAAAGTGGTTAAAAGAAACTGACTCCATTTAGTTTGAAAACGATGTTGAGCTGTTATCTGACACAAAGTTAGGCCAGTGTGTTCTTAAGCAGCAATTGAAACCAAAACAATTAAAAAGGTACAAAGTGTTATGTAACACAGCGTATAGTGTTGAGGGAAAAGGGGAAGCCTTTTTTTTCTGACTGAATTTATTTATGAAATTCAGAAAAAAATGAGGTTTATGTAGTAAGATATTGATGAGTGCTTTGGAGTGGTTACCATTTTCTGTTGTTATAAATTGAATTTTCAATAAAAATTGGACCTTCTAAGAATAAAGGAGGACCTTTAAGAATTTTTGGTCAAAGGTCCTGGATCTTCCATTGCCTAAAGTAATTTTGAAACCCTGCTTCTGCGAAATTTAAAAAAATGCCCATTTTCTGCATTTCTAGCAGGAATTAAAAAAAATGCCCATCAAAATCCAAATAAGATTTTATCTGTTTGAAATGTAACGAGAGAGCATGATTCTTCTTACAAAATCACTTCGTCTCCACTGGGACTCGAATCTAATAAATAGTGCTTCTGCTGCTTTGTGCTAATTTTAGTTACTTAACTAATCTCTATGTCATGTATGTCATGTATGTGCTTTTTATGTGCAAACCATTTTATTTTTGCTTTTGTGTTTTTATCTCATAAGTGCATGCTTCAGTGTATGTTTAACTTTTAATATGCTTTAAAGAACTTTGTGTTGCATGTTTATACATGTATATTAATATGAACTCTTGCTTTCTATGTTTAATTTATATGTGCATGACTTGGTATGTATGTTTTGTTTTAACTTTTATTGTTGCTCTGTCGGTTTTAAAATCTCTCCAGAGTTTATGTTTGTACTTGTATTGCATATACCGACTTTAAATAAAGCTTTATGTCTTATGTCTTATTATATGAATAATTCAAATTCTAAATGGTTAATATTTAAAAAAGTCCAAATTCATCACTAGAACTGGTATTTAATTTCTTCCTAATGCCAATCCACTCATATTAAGAAACAATAAAAATTTGTAGTAAAAATAATTGTCTAAATTTTATTTATCACTAGAACTGGTACATACATGTAACATCTTCCTAAATGATGATCAAGTTGTATTTTGAAGAAAAGGTAACGACATATGTACATGATGTATGTAGGCTGAGGCTGTTTTTACGATTTTTAATTAAAAGGTCATTCACTGACATGACTGACGTCAAATCAAAAACTGAAATAATTTTCCAAAGCATAATAACTACATGAATATCAGGTAGGGGTGACCTTTGCTTCACACACAGATCTCCAGGAGCAGAGCTATGTAAACTCCCAGAATGTTTAACTTTCTGTGAAGTAAGAAGATGAAACGTGTAACATTCTATATATAAAGTAGGAAAACCGACAAAATACCCAGGAACACAGCTTACTCTTGTGAGTGAACGAAGTACATTCATTCTCGTGTTTCAGTTTTCCTCGTGTTTCTGGAGTTTGATTACAAATTCGTCCCGTAGCCCTCGTCCTCAATTGCAGAAAATATATCACAAACCAAGGATATATATACAAATCCTTGACAAAACTGAGTGACCGTGTAAAATTTCGATGACAATCCTATAACAGTTATTTCAACAAACTGAAGCAGAAATATGTAAAATAATGATGATGATTAGTGAATGCAGATATATTTTGTGTGGCGAAAGTACCTTTAAAATTTATTCCAACTTCCGGTAAAAATGAAAACAGAATCGTTGCTGTCTTGTTCAAGAAAAGATACTGTTTATACCACCATCAATAGCTGTGTTATTGCATTAGGTATAAAAATTTAGCTTTATCTTTACGATTTCTTGATAGGTGTATACATAGTAAATGACTAGTTTACAAGAGGAATTCATGTTCTCACTGACCACTCCTTTATCATGATATATTTATATATTCTGTACTAATTATATATATAATTGATCATGACCACTCCTTTTCCAATATATAAATAAAATTAATCGAAACAGTGTGATTTACAAGGATTATTATCTGCACAAAAAAAGTCTTTAAAAATGCTCTGTTTTATATAGGCAGTGTCTGCGCGTACCCGCATGCGGGTACGAATAGTCAAATTATCATTCGTAGGCTACACATACCCACATCCAGTTTTATATCAAAATGCCATCGGATCAGAAATGAAACGTGAAATATAAACGAAAATTATCGATAATATGGGGATTTCGTGTAGAACGAGTGAAGAGTATGAAAAATATTATTTTCAAATTGTATTTAATAGCCATGTTCTCCCCAGGCCGATATGACGCTGCGGTCCCGCAGCGCCTTCAAAATATTTTTGTTGATCCCGCAGCGCCTTAATTGGCCGCTGTCCCTTAATACTTGATCCCGCAGCGTGTTAATTTTCACATTTTAATTATAAGTGTTGGTTAAAATTGTCAAGTTGCTGATTACCGCTGAGAGGTCGGTCAATGTTGCGCAATAACTGATAACTAGCAAAAGTCTCTGATTTACCTGTTCCAGCCTTATCAGACCATGTAATCAGGTTATAATGTAAATGATCATCAAGAAGATAGATATTTTTAGAAGAAAATAAAAGTTTTTAAAAACTTCAGTGCAAAAACAGAAGAAATAGATCGCAAATACATTGTATTTACGCATTGTCTGTGTGCGATACTTGGCCATTTAAGTAACAAATTTTTTCATTGGTCGAGAAGAAGAAACTATTTAAACACAACCAATGACCATGATGAATACACGTGATAAATTTGAATACACATTACTAAAGAAATTTACAATGAAATTTATGAATGAGAGTATTTGTACGTCAAAAAAGTAAAATAAACTTTTCTTTAAGATAACGAGGAGTGATTTCTTTTATTAGATAGTGAAAAATTGTTGCTTGCAAGTAAAATTCATCTGTCAACTGTCACGTTTTAGAAATAAAATAATTTTAACATCGATCGTTAATTCGTCCATCGAGTTATACGTATATATATGTACTGAATTGCTGCAGCATTTGTATAATGTCACTAGTAAAGAATTTCACTGGTTTTAACTTTGACAAATTTGTCAAGTTTCGTTTATATCTACCTGCCAAAGAAACGTTTTGACAATTATACACACAGAAGCGTAATGTCAAACTACGGACACTGATCAGCTGGTTCCTTACAATTTTTTTGTTTTAAAAGTTGTATACCAAACATCTTAAACATACATGTAGTCAATTTTAATGCTGAATCAACATTTTATTTGCCAATAAGAAATGGGTAAAGCGAAAGGCAGATGATGTTTTCAACCCTAAAGAGGATAATGACTGAGGAACAGGCTGTCCAACAAAATTACAAACTGTCTTGTTACACTGTACTATATCTCTAGAAGGAACAGAGAGTAAAAAAATAAATATTTCTAAAGCTGTTCAGCATTGGAAGGCCCAGAAGAACATGAGGATTTTTCTTGAACTATATATACATTTTGACTTATTTAATTGACTGTGATATAAATGCTTTTTGTGCTTAAAATGAATTTATTTCATATATATATATATATATTCTTCTTCTTTATCATGTATATTAATACTGTGCATTATTGCATGTAATGATTTATGACCGATTGCTTCAGATCACAATAGTCCACTCTAAAAATAGAGTTACACGCCTTGAAATTTTGCGCCTTAAAAAATTTCTGGGGAGAACACTGAATAGATAATAATACATAATAAACATTGCAAATTAAATGCACACTGATGGAACATGAAAGGGGGTCTCATTGGGGGTTCTGATCCTGAATCCCGCTTACTGTTTTGTCATATTCCAGTATCCCGCTTACACTATGTAATGTAAGCTATTCTCATTTTTTTTTTTGTAGTTTCCCGTGTCCCGCTAGACTTCATTTCCCGTTTTCATGACACAATAATTTGACATTCACGTGTCACGCTTACAAAAAATCGGCAATCCTGCGTCACGCTTAGACCCCAATGAGACCCACGTGAAATGGAACAGTCCCTGTAAAAGAAAAACATGATAAAAATTAATACTATTATAAAATGTAAATGCAAATTTAAAGAATTAAATTTTACTGAATTTGAAAAATACCCATATGGAAATCCATATGAGATTTAAAAATAATCACTTACCTATATATAATTATTTATAAAACTTTAGAGTAGTTTAAATCAATTTATTCACTAATTGCGACAAATTCCGTATCTATTTCACATTTCATTCCTGATCCGATGGCATTTCATTTAGGAACCGGATGTGAGTACACGTAGCCTACGAACGGCAATATGATTATTTGTACCCGCATGTGGGTACGCGCAGACACTGCCATTTATATACCATCACAAAAATTATCAAAACCTTCAATTGTTAATTTGTTAGCATGTCGCAAATTATGTACATGATTTAAATGAATGTTGACACATCACTGAATTACATGTATTTTAGTTTGTAGTACTAGTATTTATTTTTTAACCGATTATCTGTCAGTCAATCATTGTTATCATGGTTATGTTGTTTACTTCTTTAACAATTCAACAGACAATACAGTGTCAGTGATTTTATTGTGTGTATTTTCTCATTCTGACAGCGAAAATTATACACAGTGAAAATTTAACTTTCCCATTTTGTCATCAAATTGCAATAAAAAGCAGATGCGAAAAAACCCCCGATATACAGTAATCTGTCAGTATTTCTGCATTTATTTAGCTCCCATGGCTCATCACTTTGTATCTGTGGTTGTCATCCGTTTACTTTTACAAAAATCTTCTCTGAAACTAATATAATTATGATAATGGGCCAAATTTAACCAAGCTTGGCCACATTCATCATTCAGGTAATTAGTTTACAAAATGTGACCGATGACCCCCTGCTAACCAACATATGGCTGACATGGCTAAAAATAAAACATACGGGTAAAATGCAAGTTTTATGATTTTATCTACATTTATTATTTTGAAAACTGCTAGTAAAGATAGAGAAAATCTGACAGGGGTAGAAATGATCTGGATGTTTAGATCTACCTATTGTCCCTTTTCATCAAAGCTGACAGATGACTTCTTATAGAAGTTTTTGCCCTTAAATGACAAATTAAACAATTTTTATGCCCTTGTCGTATCGGAGTGGGCATTAAGTTTTACCATTGTCCATCTGTACCGTACTGTACATCCCAAAATTAGTTTCCGTTCTCTAACTTTATTTTGCCTCAACCAAATATTATGAAACTTATACACAATGCTTAGTACCACAGATCAAGTTTGAATTTCAGTGGCGTCACGTTTACCATTCTACAGTTATGCCCCTTTACAAATGGATAAATTGCTGAATTTTTCGTTTCCGTTCTCTAACTATAGTTTGCCTCAACCAAACCTTATGAATCTTATACACAATGCTTGTTACCCCAAAACACTGCTCAAGTTTGAATTTTGGTGGCGTCACTTTCACTTTTACTAGAGTTATGCCCCTTTACAAATGGAAAAATTGCTGAATTTTTCGTTTCCGTTCTCAAACTTAGGTTTGCCTCAACCAAATGTTATGAAACTTATACACAATGCTTATTACCACAAAACACTGATCAAGTTTGAATTTGGGTAGCGTTTCTTTTACCATTCTTGAGTTATGTCCCTTTATAACGTTATATGCAAGCAGAGGCATCATCTGTGTCCCATGGACATGATGGACACATTCCCCATTTATTTTTTTTCATTTTTGCCTATTACTTGTATCTTGAAAACTGTAATAGATACCATGGATACAGAGAAACTTTTAATAGCAAAAATGATCAGCAAGACAATATCTATAAATAAGTCAACATGGCTGAAATTGTCAAACCTTTTGGAGTTTTCCCCTGAAATGTTGATTTTTAATGGGTTTTTGTCTATTGCAGTCAGGGGTATTACTACAACAGGTGATTTCAGAATAACCTATTTAAGTCATTATGACATTTTAAAATTGAAAAAGCTAATAACATTTGACACAGATTCTTTAAAATCAATCACTATACACATGTAAGTAAGTAATTTTAGAAGTAGAAAGTTAAACACTTATTTATATAAGTTAAGGATAACATTTTCTTGATATTTCTTGATATTTTCCCCTCAAGTTTTATCTTTTTGTGGTTTAAAAAATAAAGATTCCATTGAAAAAAATTATAAACAAATATTTGCCGTACATGTAAATAAATACACTATTACATTGATAATTTTACTTATATGTAAAATAAATGGCTTATAACACATTTTATCATCATTTGTTTACGTTTCCTTGTTGTGATGATTTTCGGTTTCACAATTGTGCATTTTCCCTAAAATCAAATGTTTATATTCTTACGTCATTGTTCAGTGATTTCAAGTAGCTCATTCATAAAAAAGCATATGACGTGGGTGTATAATTGGAACAGCCCAAACAATATATTCATATTTTACCAAGGCGTGTACTCAAAGTGTTTGAAGAACCTTATAAGAATGCTTTTTGCTCAGTTTGCTGGTCAGATTTTACAGTTTATTTGAATTGATCATAAACTGTAACAATTTTTAAATTAGGACAAAACCTTAAGCTTGAGGTTAATCATTTTAACAATTAAGAAGTCAGATCAGGTAAATTAGAATTATTGAACTCTGTCTTAATGATGGAGTAGTTAAGGTGGTACCAAACACCTTGACTAAAATTAATTTGGCTCGTTTAATTTTCATAAAATTTTGACAAAATATTTACTTTGACCCTTTGACAAAAATATAAAAAATTCAAAAAACTTGAACCACACACTTTAACGGAAAAATTTCATTGGATATATACAATGTAGCAGTTTGACAACACTAATTTTGATCATTGAGAAGCTTAATATTTCCTTAGCAATAGAACGTGATTAAAACGTTCAGCTGATTTTTACAGAGTTATCTCCCGGTAGTGTTATGTACCACCTTAATTAAAACTTAATTAATAGGATAATTCCCAAGGGAACTTTTAAAGCTTTGTGCACTGCTTACATTAATATAGAATAGATTTTTGGAATCCTGATACAATATGCATGATATAACACCACAATTACAATTCAAGACATCAGCAATAGTATACTATATCAGCCAGCCTTTAGAGGCTTATGAAACACTAACAATATTCATACAAGCATATAAACATACAAAGAAAATATAAACTTTAAATTAATCTTTCTGGAATCTGAGGTTTTTTAATTTTATAATTTGTTAAAACAGCTATGTTTCTTTTTTTGTCATTGTTCTATTATATCATTGCATAAGTGCATGGCAGTTTTTAATTTAAAAAAGCAGAATTCTCATTTAAAAGTAGAAATGTATGTGACATATATACATATACTGGGAAATCATTATAAGCAGGAGTTGTTTCCCCTAGTCCATAGCATTAATAATTAATTAAAAGTTAAATATACATGTATATTCAAAATCTGAGTAAGTGTCTAGTGCTACATGTAGATTCTGTCTATATATATATATATATATATATATATATATATATATATATATATATATTGGTCCATTGATCAATAAAAAATTGAATTCAAATATATACCAGTAATGTAATGTGATTCATTTGATGAGTTTGCATGTAATTGTTTTAAAATAATAGGCATAAGTTGCTTCCCTTAGTACAAAGCACACATGCATGTATAAAATCTTTTAAATGTAAATCAAAGTGGCAATGTTCTGTCTGCATACATGTAAATATTGTTGCACATTTTTGTAATGCAAGGATTAATAGTTCAGTAAATATTGATATATCATAAACATAGATACATGTATCATATGACCATTAAACTAAAACTTTTCTTTGCTTAATAATTCAAATTATTATACCCCCACTTTAAAAAAGTGGGGGTATACTGTTTTACCTCTGTCTGTCCTTCCGTCAGTCCATCCATCCGTGAGTCCATCCGTCAGTCTGTCCGTCCCATGAATATTTTAGTCGCATTTTTCTCAGGAACTACTTGACAAGGATTTCTGAAATTTGGTTTCAGGGTTTATATAAGTAAGTTACACCATGTGATGCGTTTCAGATTCATCACTCAACAACTTCCTGTTTACCGAACACTTGTATTATTTTACACATGATACATTGTAGCCAAGTTGAAAATTTTCGTCACATTTTGCTCAGGAACTACTTGACAAGGATTTCTAAAATTTGGTTTCAGGGTTTATATAAGTCAGCTATACCGTGTGATGCGTTTTCAGATTCATCACTCAACAACTTCCTGTTTACCGAAATATTTAGGCGGGGGTATCATCAGTGAGCAGTAGCTCACAGTTTTACTTGTTTTAAATATCATATGATCATGATGATGATACATAACAGAGAAAAATATAAACAATAATAGAAAGTGTCCACTCTGTCAATCTAAATCATGTAATTAACAAACTTCATATATAAAGTTGGTTTTAAATTATCATCAAAGAACATTGTACATGTATCAACTGAAAGCCTGTATTTTTATGAAGGATAAAATTGAGAATGGAAACGGGAATGTGTCAAAAGAAACAACAACTCAAAACAGCTTAAGGATGTTTGCTTGTCAAGTTTTGGAATTTTTGTCAGATTTTCGAAATCCTCTGGTTTTATCCATTTGAATGCCTTAAAAAAATTTTGCCCATGGACCCCATTTTCTTTTTATAAATCTTTTACATATATAATTAAAAGCCATTTGTAAAAGTATTATAAAATCTTATTTATTTTTAATAGTTTTGAGAACTTTAACTGGTCAATGATAAAGCTATGAAAATCAAGAGAGAACATTTTCCTGCCAAAATTCCAATGGCTAATATCTCGAAAACAAGCACATTGACCCCTATATTTTTTTGCTTTTTAGTTCCTCAATTAATCCCCTATCAATATATACTAGTTTTATGGAAAGTCACACTAAACTCCAAAACATGTTAATGAACCAAAGTTAAAAAACATAGAAGACTAACAAAGGCCAGTGGTTCCTGACTTGGGACAGGCGCCAAAATGCGGCAGGGTTAAGCATGTTTTGTGAGATCTCAACCCTCCCCCTGTACCTCTAGCCAATGAAGAATAAACAAACACACAGCAATACACACATTAAAACTCAGTTTAAAAGAAGTCAGAGTCCGATGTTAGAATAGGTAAAAGAAGAAACTAAGCAAAATGACAATGATGAACATAAATTAACAAAGGACTTCTAGCAGTTACTGACATGCCAGGCTTAGCACAATCCCTCCCGTTAGGGGTTTAGTATCATACCATCATAAATATATACGAGAAGAACATAACCTGTATCATGTGTATCATGCCAAAAGCTGATTTTAGAATAGATGTGTTTATTTCCGATGCAAAGACCCTATGAGTGTATCAATATTAATTCCAAAAAATGCCATCTCTTAAGTTTAATGACCTGAAAACAGTATGGTAACTATATCCCTTCTGAATAAGTCTGTTTAAAGGTTTGGTTAGCTTTTGAGGTGAATGATGACAATTTTGTGCTTTATATAGAATAATACCATAAAAGAAAGGATGTGAAATACATGAACGTATAAGAGTTCTGCACGTTGGTTTATATTTACAAATGATCTCTTTGTACTGATGATAAAATTTAGTAAATGTTTTGACAAGTTTGTGATATCGAAAATCCTGGTGTAATAATTTTTCAGTAATACAGAGCTTTCTTTCATTAAAATCGAATACTTTGTTACAAACACGAGTGAATCGAACCAGTTGAGATATATATCAACACCATAAGATGACAAGGGAACGTCACCATCTTAAAATGAATAATTAACAATAGGAAATGAACAATCATCTCTTTTATTGTAAATTTTGGTATTCCCGTTAAATATATTGATATCAAGATCCAGGAAAGGGCAGTGTTCTTTGTTAGTATTAGCTTTATTTAAACATTGTTAAAGTCAGTTCAGCAGGATAAATCTCTGTAGTATACATACTGAAGTCATCATTATTGAGAGCCAATATATCATCCAAATATCTAAAAGTGTTATTAAATCTTTGTATCAGATGTTGTTTCGATGGGTCTTTACGATTTTAGTCATAAATTATTACTCGTAACAATACAGAAACAGGTCTGCAATAAGTGGTGCACATTTAGTCCCCAAAAGGCCATTGGAATTCAGATAACTTGATGATATACAGAATCTCCATAGCGAACAAAAATGTTATCTAGTAAAAATTCAAATGCAGCTATTGTATCAAAGCAGGTCCAATTGACATAGTCATATAGTTCTTTTGTTTGTTGTTACTAAAAAAATGACCTAAAAGAGTTTGAACATATATATTCACATTATGACTTTTTAAATGCCCATTTGATTAGGTGTGTGAATTTTTATAAGACCGCAAAAAAATTTTGCGGTCGTATATTGGTATCATGTTGTCGTCATCGTCGTCCGAAGACAGTTGATTTCTGGATAATAACTTTAGTATAAGTAAATAGAAATCTATGAAATTTAAACACAATGTTTATAACCACAAAAGGAAGGTTGGGATTGATTTTGGGGGTTATGGTCCCAACAGTTTAGGAATTAGGGGCCAAAAAAGGGGCCCAAATAAGCATTCACTTATAGTTCTTTGCATCGGAACTAAACACATTCATTTAAAAACCAGTTGTTGGCATGACACGGGTTATGCTTTTCTCATATATTTTATAATGGTATGATACTAAACCCCTAACGGGAGGGATTGTGCCTGATATTCATATGATGAAGACATAATCTTTTAATCAGTTTAATTGAGGTCTGGAGCTGGCATGTCAGTTAACTGCTAGTAGTCTGTTGTTATTTATGTATTATTGTCATTTTGTTTATTTTCTTTTGTTACATCTTCTGACATCGGACTTGGACTTCTCTTTAACTGACTTTTAATGTGCGTATTGTTATGCGTTTACTTTTCTACATTGGCTAGAGGTATAGGGGAGGTTGAGATTTCATAAACATGTTTAACCCGCCCATTTTTGCGCCTGTCCCAAGTCAGGAGCCTCTGGCCTTTGTTAGTCTTGTATTATTTTTACTTTTAGTTTCTTGTGTATAATTTAGAGTTTAGTATGACGTCCATTATCACTGAACTAGTATATATATTTGTTTAGGGCCAGCTGAAGGACGCCTCGGGTGCGGGAAATTCTCGCTGCATTGAAGACCTATTGGTGACCTTCTGTTGTTGTCTGTTCTGTGGTCGGGTTGTTGTCTCTTTGACACATTCCCCATTTCCATTCTCAATTTTATTTTTGTAGTTTCCAGACAATGACTTGTGTTTAAGTGTATGAATCTCTCTGAAATTATACCACAAGTTTTCATACCACAAATGGGTGGTTAGGATTGACTTTGGGGGTTATGGCTCAAACTATTTAGGAATTAGGGGCAAAAAAGGGGGAAAAACACGGGTTTCCTGGTTAATGGACAATTAAGACAATTTTAAAGCAGTGTAAGGGAGGTAATCCAAACAAATTTAAAGTAAAATGTTGTGTATGATTTGATTACCTCCTTACACTGCTTGTAAATTATGTATAAAGAAATGTAGTTGTCTTGGGGTGATTTATAGCTGTAATTTATTTTAGAAGTTACTATTAATTAATATTAATTTTAGCCATATGTCATTTTCTATTTTAAGACTTTTATGATGTATTTAAAAGGGTAATTATGGTTGCAAACTCCATTAGAAATTTGAATTGGGATTATAACCATATCTTGAGGGAAACAATTTGGGGAGGTGAAAAAAAATTTAGGGGGTAAGAAATTGTGGTGGGGACATTTTTTCTCATTTCAGATTTCAGAAATTAAAAGAAAATTTCTTCAAATATTTTTTTTTTTGGGGGTCAATATGCAACAGCATAGTTTATGGCACAAAAGCAAAAAAAAGGGGTAAAATTTTATTTTTGGGGTGGTTCAATTTGCAACAGCATACTGTATTGCACAAAAGCAAAAAATTGAATATAAATTCAAATCATGTGACCAATTCTAAGTTCTTTGACTACAGTTATTCTGTGTCAGAAACCTATTATGTGTCAAATATTTGATTACAATCCAAATTCAGACCAGTATCAAGCGCCAATATTGTGTCCATTTTTGCCCCAACTGTTCAGGGTTGGACCTCTGCGGTCGTATCCAGCTGCGCTCAGCGAAGCAATTTATTTCTTAATGAGATTATGAGGCAAAGTTGTATATACATGTAGGGTAGAAAAATCAAAACTTTGAACAGATTCGAAATCACCAATATGAGCATGCAATATTTATCAAGTACTTCCAATGAACTTTTGACACTCCAAAAGTAATTAATTCCACTATTTTCAAAGGCCTTATTTGAACAATTTATTACCAAGTTTTTGAGTGTATCAGTGTACTAGTAAGTAGAACTGACAATTTAGTAGTGGAACAATGGCTTGAAGACGAAATAAATATATATTTGTAAGGTGTTTTGTGCAGCTTCGGAAGCCAGTCATGCCAGTAAATAGTTGGAACATAGGACAATGTAGGAGTTCATTCAATTTACTGTTTTATACATTCAACCTTAACATGGTTTTGTGGTATTCAGAGGGTTCTATTCAGAATGCTTAAAAATAAGTAATATTCCATAATAGATTTAATTCATAATGGATAGCTTTGAGGTAGCGTTATGCACTTTTATCTAGTGAGTGTTAATTTGTAGGGGAGATAATCATGACTAATTATCTCGCTTTGACATTGTGATTTTGTTAATAAATAAAAATATTAATTTGTTTGTACTGAGGCCACACTTAAAAATATTTTGGTTTGCCCAAACCCTACCCAGAGGTAGAGACAGTGGGTAGGTAGGTAGGCATTTTCTTCTTTTTTTTTCGGCAAAGAGAAATTGAAGTGTCAGATGTTTTTTAGTCTTCATGCCTATCTGATTAAAAAAAAACTTTTTCACATCAGGACAATAAAAGGTTTTGAGTAGGCAGCTATTTCCTGGGTAGGTAGGGTTAGGGCAAACAAACATTCTTTTTTATGGCCTGATAGAAGTAATAATAGAATGATAAAATAATGAAAAATAAATATATATAAATGAAGCAATATTTCTAACTCTGCTATTATTAGCGATGTTCCTTAGCCATGTTAGCAAGATTTTCAAGCTCAAATGCTTTTGCAAGAATATATTTGTCATACAATAAATATTATTTTATCATAGATGTTTATGTCAACTTATAAAAGAAAATTTTCTACCTTATATACTATTTTCTTCTTCCTGTTAAACATTTAATATTGTTTTTTGTTTTTTTTGTTTTTTCTTAAGAATTGATATATGTAAAGTGTTTTGAACATACATCATTGTTCTTAAGGATAGGTGAAATTAAAAAAATCTAGAATTTGAAATTGATACTATAAGTCAGAAGAGCATTAGTTAAGGAACAAAATAGGCAAAAAATATTGATAGGTTATGGAACTCCTTTTTGCTATATTTGATTTTTTTAAATGGTGATAAAAGGCTGACTCTGACTTTTACCTTATATTTAGCTTTAGCAGTATTTGGGTCTCAAATCGTAAGAAAAAAATCTAGAATCTGCATAAATTTTGGTAATGACTTTTTTTATGAGCCATTGAAGTCTTCTATGAAAAGAAAAGTGGGTGATATGGGGCAAAATATTTTACCCTGGATCATAGGAAAAAATCCAAGAAGTCCGAACATCTGACAAAAATTCATAAACTTCACCTGAGTACATCTTAATATTTTGCTGATTGCACATCCTATAACAAATCACTAAGATAATAAAATCACTTGTATAAGTCATACCTCTGACTGTGTATAATCTTGAAAACTATAATAGATGGATTGAAACTTTAAATAGCAAAAATGAGCAGCAAGACAAGATCTATTATGTTCAATTGAAATTGTCAGTGGACTCCTTTTAGTTTTTGTCCTTAAATGAATGTTTTAACGATTGTTATAATTGTTGCCTTTATTTGGACAACAATAGTTTGTAAATTAAATTGAATCAATGAATAAATACCTTTGCCAGTATTTTCTTACAAAATAATAACTAAAATATCTCCAGGGAATAGCAATTATATTATTATCATTTTTTTTATAATGATTATTAGATCATTACAATAAATAAAAGTAAAATATATATGTTCTGAACGGTTTTCTGTAAATGTGTTTGTATTTTCAAGTATTTACCTATAGGTATCCCTGATGCTCAGTTCAAATTCAAATCATAATAAATGATCAGCAGGACTTGGTCCACAATAATGTCAGCATGGCCAAAAATGTCAGTCAACTCATAATAATAGTTATTGCCCTTTGTTGATAATTTTTGACAATTTTTGGTGAAAACTTTGGTTGAAAGGGAATAAACTGTACAGCAAAAATTGTCACTAGACTCCTTACAAGCATTATTGACAACGTCTCCAATCTGCCCAAAAGTTTCCATATTATGACATCACTGTACACCAAAACATGTCTAGCTGGTGTACAAATGTTTACAGCTTTCATACATCATTGCACATGTTCTACTGACTGTTCAAGGGCATTATAGCCAGTCAAGGTCGTTAAACTTTACATCCTATATTGTGGTATAAGTTATGCGAAACTAAAGGAATGTTAATTAAGCAATGTTGACACACTTTTAAGAGGGTCATGAGGTTATAAGATAATTTTGAAAAACATCATTGAAAATTATCAATAGAAAACAAAGCAACACATTTTTATACGACCGCAAAAATTTTTGTGGTCGTATATTGGTATGACGTTGGCGTCGTCGTCGTCGTCGTCATCGTCATCGTCCGCGTCGTCATCCGAAGACACATTGGTTTCGCACTCTAACTTAAGTTTAAGTGAATGGATCTCTAGGAAATTTTACCATAAGGTTCAATACCACAAAAGGAAGGTTGGGATTGATTTTGGGGTTATGGTACCAACAGTTAAGGAATTAGGGGCCAAAAGGGCCAAAATAAGCATTTTGTAACTTCCAGACAATAACTTGTGTGTAAGTGTATGGATCTCTCTGACATTGTACCACAAGGTTCCATATCACAAAGGGAATGCTGGGATTGATTTTGGGGTAATTGCCTCAAAATTTTAGGAATTAGGGGCCAAAAAGGGCAAAAACAAGCATTTTTCTAGTTTCAGGACAATAACTTGTGTGTAAGTGTATGGATCTTTCTGAAATTGTACTACAAGGTTCCATATCACAAAGGAAAGCTGGAATTGAGTTTGGGGGTAATTGCCCTAAACGTTTAGGAATTAGGGACCAAAAGGGCCAAAAATAAGCATTTTCTAGTTTCCAGACAATAACTTGTGTTCAAGTGTATGGATCTCTGAAATTGTACTGCAAGGTACCATACCTCAAAGGGAAGGCTGGGATTGAGTTTGGGGTGATGAATCATAAGGGGTTCAAAAATTGGGGGATTTTTTTTTTTTTTTTTCTTTAAAATTTTCCATTTTAAGTTGGTTATTTCTGATTTATATTTAAAAGCAAATAATAATGATATGGCAGGAGATACACACCAAACAGGATGTGTAAATTATTATATAATAAGTATTGTGCCATAGGAAGAAATTTTCAATTGCACAGTATTGCGCAATAGCAAGAAATCTTCAATTGCACAGTATTGCGCAATAGCAAGAAATATCCAATAGCACAGTATTGCACAATAGCAAGATATTGTCAATTGTACAGTATTGCACAATAGCAAGAAATATTCAGTTGCACAGTATTGCGCAATTGCAAGAAATATTCAATTGCACAGTATTGTGCAAAAGAAGATACTTTGTATAAATTGCTTATTTCTTGACCAATTTCAATGGGGTTTTATTCTTGAATTCTTGGGGTTCTTTGATATGCTGAATCTAACCTTGTGTTAAGTTTTTGGATTTTGGGCCCGTTTTAAATTGGTCCACATTGAGGTCCAAAGGGTCCAAAATTAAACTTTGTTTGATTTCATCAAAAATTGAATTATTGGGGTTCTTTGATATGCCGAATCTAACCGTGTATTTAGATTCTTAATTTTTGGTCCCGTTTTCAAATTGGTCTACATTAAGGTCCAAAGGGTCCAAAATTAAACTTAGTTTGATTTTAACAAAATTGAATTCTTAGGGTTCTTTGATATGCTGAATCTAAACATGTATTTAGATTTTGATTATGAGCCCAGTTTTGAAGTTGGTCCAAATCGGGTCCAAAATTAAACTTTGTTTGATTTCAACAAAATTGAATATATGGGGTTCTTTGATATGCTGAATCTAACCGTGTATTTAGATTCTTAATTTTTGGTCCCGTTTTCAAATTGGTCTACATTAAGGTCCAAAGGGTCCAAAATTAAACTTAGTTTGATTTTAACAAAATTGAATTCTTGGGGTTCTTTGATATGCTGAATCTAAACATGTATTTAGATTTTTGATTATGGGCCCAGTTTTAAGTTGGTCCAAATCGGGGTCCAAAATTAAACTTTGTTTGATTTTAACAAAATTGAATATATGGGGTTCTTTTATATGCTGAATCTAACCGTGTATTTAGATTCTTAATTTTTGGTCCCGTTTTCAAATTGGTCTACATTAAGGTCCAAAGGGTCCAAAATTAAACTTAGTTTGATTTTAACAAAATTGAATTCTTGGGGTTCTTTGATATGCTGAATCTAAACATGTATTTAGATTTTGGATTATGGGCCCAGTTTTCAAGTTGGTCCAAATCGGGTCCAAAATTAAACTTTGTTTGATTTCAACAAAATTGAATATATGGGGTTCTTTGATATGCTGAATCTAACCATGTATTTAGATTCTTAATTTTGGTCCCGTTTTCAAATTGGTCTACATTAAGGTCCAAAGGGTCCAAAATTAAACTTAGTTTGATTTTAACAAAATTGAATTCTTAGGGTTCTTTGATATGCTGAATCTAAACATGTATTTAGATTTTTGATTATGGGCCCAGTTTTCAAGTTGGTCCAAATCAGGGTCCAAAATTAGACTTTGTTTGATTTCAACAAAATTGAATATATGGGGTCCTTTGATATGCTGAATCGAACCATGTATTTAGATTTTTGATTTTTGGGCCTTGTTATCAACTTTGTCCACATTGAGGTTAAAAGGGTCCAAAATTAAACTTTGTTTGATTTCATCAAAAATTGAACTCTTGGGGTTCTTTTATATGCTGAATCTAACCATGTATTTAGATTTTGGATATTGGACCATAATAGGTAAATTAAAAAATTGAAGTTCTTAGACTACATTCATTCTGTGTCAGAAACCTATGCTGAAAAAATTAAGTTCTTAGATTACATTCATTCTGTGTCAGAAACCTATGCTGTGTCAAATATTTAATCACAATCCAAATTCAGAGCTGTATCAAGCTTGAATGTTGTGTCCATACTTGCCCCAACTGTTCAGGGTTCGACCTCTGCGGTCGTATCAAGCTGCGCCCTGCGGAGCATTTTATTATGTTTATTTTATCTGCAAAAATAGCAACAAAAAAAAAGAATTGACCCAGAGGGTAAAAACAGACCTGACAGGGTTAGGGTATTAAAACAAACAGTCATTTTGCATGGCCTAGTACATGTCTATATTTTGAAAAATGCCTAAATGTGTCTATCTGATGAAAATTGATTTTATTATCATCATGATCATATCCTTGAAAACCTGTGTACTGGTTTTTTGTCTCGCCTGCGACAAAAGTTGCAGTATGCGAACCATAGGGATTACTATCTGGCCGCGTCATAAACTATTTGTATAAAGCTTTATATTCCAGATACCTTATCATGTTCATTATGCTTATGTTACAAAGTTTCTGTCTGTCATATATGACCATTGTCTTTGACCACATTTTCATGGCTCAGTGACTCCTTGAAAAAAAATTGTAGTTTTTTTGTCATGTCAATTTCTCACTTAATATGAGTACATTTTTTAATAGGATAACTATATTTGGTATATGGGTTCCTTGCAACATCTACATATCTGTCAGACAGGATTCACCTGACTTCAACCTCATTTCAAGGATCATTCATCAAGGTTAAAGTTATGTGATCAGGTCCATTTTTGTTGAGCCTTTGACTTTAGTCGAAAAAGCGAGACATAGCGATCCTACATTCCGTCGGCGGCGGCGGCGTCCACAAATATTCACTCTGTGGTTAAAGTTTTTGAAACTTTAATAACTTTCTTAAACTATCCTGGATTTCTACCAAACTTGGACAGAAGCTTGTTTATGATCATAAGATAGTATCCAGAAGTAAATTTTGTAAAATAAAATTCCATTTTTCCGTATTTTACTTATAAATGGACTTAGTTTTTCTGCCGGGAAATATTACATTCACTCTGTGGTTAAAGTTTTTGAAATTTTAATAACTTTCTTAAACTATCCTGGGTTTGTACCAAACTTGGACAGAAGCTTGTTCATGATCATAAGATAGTATCCTGAAGTAAATTTTGAAAAAAAATAAATCCATTTTTTCCTTATTTTACTTTTAAATGGACTTAGATTTTCTGCCAGGAAACAACACATTCACTCTGTGGTTAAAGTTTTTAAAATTTTAATAACTTTCTTATACTATTTTGGATTTGTACCAAACTTGGACAGAAGCTTGTTTATGATCAAATGCTAGTATCTAGAAGGAAATTTTGTTTTCTTCCAGTTAACATTACATTCAGTCTGCAGTTAAAGTTTTTAAACATTTATTTGATTCATAAACTATACTGGATTTTTACCAAACTTGGACAGAAGCTTCTTACAATCAAAAGATAGTATCAAGAGGAATATTTTTATTGATTTACTTCCTCATTTTTGTTGAGCCTGCGATTAACAGAAAAAGTAGGCGAGACACTGGGTTCCGCGGAACCCTTACGAATTTTTCAGATAGTATAAGCAGTAGGTCAACTATATGTATGTGTGGGTGTATAGAATGATTGTGAGGGGTTCATGTCTGTCTGGCAGGCTTCATCTGACCTTGACCTCATTTTCATGGTTCATTGGTCAATGTTAAGTTTTTGTGTTTTTGTCTGTTTTTTCAAGTACTAAAAGCAATAGGTCAGCTATATTTGGTGTATGGAATGATTGTAAGGTGTACATGTCGGTCTAGCCAGTATCATCTGACCTTGACCTCATTTTTATGGTTCATTGGCCAATGTTTAGTTTTTGTGTTTTGGTCTATTTTTCAAGTACTATAAGCAATAGGTCAACTATATTTGGTGTATGGAATGATTTTAAGATGTACATGACAGTCTAGCCGGTAAAAGATGACCTTGACCATCATTTTCATGGTTCATAATGACAATGGTCAATGTTAAGTTTTTATGTTTGGTCCATTTTTAGCTCACCTGGCCCAAAAGGGCCAAGTGAGCTATTCTCATCACTTGGCATCCGTCGTCGTCTGTTAACTTTTACAAAAATCTTCTCCTCTGAAACTACTGGACCAAATGAAATCAAACTTGGCCTAAATCATCACTAGGGTATCTACTTTAAAAAATATGTCTGATGACCCCGCCCACCAACCAAGATGGCCGACATGGCTAAAAATAGAACGTAAGGGAAAAATGCAGTTTTTGGCTTATATCTCTGAAACTAAAGCATTTAGAGCAAATCTGACATGGGGTAAAAATGTTTATTAGGTTAAGATCTATCTGCCCTGAAATTTTCAGATGAATCAGACATCCCGTTGTTGGGTTGCTGCCCCTGAATTAGTAATTTTAAGGAAATTTTGCAGTTTTTATACGACCGCAAAAAAATTTTGCGGTCGTATATTGGTATGACGTTGGTGTCGTCCAAAGACACATTGGTTTTGCACTCTAACTTTAGTTTAAGTGAATGGATCTATGAAATTTTATCATAAGGTTCAATACCACAAAAGGAAGGTTGGGATTGATTTTGGGGGATATGGTATCAACAGTTAAGGAATTAGGGGGCAAAAAGGGGCCAAAAATAAGCATTTTTGTCGAGCCTTCGACTTTTGTGGAAAAAGCGAGACATAACGATCATACATTCCGTCGGCGTCGTTGTAATCGGCGGCATCCACAAATATTCACTCTGTGGTTAAAGTTTTTGAAATTTTAATAACTTTCTTAAACTATCCTGGATTTGTACCAAACATGGACAGAAGTTTGTTTATGATCAAAAGCTAGTATCTAGAAGGAAATTTTATCAAAATTTTGTACTTGTTTATCCATATTTTACTTATAAATGGACTATTTTTTCTTCCAGTTAACATTACATACAGTCTGCAGTTAAATTTTTTAAAACATTTATTAGATTCATAAACTATCCTGGATTTTTACCAAACTTGGACAGAAGCTTCTTACAATACAAAAATTGTATTGAGAGGAATATTTTTATTAAATTTTTTCCTCATATCATTTTTGTTGAGCCTGCAATTAACAGCAAAAGTAGGCGAGACACTGGGTTCCGCGGAACCCTTACAAATTTTTGTAACTTCCAGACATAACTTGTGTGTTAGTGTATGGATCTCTCTGACATTGTACCACAAGGTTCCATATCACGAAGGGAATGCTGGGATTGATTTTGGGGGTAATTGCCTCCAAATTTTAGGAATTAGGGGCCAAAAAGGGCAAAAACAAGCATTTTCTAGTTTCATGACAATAACTTGTGTGTAAGTGTATGGATCTTTCTGAAATTGTACTACAAGGTTCCATATCACAAAGGGAAAGCTGGAATTGAGTTTGGGGGTAATTGCCCAAAACGTTTAGGAATAAGGGGCCAAAAAGGGCCCAAAAATAAGCATTTTTCTAGTTTCCAGACAATAACTTGTGTTCAAGTGTATGGATCTCTCTGAAATTGTACTGCAAGGTACCATACTTGAAAGGGAAGGCTGGGATTGATTTTGGGGGTAATTGCTTCAAAATTTTAGGAATTAGGGGCCAAAAAGGGGCAAAAAAACAAGCATTTTTCTAGTTTCAGGACAATAACTTGTGTTAAGTGTATGGATCTTTATGAAATTGTACTACAAGGTTCCATATCACAAAGGGAAAGCTGGGTTTGAGTTTGGGGGTAATTGCCCTAAACGTTTAGGAATTTGGGGCCTAAAAGGGGCAAAAAAACAAGCATTTTTCTAGTTTCCAGACAATAACTTGTGTTCAAGTGTACGGATCTCTCTGAAATTGTACTGCAAGGTACCATACCACAAAGAGAAGGCTGGGATTGAGTTATGGGTGATGAATCATAAGGGGTTCAAAAATTGAGGGGATTTTTTTTCATTTTTTTCTTTAAAATTTTCCATTTCAAATTGGTTATTTCTGATTTATATACATGTATATAAGCAAATTATAATGATATGGTTTGAATAGGTAAATTAGAATTTTTTAAGTTCTTAGACCACATTCATTCTGTGTCAGAAACCTATGCTGTGTCAAATATTTAATCACAATCCAAATTCAGTGCTGTATCAAGCTTGAATGTTGTGTCCATACTTGCCCCAACTGTTCAGGGTTCGACCTCTGCTGTCGTATCAAGCTGCATCCAGCAGAGCATTTTATTGGTTATAATCTTGAATATTATTATAGATAGAGATAAGCTGTAAACAGCAATAATGTTCAGCAAAGTAAGATCTACAAATAAGTCAACATGACCAAAATGGTCAGTTGACCCCTTAAGGAGTTATTGCCCTTTTAGTCAATTTTAACAATTTTTTCGTAAATTTTGTAATCTTTACAAAATCTACTCTTCTGAAACTACTCAGCAAAATTTAACCAAACTTGGCCACAATCATCACTAGGGTATCTAGTTTAAAAAATGTGTCCGATGACCCCTCCCACCAACCAAGATGGCCGACATGGCTAAAATAGTACATAGGGGTAAAATGCAGTTTTTGGCTTATATCTCTGAAACTAAAGCATTTAGAGCCAATTTGACAGGGGTAAAAATGTTCATCAGGTTAAGATCTATCTGTCCTGAAATTTTCAGATGAATCAGACAACCCGTTGTTGGGTTGCTGCCCCTGAATTAGTAATTTTAAGGAAATTTTGCAGTGTTTTGTAATTATCTTGAATATTATTATAGACAGAGATAAACTGTAAACAGCAATAATGTTCAGCAAAGTAAGATCTACAAATAAGTCAACATGACCAATGTGGTCAATTGACATCCATAAGGAGTTATTGCCAATTAAAGTCAAATTTAACAATTATTCATAAATTTTTGTAATCTTTTACAAAAATCTTCTCTCCTGAAACAACTGAGACAAATTTAACCAAACTTGGCCACAATCATCACTAGGGTGACACAGGCTCCTTGGAGCCTCTAGTTCAAATACTTATAGCAATAGGTCAGCTTAGTATATTGTACATGTAGTATATAGTGTATGGATACATGTCTATCTGGCAGATATCATCTGACCTTGACCTTATTTTCATGTTTCATTGGTCAATTTTAAGTGTTTTGGTCTGATTTTTTAGCTCACCTTGCCCAAAGGGCCAAGTGAGCTATTCTCATCACTTCGTCCGTCGTCCGTCATCGTCATCCGTTAACTTTACAAAATCTTCTCCTCTGAAACTACTGGACCAAATGAAATCAAACTTGGCCTAAATCATCACTAGGGTATCTACTTTAAAAAATGTGTCTGATGACCCCGCCCACCAACCAAGATGGCCGACATGGCTAAAAATAGAACGTAGGGTAAAATGCAGTTTTTGTCTTATATCTCTGAAACTAAAGCATTTAGAGCAAATCTGACAGGGTAAAAATGTTTATTAGGTTAAGATCTATCTGCCCTGAAATTTTCAGATGAATCAGACATCCCGTTGTTGGGTTGCTGCCCCTGAATTAGTAATTTTAAGGAAATTTTGCAGTTTTTATACGACCGCAAAAAATTTTATGTAGTATATTGGTATGACGTTGGTGTCGTCGTCGTCGTCGTCCAAAGACACATTGGTTTTGCACTCTAACTTTAGTTTAAGTGAATGGATCTATGAAATTTTATCATAAGGTTCAATACCACAAAAGGAAGGTTGGGATTGATTTTGGGGGATATGGTATCAACAGTTAAGGAATTAGGGGGCAAAAAGGGGCCAAAAATAAGCATTTTTGTCGAGCCTTCGACTTTTGTGGAAAAAGCGAGACATAACGATCATACATTCCGTCGGCGTCGTTGTAATCGGCGGCATCCACAAATATTCACTCTGTGGTTAAAGTTTTTGAAATTTTAATAACTTTCTTAAACTATCCTGGATTTGTACCAAACATGGACAGAAGTTTGTTTATGATCAAAAGCTAGTATCTAGAAGGAAATTTTTATCAAAAATTTTGTACTTGTTTATCCATATTTTACTTATAAATGGACTATTTTTTCTTCCAGTTAACATTACATACAGTCTGCAGTTAAATTTTTAAAACATTTATTAGATTCATAAACTATCCTGGATTTTTACCAAACTTGGACAGAAGTTTTTACAATACAAAATTGTATTTAGAGGAATATTTTATTAAATTTTTCCTCATATCATTTTGTTGAGCCTGCAATTAACAGCAAAAGTAGGCGAGACACTGGGTTCCATGGAACCCTTACAAATTTTATAACTTCCAGACATAACTTGTGTGTTAGTGTATGGATCTCTGACATTGTACCACAAGGTTCCATATCACGAAGGAATGCTGGGATTGATTTTGGGGTAATTGCCTCCAAATTTTAGGAATTAGGGGCCAAAAAGGCAAAAACAAGCATTTTCTAGTTTCATGACAATAACTTGTGTGTAAGTGTATGGATCTTTCTGAAATTGTACTACAAGGTTCCATATCACAAAGGAAAGCTGGAAATGAGTTTGGGGTAATTGCCCAAAACGTTTAGGAATAAGGGGCCAAAAGGGCCCAAAATAAGCATTTTCTAGTTTCCAGACAATAACTTGTGTTCAAGTGTATGGATCTCTGAAATTGTACTGCAAGGTACCATACCACAAAGGGAAGGCTGGGATTGATTTTGGGGTAATTGCTTCAAAATTTTAGGAATTAGGGGCCAAAAGGGCAAAAACAAGCATTTTTCTAGTTTCAGGACAATAACTTGTGTTAAGTGTATGGATCTTTATGAAATTGTACTACAAGGTTCCATATCACAAAGGAAAGCTGGGTTTGAGTTTGGGGGTAATTGCCCTAAACGTTTAGGAATTTGGGGCCAAAAAGGGGCAAAAACAAGCATTTTTCTAGTTTCCAGACAATAACTTGTGTTCAAGTGTACGGATCTCTCTGAAATTGTACTGCAAGGTACCATACCACAAAGAGAAGGCTGGGATTGAGTTATGGGGTGATGAATCATAAGGGGGTTCAAAAAATTGAGGGGGGATTTTTTTTTCATTTTTTTCTTTAAAATTTTCCATTTCAAATTGGTTATTTCTGATTTATATACATGTATATAAGCAAATTATAATGATATGGTTTGAATAGGTAAATTAGAATTTTTTAAGTTCTTAGACCACATTCATTCTGTGTCAGAAACCTATGCTGTGTCAAATATTTAATCACAATCCAAATTCAGTGCTGTATCAAGCTTGAATGTTGTGTCCATACTTGCCCCAACTGTTCAGGGTTCGACCTCTGCTGTCGTATCAAGCTGCATCCAGCAGAGCATTTTATTGGTTATAATCTTGAATATTATTATAGATAGAGATAAGCTGTAAACAGCAATAATGTTCAGCAAAGTAAGATCTACAAATAAGTCAACATGATCAAAATGGTCAGTTGACCCTTAAGGAGTTATTGCCCTTTATAGTCAATTTTAACAATTTTTTCGTAAATTTTTGTAATCTTTTACAAAAATCTTCTCTTCTGAAACTACTCAGCCAAATTTAACCAAACTTGGCCACAATCATCACTAGGGTATCTAGTTTAAAAAATGTGTCCGATGACCCCTCCCACCAACCAAGATGGCCGACATGGCTAAAATAGTACATAGGGGTAAAATGCAGTTTTTGGCTTATATCTCTGAAACTAAAGCATTTAGAGCCAATTTGACAGGGGTAAAAATGTTCATCAGGTTAAGATCTATCTGTCCTGAAATTTTCAGATGAATCAGACAACCCGTTGTTGGGTTGCTGCCCCTGAATTAGTAATTTTAAGGAAATTTTGCAGTGTTTTGTAATTATCTTGAATATTATTATAGACAGAGATAAACTGTAAACAGCAATAATGTTCAGCAAAGTAAGATCTACAAATAAGTCAACATGACCAATGTGGTCAATTGACCCCATAAGGAGTTATTGCCAATTAAAGTCAAATTTAACAATTATTCATAAATTTTTGTAATCTTTACAAAATCTTCTCTCCTGAAACAACTGAGACAAATTTAACCAAACTTGGCCACAATCATCACTAGGGACACAGGCTCCTTGGAGCCTCTAGTTCAAATACTTATAGCAATAGGTCAGCTTAGTATATTGTACATGTAGTATATAGTGTATGGATACATGTCTATCTGGCAGATATCATCTGACCTTGACCTTATTTTCATGTTTCATTGGTCAATTTTAAGTGTTTTGGTCTGATTTTTAATACCATAAGCAATAGGTCAACTATATTTGGTGTATGGAATAATTGTAAGGTGTGCATGTCTGTCTCAGGGACCGCGCTGTGCGTCGCCAATGTCGCAATTTGCGATTTTTTATTTCATCTGGCGACAAAATACGGCTGCTGGCGATATTTCTGGCGCCAACATTTTCCTATGTAAAAATTTTCATTTCTTGACAATATCGATCTTCATTTTAATACACCTTATCGCTATGTGTCCGCCATTACTGGATATCACACAGGTTCCCGTAAAATTTTGACGTCATAAAACAAAATATCTGACGCCACAATGAAAAAGTGATTGTTGTTGACGTCAAAAGTTCAAGCGGCCGGGTCAGCCGGGAATAGCGATAAGGTGTATTGGTAAAAGTTAAAAAGAAATAAGTTGTAAAAATTTTTACCTGGCGACAAGTTTATGACTTTGTTTATGACCCCAAGCTAATCAACAGTTACAACAGGTGCCATAATCTGTTGTTACAGGTAATCCATTTATCGGATGGGTCATTAATGATCATCAACATTAATTAATTCAAATAGAATTGGTCAGTCGGCATTTTGTCTTTGAAGAAATGGTCATACCGCACGACTCCACAATTTGCAATGTTTACCGTAGTTGTATGAAGAAAGCGTAACTGACAGGAAATCGAAAACCATAATCAACTTGTTAAAAACATCGTTTACTTATTTCCGTTGAAAAATAGCAAATTCAGACGAAATTTGTCTTTGACTGCCCTCAGTTATGATACGAAAATAACAAAACCGACCGCCATTGTTCACCTTGTGACTTGTTCTACGTACTGTTTATAATCCTCCAAAGAAGGAGCACACCGAATAAAGAAAGATAACTCAATTTTACTTTTCTAATCATTGAGATACCTACTTTAGACATGTCTAAGATATTTCTACATAGTTCTTGCTTTAGAATTTACATGTTTAGGTCATTTGAGTTATGGGAAGAGTTAAAGAGGGTCTTAGTAGCAGTATGGGTAGGATGCTTTTTGTCATCATTTTCTGTATTCTTTTTTTTTAATACAAATTTTCACTATTCTGTAAATTTAAACACCTCTTATTTTATTTTCTTCATTCAATTACCCATTTTAGCTCACCTGGCCCAAAGGGCCAAGTGAGCTTTTCTCATCACTTACGTCCGTCGTCCGTCGTCGTCGTCGTCGTCCGTCGTCCGTTAACTTTACAAAATCTTCTCCTCTGAAACTACTTGGCCAAATTTAACCAAACTTGGCCACAATCATCATTGGGGTATCTAGTTTAAAAATTGTGTCCGTGACCCGCCAACCAACCAAGATGGCCGCCATGGCTAAAAATAGAACATAGGGTAAAATGTAGATTTTGGCTTATATCTCTGAAACCAAAGCATTTAGAGCAAATCTGACATGGGGTAAAATTGTTGATCAAGTCAAGATCTATCTGCCCTGAAATTTTCAGATGAATCGGACAATGGGTTGTTGGGTTGCTGCCCTAAATTAGTAATTTTAAGGATTTTTTTCGTTTTCGGTTATTATCTTGAAAATTATTATAGATAGAGATAAACTGTAAACAGCAATAATGTTCAGCAAAGTAAGATCTTCAAATAAGTCAACATGATCAAAATGGTCAGTTGACCCTTAAGGAGTTATTGCCCTTTAAAGTAATTTTTACCAATTTTTGTAAATTTTGTAATCTTTTACAAAATCTTCTCCTCTGAAACTACTGGACCAAATTCAACCAAACTTAGCCACAATCATTATTAGGGTATTTAGTTTAAAAATGTGTGCGGTGACCCAGCAAACCAACCAAGATGGCTGCCATGGCTAAAAATAGAACATAGGGTAAAATGTAGATTTTGGCTTGTAACTCTGAAACCAAAGCATTTAAAGCAAATCTTACAGGGATTAACTTGTTTATCAAGTAAATATCTATCTGCCCTCAAATTTTCAGATGAATTGGACAACTGGTTGTTGGGTTGCTGCCCTGAATTGGTAATTTTAAGGAAATTTTGCCGCTTTTGGTTATTATCTTGAAAATTATTACAGATAGAGATAAACTGTAAACAGCAATAATGTTCAGCAAATTAAGATCTTCAAATAAGTCAACATGATCAAAATGGTCAGTTGACCCCTTAAGGTGTTATTGCCCTTTAAAGTAATTTTTACCAATTTTTGTAAATTTTGTAAACTTTACAAAATCTTCTCTGAAACTACTGGACCAAATTCAACCAAACTTAGCCACAATCATTATTAAGGTATTTAGTTTAAAAATGTGTGCGGTGACCCAGCCAACCAACCAAGATGGCTGCCATGGCTAAAAATAGAACATAGGGTAAAATGTAGATTTTGGCTTGTAACTCTGAAACCAAAGCATTTAAAGCAAATCTTACAGGGATTAACTTGTTTATCAAGTAAATATCTATCTGCCCTCAAATTTTCAGATGAATTGGACAACTGGTTGTTGGGTTGCTGCCCTGAATTGGTAATTTTAAGGAAATTTTGCCGCTTTTGGTTATTATCTTGAAAATTATTACAGATAGAGATAAACTGTAAACAGCAATAATGTTCAGCAAAGTAAGATCTTCAAATAAGTCAACATGACCAAAATGGTCAGTTGACCCTTAAGGAGTTATTGCCCTTTATAGTCAATTTTAACAATTTTCATTAATTTGGTAAATTTTGGTAAGTTTTACAAAATGTTTTCCTTTTGTAATCTTCTTTTCTGAAACTGCAGTAGAAAATCAATATAGAAAACAATCTACTAATGTACTGGCAATAAAAATAATTGATAATTCTATAACATGAAAAAAAACACATTAATACCTGATGATGGTGTTTCTTTCTTTACATTGAAAATGATGTCACAACTATAATCACGAACAATAGGTCGAATGTCAGATATGTTTCAGTACTTTGGCTTCATTTTCTACAGATTCAAGTGCAAATGATGCTTGAATTCCTACACTAATTTATACAGACTTCATCCCTTTCACAGGTAATGCCTGCCTCATATTATATTTAAAACTTTAATAGAATATCAGAAATTTTGAGAGAAAATTAATCAACCATGCAAGATCTAAAACTTAATTAATATTGTTCAAATTATCAATTAACTATTAAAAAGAAAATTCTCATTAAAAAATATAGTTCTTAATTTTATATTTTATCAGAAATTTAGGGAAAAAATTGAATTTAATTGTGTCCCTTGTTCTCATTTCCTGGGATAAATCCAATACAAATTAAAGTATTGGTATTGAATTAATATTTAAGAAATATTTCAAACCTTACCATTTTCTTCACAAGAATGAAGACCATATTTTCAGTGTAATGAGTATCAGTCATCATATTTGTTGTACTTTGTTGTTTAAAAGTTGAATACAAAAAGATCAACAAAGCAATTCAAAACCACTTGAATTTTGCAACAACAAATGAGAGTTTTAACGACCTCAGCTGGCTATACAACCCTTGCACAATCAACTGAATTTTGCAGAAATCATTAATAGGAAAGATTGCCCTTAAATGATAATTTTTATTACTTTTGGGGAGGGGGTTGCGCAACAACAAAACTTCACAACAAACTTTCTCATCACTTTGCATTTCTCGTTAGATAAATTTTACAAAAATTTTCTCCTGAAACTACTGTCAAATTAAACCAAACTTGGTTTAAATCACCACTAGGATATCCAGGGACCACTGTGTATGATGACCCTGCCTGCCAACATGGCACACATGGCTGAAATAAAACGCACTTTTTAGTCTTATATCTCTGAAACTAAACGACAGTACAACAGTTGCATTTATCATGCATCAATTGTAAATAAAAATATCAGGTGAGCGACACAGGGTCCTTGGAGCCTCTAGTTTTCTATACTTTATAATTTAATTTAAAGACATTTTCTCTATTTTGTAGAGTATACAGACCATAAGCTAATTTATATTCTTCTACATATGAAATACTGACACAAGAAAATAAACATGATAAAGTACACATGTTGTTTTGTTGTATGTATATAAACCCTATGGAATAACTTACTTAGTATTACATGTTAAATTATGTAAAGTGCAGGCTGATTGCATAAGAAATTTAAATTGAACATTGTTTAAATTTTGGTAGACTAAATAAAGACTCTAGCTGGTTCTAAAGTTTTCAAAACTGGCGACAAAATATAGGAGCTGGCGATTTTTCTGGCTCCAACTTTTTGGGAGCCAGAGCAGCCCCTGTGTCTGACAGGATTTATCTTACCTTGATCTCATTGTCATGGATCTTTAAAAATGTAAAGTTTATGTGGTAGTTGTGGTAAAACTTTGAGACTTTCAACATGAAATCAATGGTCAGTAATGCAGGTGAGACATTTCAGCGTGTCCACTCTTGTTTTAATTTATCACAAGGTAGTTTTCCTCATACATAGTCAAATCCTAGATTTAAAAAAAAAAATAATCCAGTAATTATTTTAAATTAATGATTATTCATTTTTAGCTCACCTGGCCTAAAAGGCCAAGTGAGCTTTTCTCATCACTTGGCGTCCGGCGTCTGTCGTCCGTCATCGTTGTCCGTCGTCATTAACTTTTACAAAAATCTTCTCCTCTGAAACTACTGAGACAAATTTAACCAAACTTGTCCACAATCATCATTAGGGTATCTAGTTTAAAAAATGTGTCCTATGACCTGGCCAGCCAACCAAGATGGCCGCCATGGCTAAAAATAGAACATAGGGGTAAAATGCAAGTTATGTCTATTATTTTTTGAACAGTTATAAATAGAGAAAATCTGAAAGGAGCAAAAATGTTCAGAATAATGAGCTCTACCAATTGTCAATACGTCAAATCTGTTAGACAAATTCTTATAGGAGTTATTGCCCATAAATGACAAATTTTACCATTTTTTTCATTTTTGCCTATTATAATGAAAACTATGATATTTAGAGAGAAACATTTTTTTTTCCGTTATGCCTTATATGATTTAGATTATAATAGATAAATAAACACTTTAAATCACCAAAATGATCAGCAAGGCAAGATCTATTAAAAAGTCAAATTTTGCTGATATAGTTAGTAGACTGTCACTCTTCATAGGAGTGATTGCTCTTAAATGAGAATTTATTTTACCCTGAGCAAAAACTAAAGAAGATAGAGAGAAACTAAACAGACTAAAAGATCAGTAATACAAGATCAACAAAATAGAGATTTTTGTCATGAAGTCTATTCTCATCTACAATGTTGGAAAGTGTTCTTGTGTATGATATGCACATAGACCAAGGTGAGCGACACAGGCTCTTTAGAGCCTCTAGTTAGTACTAAATTTGGGCTTCTTAAGTTAATATGAAAGCTAAGCAAAATTACTGTCTGGTTAAACAACAAAATAAGTCAAAATTTGTTTTTGAAAAATAATTATGACTGAGCTGGATAAGTGGAAGAAAAAAAAAAGACAACACCTCGGTACTTAATTATTCAGAAGGTTGATTAATATGTAGTTATAATTTAAGTATGTTTATTCCCCACCTACATTGTACGATTGTGTCCTATGAGCCAAATTCTGAATAAGGAAACAATACAGGAAAGCTTTTAAGTTTGTGGTATGTGCTTATTCAAGAGATCGTTCTTTCATAAATAATTATTAATCCAATATTTATATTTTAACAACACCACTTGTTTTGTATGTCAAAGGAAATTAAAAATATCCTGTTTACGATTAAGCCCTTTATTACATCGGAACTTCCTCTGAGGTCAGTCAATCTTGTACAATATTGTAAATGCTCCAAATCTCATACGATCAGCAGGATGTATTTTAATATAGAACTCGTCCCTCTTCTTCCCAGAACAGTCAAAAGAATTATGTGTGTTGATTTCTGTAAAGGAGTTGTAAATAGCTGTATTGCATTTTCTCGTAAGTTGGAATTAACTCTTAAAAAAATTTTAACAATGAATGACTTATTGTTTATATAAAAGGGTAATTTTTTACAAATAAATGCATAATATTATTTTTAACATTGTATAACAACTAGTATTGCCATTCTGAATTGTTTTTGATGCCTATAAAAATAATGATACAGTAACAAATTTTCAAAAGCTTTCAGACTGAAAAAAACAATGATTAGAATTGGCATTGTACTGTAGTGGGGTATAGGCTATAGGGATATAAAGATAATAATAAATGTGCATCTGGTGAAATACATTAGTACTGTTATTAAATGTTGTTTACTATTTTCATGATGGACATATATAATGTGTTTGGATTTTTGTAAACATGGTATTGGTAAAGGTGTTTTTAAAAATAGCTTTTTGCATTTTCTAGTTTACAAAGCAAGTAAGAATTTAATAATTAAATTTAATAACTTTAAAAAGGTAAAATTTTGTTTAATGAAAACTGCAAATTGTTATTTATGGTATATGTGGTGAGCAGGTGAGTCAAATGTTTAAGTAGGATTTTTTTATTAAAATTTAACAACTTTTAAGATATTTTTTTTATTTTATGAAGTATTACGTTCATCATCTTGCATGCCATTGAAGGCAGCCATCTTAAAACTTTTGTAAAAGCTTTAAACTAAAATTTGTACATCTGCAAAAAGTATTAACTTAAGTATTGTTAAGTATTTCCTCTAAAAATAGTGTTTCTTCCGTTTACTTCACCTTGCAATTGCATACTGTTTCTATAAATAGAATACAGAGTTTTATAAGCAATTGATCGAATGATGAGCTGATTTTGATCTCCTGTTATATTTACTTCTCTAATTTTTGTGCTATTTTCACATTTCTTGAGCGGTGTAAGAAAATATATTTCTCGTCGCTAGTGAAATATCTGTTCTCAGCAAATGATTGGTCGAAATTTAATTATGACGTTAAATTTTCTTGATTTCTTTTTAATTTCCTATTGTGATGTCCTGAAAAAAAGCCACATATAAAGAGCACAACTTTCTGCAAATCTTTTGAAAGGAAGGATAAAAATCGTTAGAGAAACAAATTCCACCACTATAACTCGTGTATTACGATATTTCTCCACTCTCGACAGTTAAATTTTATTTATTTAAAAAGCTTGGCAAGCCTGGCGCTTTAAATATTAAAATTTAACTGTCCTGAGTGGAGAAATATCGTAACACACTTGTTGCAGTGATAAAATCTATTCACCTATTATTCTCTATTCTTTATAATTTTCACCGATTATTCTCTATTCTTTATAATTTTCACCTATTATTCTCTATTCTTTATAATTTTCACCGATTATTCTCTATTCTTTATAATTTTCACCGATTATTCTCTATTCTTTATAATTTTCACCGATTATTCTCTATTCTTTATAATTTTCACCGATTATTCTCTATTCTTTATAATTTTCACCTATTATTCTCTATTCTTTATAATTTTCACCTATTATTCTCTATTCTTTATAATTTTCACCGATTATTCTCTATTCTTTATAATTTTCACCTATTATTCTCTTTTCACCTATTATTCTCTATTCTTTATAATTTTCACCTATTATTATCCATTCTTTATAATTTTCACCGATTATTCTCTATTCTTTATAATTTTCACCTATTATTCTCTATTCTTTATAATTTTCACCTATTATTCTCTATTCTTTATAATTTTCACCGATTATTATCTATTCTTTATAATTTTCACCGATTATTCTCTATTCTTTATAATTTTCACCTATTATTCTCTATTCTTTATAATTTTCACCTATTATTCTCTATTCTTTATAATTTTCACCGATTATTCTCTATTCTTTATAATTTTCACCTATTATTCTCTATTCTTTATAATTTTCACCTATTATTCTCTATTCTTTATATTTAGCAGCCCATTGTTTCCTATACATTATTATTTTGGCCCTATTATACTCAGTAAACCACAACCAGACCCTTAGTCATCACCTATCATTGCAAAAATTATTTGAATATGAATTTTTTTTTAATTATTTTTTTATGAAAATACTTTTATTAATCTTGGACTCTTCCAAGAAAATCCTTTGGTCTATTAATTCCAATAAAATGAACACAGTGGGGTATGTGTAGGGAGGGAATTGTGTTTTACTTAATGGCCTAAATGGTCTAGATAGGAAAAAAGGGGGGAGTAAAACTGGTTAACACCACAATAATATGTTAATATATACATGTATATGACTTAGTACAGGCACTATTCAATATGTTTGTGCCTGTACCAAGTCATATATACATTAACATCCTTTAACATATATTTAACTCTTTCCAATATAACCTTTTTGCAAGACATGTGAATTTACACAGTTATCAATCAATGATTGTGTGATCAATTTCAATGACCCTATAGCCTGTTTCTAGGATTACCTTAATCAACATGATCGAGAATGAAAGTCTTGGAAACCAACTTATATTTTATGGCATTAAAACCTTCCACCTAAATGAAAATTTTGAATCATTTGATAAAACTGTAATATCAAGTCGACTCAAATCTTAATAATATTTGAACTGTGCATTTTAACTATAATTCAAAGTCCAAATTTATTCATTGTATTTTTTAATACTTGTAATCTAAAAATATTCGCTTCATGTTAAATAAACCTCTTAAAACCTATTGAGGTACATTAAGGTCTTATTTGGCCAGTAAAAATATGTATTACAAAATCATGAATTTTGTCTTTAATAAAATAATGAATAGATCTACCGGTATACCTTAGCCAATAAAATTCATTTAGAAATAAATAATTGATAGACACAAGAGTGGGTTTATATGGGGTACTAATCCCCTAAAAATTGGAGAAATATCATTTTGTTATGCCTAAAACACATAAAAAATTGTAAGGGTCACTCCCAACTAACCTCAAATCCTAAGATTCCTGCCTGGAAACATGTACCTAATGCCTTTTAATTTTTGTGAAGATTTGACAAATACTTTGGAAAAATACTGAGTTAATTGAAAAACACAAATTTTGAGAAACATATGATGTCAAGACTGCTCCAACTAACTTCTAAAATTTTATGGACAGTGTCAGTACCTATAAAATGTTCCTTGTAGCATATCTATTTTGTCCTTATTTACAAATTGATAAATTATAACATGTAGAAATAGATTTAATGTTGAGAATCATTTTTATTTTTTTCAGTTGGGTTGATCATATTATTGATAAACAGATTATGGGAACCATTTGAGCGAGGCTTCTTCTGTGATGATGATAGTATAAAGTACCCACACCATGACAGTACGATTTCTTCCCCTGTTCTGTATGGTGTCGGCTTTTCATTAAACATTGTATCAGTAAGTACATGTAATTATTTTAAATTACAAAAATGTATATACAGCTGAATGGAGAACAGCCTTTATTTTGTTTAATAGAACATGTCTTGATTAAATTTTTGAACAAATATGCATTTTGAAATAGGATAACAGAAAATATGGTCTTTGGTTGGGTTGTTGTCTCTTTGACACTTTCCCCATTTCCATTCTCAATTCTATAAGAGAAATAAACTTACTATATACTGAGTGGTAGAGATTAGTCACTATTTTAAGCTTCATTATATATGATGGGGGCGAAGATTAAAAATATCTCAAACTATTGAATCATACATATGAAAGTGTTTTTTAAAGATGGGATTATAACCACAGTCTTAAATGCATTAGATATTTGCCAAATCTATTTTAACTCTTTATGAAATGGGTAATATATATAGCTATAGGTCTATTTTTTGTTAAAAGAAAATGATATGGTATTGAATGTCTCAGCTGCATGCTTACCCTGAAAAGGATCAAAGTTCTAAAGTGTAAGAATCATGAGAATTGTTTAACAAAAATATTAACGTTGGAAAAATATGTTAAGTTTTTAAATTCAGTATTTTTGTCCAAATTACAAGTATAAGCTAAATTTGAGGACATGGGTGAGCTTTCCAGGATTGGCTTGAGAAAATGACAAAGTCCGCTTGAGCTTTGATAGTACTAATAAAAATTTATTCGATTTTTACAACTATACATTTAGGAGAATAACAAATGTGTGTAAGACAAAAAAAATCTTTAATTGTATTATACATGTAGATAGAACATGAGTAAGTGTAACATATTTGTACAAATCCATAGTTAATTTACTGCTTATTACAATTTTTTACCTTCAAATTTTAAGTCTGACATCTGTCAAAACTTGTATAGTACATGGACAAAAGTCATTCCCTTTTCATTGGTATGAAAGACAACAATCAAGGATAACCACTAAATTACAGGCTCCTGACTTGAGTCATGGAACTACAGAATGTGGCAGGGTTAAACATGTTTACAGGTGCCCATTCCTCCCCCTACTCTTGGACAGTTGTGTAACAGCACGACATAAGAACAAACAATAAATTCAGTTCAAAAGGCCTTATCCTCAGCTTTGTATTTTTCTTGGATTTTGATTGGCTAATGTCCCTCGTTAAAAAACCCATAGCCGTGGATGTTGCTAAGGCCAACCTTAAAAATATGTTTGTTTGCAGTTTTCCGACTGTACCTTCAGACTGCAGGGTCTGTAGGTAGGAAAAATATTTTATTTTATCAGCCAAAATAAAGTTTAAACAAGCAGTTACACAAACCAAATTTCTTGTGAAGAAAAAACATTTTAAAACAACAAACACTGAAAACCTTCATGAAATGAACATGCATTTTCAGGTAAAAACCTTTTTAACCAAAACTGAAACTTAACATAGTGTCATTATACAATTTATGACATAAACATATGGTATTATGAAATACTGGAACACTTATAAACAAGGAATGACTAGAATTGTTGAAAAGAAACATATTCACTGACACATATGCATCTTTACTAGAATGTTTTCATGAGTATTTGCATCGGAAAAATGTAGATATTAAAGATTCAAAAGACAATGTAGGAGTGTGTTAAAAAAAATCAACCATTGAATCTTCCTCAATTGAAAAAAAAAGACAACTTAAAAAATATATTAATACACATCTGACTGTTATAAAAGTTATATTTTGAAAGATATGTTGATGCCAGGCTTTAATTAAAATAAACAAAAATCTTAAGACTATCTTTGGGGTAAAATCCATAGCTCCCATTAAAAGTAAATGGTCTGTACTGAAATGTTTTGACTGCATAAAAAATTCGCAGCATAGCCCTTAAGGACATGTTTCAATTCAATTCACACAGACCATACAGTTTGGGTATTTTTAATATAGTAAAAGAGATAATAATTGCAATGATTGGGGCAGCCCCCCTTATCCTAAAGGAGCATACTCATTGCAATCGAAGGTAGATTTGATACAGAGAGAATATGTTTATTTCTCAAGCTAACCATTCATTTTCTCTACATCTTTCTGTAGTTTATGTGGCTTCTTATTGATTTAACATTTCAAATGCACCCTTCCACCATACAGGCGTGTTTACAGGTATCCATGAAGTCACGGAGGAGTGGTTTCATCTTTGTTATCTTCACAACGATTTAAAGAAAATATGGCATACTTCAGGCTGCTGTCGAATTGTTGTACCACTGATATTGGTTCCATAAAGTCAGTCTCAAAAGATTCTGTATCCGATTTGTTTGCCGATTTGACCAGATGCCGATTTATCCAGGTGCCGATTTGACTAAAATTCGAAACACTAATGTGTCGGTTTTATGAATATCTGCTGCATCATCCTCAATGATATCATCAAAGACGTCATTCCATGTGCATTTCTGCCTGAATCAGTATAAACAGTTAACTATGAAACTTTTCTGTGTGTTATTTGTCTTAAAATTGACAGAAGTCGACAGAATAAAGTACTCCTCCATAACTTCGTAGATACCTGTGTGCTTTACCATTAAAGGGTCAGATGAACGCTTGACAGGAAGGGAAAAAAACTGAATTTCAAACATGTAATTGACCTATACTTTAAATCAATTCCAGAAACGATCCGAATTTCCGGATTAAGTCAATAAAAGAATTAAAAATAATTTCTTCAAATTAAAAGCAATCAAATTTTCACAGTCGGGCGGATTTTCGAAGGTCGGTCGGTAAACTGCAAACAAACAATATTTTAATTTAAGCCTTGATTCAATATCACACTTAAAAACATTGTTGTCTTAATCATGTTGATAGTGTACATGAACTCTTGTTTTTTTTTTATTTCAGTTCATTTTAATTGAAGCTGCATTTTTAAGAAACTGTAAAAATAGACGAACAAACAAAAATCAGGAACAGAACGTTTTACAGACTTACTTTTGTGTTGTGTTCAATGTTCTGTTACCATTTCTATATGGAGCCGCTGTAGTACAGCTGGTGACAGACATAGCTAAATACTCAGTCGGAAGACTGCGTCCACATTTCCTAGCAGTTTGTCAACCAGATTTAACCAAGTTTAATTGCACGGATGGCTATATAACAGCTGATGTCTGCACGGGAGACAATGCACTCATCAAACATGCAAGGTAGGTTAATACTTGATTGGATCAAAGTATTGGTAAGCTTCCATTTAAGGATGTTCGCTCCTCTTATTTTTAATTTTTTGCCAGATATTTGGAATCCTCTGGTTTTATCCATGCAGTGCCATTAAACATTTTGCCCGCTAAACCCTACTTTTCTTTTCATAATTTTAATACATATAGTTTAATAAGCCATATTTGAAAATCTTATAAAATCCTTGTTATTTTTTCAATGTTTTTGAAAGAAAAAAGGTGCCAATGTTAAATGTAAGAAAAATCTAGAGAGAATCACTTCTTGCCAAATTTTCCATGGCATATATCTCGAAAAACAAGCACACGAACCCTTAATTTTTTTTCTGCTTTTTTAGTTCCTTCATTTATATACTATCAATTTATTACAGTCTTTTAAGGATGTATTCTTCTGACATTTCAGTCTTGTTGAAATCTCGTTCTGGAATTATTCCCAAAACATGTGATACAAGTGGAAAATATAAATGAATTCAAAAAATATTATAATCAAACTTAACTCTGTGAAAAAATTGGGTACTTTCAAATGGCTGTAGCAAAAAAAGAAGTGCACCACCATATGATTTTTTCTTCACCAATTATTTTTTTACAGTCACATAAACCGAAAAATCAGATTAAGAAAAAAAGTTTAATTCTAGAAATTTTTGGCTCCTCAGAGGTGTACATCCTTAAAGCTTGTTATTTTGAAACAGAGTAGCGAACATCCTTAAGTTTTTGGGTTTGTCCCCCCAGAGTTATCATGGTTATGGGACTTTAACTATTAGATTTAAGGCAATTTCTTACATATAACTGCTTACTCATGTTATTATACGACCGCAAAAAAATTTTTGTGGTCGTATATTGGTATGACGTTAGCGTCGTCGTCGTCGTCGTCCGGCATCGTCGTCCGGCGTTGTCGTCCGAAGACGCATTGGTTTTCGCACTCTAACTTTAGTTTAAGTGAATGGATCTCTATGAAATTTTACCATAAGGTTCAATATCACAAAAGGAAGGTTGGGATTGATTTTGGGGTTCTGGTACCAACAGTTAAGGAATTAGGGGCAAAAGGGGCCAAAATAAGCATTTTGTAACTTCCAGACATAACTTGTGTGTTAGTGTATGGATCTCTCTGACATTGTACCACAAGGTTCCATATCACAAAGGAATGCTGGGATTGATTTTGGGGTAATTGCCTCCAAATTTTAGGAATTAGGGCCAAAAAGGGCAAAAACAAGCATTTTCTAGTTTCATGACAATAACTTGTGTGTAAGTGTATGGATCTTTCTGAAATTGTACTACAAGGTTCCATATCACAAAGGAAAGCTGGAATTGAGTTTGGGGTAATTGCCTGAAACGTTTAGGAATTAGGCGCCAAAAGGGGCCAAAATAAGCATTTTCTAGTTTCAGACAATAACTTGTGTTCAAGTGTATGGATCTCTGAAATTGTACTGCAAGGTACCATACCTCAAAGGAAGGCTGGGATTGAGTTTGGGGTGATGAATCATAAGGGGTTCAAAAATTTGGGGGTTCTTTTTTCCTTTTTTTCTTTAAAATTTTCCATTTTAAGTTGGTTATTGCTGATTTATATTTAAAAGCAAATAATAATGATATGGCAGGAGATACACACCTAACAGGATGTGTAAATTATTATATAATAAGTATTGTGCAATAGCAAGAAATCTTCAATTGCACAGTATTGCGCAATATCAAGAAATATCCAATAGCACAATATTGCGCAATAGCAAGAAATTGTCAATTGTACAGTATTGCGCAATAGCAAGAAATATTCAATTGCACAGTATTGCGCAATTGCAAGAAATATTCAATTGCACAGTATTGTGCAAAAGAAGATACTTTGTATAAATTGCTTATTTCTTGACCAATTTCAATGGGGTTTTATTCTTGAACTCTTGGGGTTCTTTAATATGCTGAATCTAATCGTGTATTAAGTTTTGGGTTTTGGGCCCGTTTTAAATTTGTCCACATTGAGGTCAAAAGGGTCCAAAATTAAACTTTGTTTGATTTCATCAAAATTGAATTATTGGGGTTCTTTGATATGCCGAATCTAACCGTGTATTTAGATTCTTAATTTTTGGTCCTGTTTTCAAATTGGTCTACATTAAGGTCCAAAGGGTCTAAAATTAAACTTAGTTTGATTTTAACAAAATTGAATTCTTAGGGTTCTTTGATATGCTGAATCTAAACATGTATTTAGATTTTTGATTATGGGCCCAGTTTTCAAGTTGGTCCAAATCGGGTCCAAAATTAAACTTTGTTTGATTTCAACAAAATTGAATATATGGGGTTCTTTGATATGCTGAATCTAACCATGTATTTAGATTTTTGATTTTGGGCCCGTTATCAACTTTGTCCACATTGAGGTCAAAAGGGTCCAAAATTAAACTTTGTTTGATTTCATCAAAATTGAACTCTTGGGGTTCTTTGATATGCTGAATCTAACCATGTCTTTAGATTTTGGATATTGGACCATAATAGGTGAATGTCCAATTTAAAATTTTTAAGTTCTTAGACCACATTCATTCTGTGTCGGAAACCTATGCTGTTTCAAATATTTAATCACAATCCAAATTCAGAGCTGTATCAAGCTTGAATGTTGTGTCCATACTTGCCCCAACTATTCAGGGTTCGACCTCTGCGGTCGTATCAAGCTGTGCCCTGCGGAGCATTTTATTAGAGTATGCTTTGATCAATTTCTTCAAACTTTACATTTGTGAAATGTTGATATTGAAAATGTTCTGATTTTGTCTTTCCAGATCATAAGATTTTAATTGCCAGATTAAAGGCAAGTTTTCATATATTTTGCACTAGCTTGTTGTACACTTGGATCGATTTACTTCAAACTTTACATTGTTGTTGGTATTAGTGAAAATAAGCTCCCTTACATTTAAAAATTTGTCTGTTGCTATTCTAGAGTTATTGGACTTTATCTGTCAAATATGAGGCAATTTTATTTCTTTTTGACAGCTGAGGCGTAGTAGCTGTTCAAAATTAAGCAAAAATAATAATGATACAGAATCTAAGAAGGAGATTATTTGGGATGTAAACTTCTAGTGAGGATATTTTACGGCATGTTTTCTGCAGGGCCATTTTACTGACATGATTTTATAATGTGTTCCATTTATCAGGTTTATTCTTACAATTTCAGTTTGCATATGACACACTTATTTTGCACTCAGATCCTGGTACGACTGTTCACTATTTTTTAATTTACAGAATACAATCTGCTAAAACTCAGATGTGACAAAATAACCAAAATGGCAATCTTATTTAAAATTTACCTAACAGAACTGAATGTGTCAAAGAGACTACAACCCAACCAAACAACAGAAAATATCCCAGAGCTAGCAATGGGTCTTCAAGGCAGCGAGAAAATCCTGCACCCAGAGGAGGGCTTCAGCTGGCCCCTAAACAATAATGTATACTAGTCCGGCAAAATTAACCCCACTTAAACATCAAAACGTATAAATGAACCAAAATAAAAAAAAAACACACACTAAACTAACAAAGGCTAGAGTCTTTAATTCTTAACTCTATGTGATACATGGTTATATTTCAGGGTGTCATTCCCGTCAGGACATGCATCTTTCTCCATGTATTCTATGTTATTTCTTGTGGTAAGTATTCCATAATATTTGTTTTGGATGACCTAAAATTTAATTAAATTGTCAGCAAATGAGTTTTAATCATTTTTAAAAATGAACAGGTATTTTATTTTGTTGCTAAAAAATAGAAGTGTAAAATTCAATTTGTGACAAGAAATTGTCACATGATCTATACATTCTCTTAGAGTACAGGTTACATGATCTATACATTCTCTTAGAGTACAGGTCACATGATATTTGCATTCTCTTAGAGTATAGGTCACATGATCTATACATTCTTTTAGAGTACAGGTCACATGATCTATACATTCTCTAAGAGTACAGGTCACATGATCAATACAATTTCTTTTGTACATGTCAGCTGATTAGTACAATCTTCTAGTACATTGTACATGACTAGTGAGATTCGAGCTTTTTCTCCATGACTTAGAGATGCAAAAAAGCAATAAAAGTGCATTCTTTTTCTTTCAATTTTGTAAAATCATATTTATGTGACGCTTTTGTGTAATATATTAAAACACCATATACATTTTTCCTATTCATAATCTATAAGTACTTTGACCCTTGGATCAGTGGTTTTTGTTTTGTTTACCTTAGATTACTATGATGGACTTTTCTTATATATAATATCTGGTCCTTTATTTTCAGTTTTACTACCAGGCTCGTTTAACATGGAAGAATCTCTTACTTCTACGGCCATTACTTCAGTTGATCGTGTTTTGTCTGGCCTTCTATACAGGACTGTCTCGGATATATGATTATAAACATCATTGGAGTGATGTACTAGCAGGAAACATCATCGGTGTCATTGTATCACTTATAACTGTGAGTACAAGTTATTTTAAGTGGGTTGTATTGATGGAAATGTAGTGGGGTGCAAAACTGAACATTTAATTAAGTGGGGTGTATTGAAGAAATATAGTGGGGTGCAAGACTGAACATTTGATTAAGTGGGGTGTATTGATGGAAATGTAGTGGCGTGCAAGACTGAACATTTAATTAAGTGGGTTTTATTGGTGGAAATGTAGTGGGGTGCAAGACTTAACATTTAATTAAGACAGTAAGTGGGTTTTATTGATGGATATGTCATGGGGTGCAAGACTGAATATTTAATTAAGTGGGTTTTATTAATGGAAATGTAGTGGGGTGCAAGACTGAACATTTAATTAAGTGGGGTGCAAGATTGAACATTTAATTAAGTGGGGTGTATTGATGGAAATATAGTGGGGTGCAAGACTGAACATTTAATTAAGTGGGGTGCAAGATTGAACATTTAATTAAGTGGGGTGCAAGACTGAACATTTAATTAAGTGGGATTCAAGATTGAACATTTAATTAAGTGGGGGTGCAAGATTGAACATTTAATTAAGTGGGAGTTGTAAGGATTGGAAATGGTCATGTTTTGCGTCTTTCACACATCTGCTTTTTAATGCTTGTACATTGATCACTCAGGAGGTTCACTTCAATACTTAATTCATAGGGGGTGCCGCTGGAGTTATGTTACCCCACCCTTTTCATATAATTTAGATTTTTAAAATGTATACCTTTTCATATATTGCGTAGGAAAATGTAACCTTTTCCCATATTGGTAAATATCACCTTTGCTCAAAGCAAGTAATGGTAACTTTATTGACCTTATCATATATTTTTGATAGATTTCCCCACCAATTCATATATTTTCAAGCTGGAAAATGTGACCTATTCCAGCGGCACATCCTTAGCTCTTGTATATAGGAAGTGGTCCCCCCAAGGTTGATCAGTGTGTAACTGAGTATCAATTACCTCTACATGTTTACTGTATATGTGAAGTGGTAAAGGGGTTTCATTCAAGTCTTTACTTTTACTAAAGCTCAGAAGAAATTTGCCTTTCTACTAATCCATGTTTTGAGTTCAAGGCAAATTCATCCTTAAGTTTTGAAGCACTTACAGAATGTAAAGAATTTAGAACTCTTACAGTAAAAAGTGCTTTTTTTTTGGCTTCATTATATTAATTGGGTTTTATATATATTTATATATAAACATAGAAATAATTTGTTTTGCATGCACACGTATAAAATTGCGGTTTTATCCAACACAATCATAGGTTTGAACGTTGTTTTCAATTTAGACTTGTATATATATATTTTCAATTTAGACTTGTGTATATATATATATATATATATATATATATATATATATATATACAAGTCTAAATTGAAAACAACGTTCAAACCTATGATTGCATTGATAAAATCGCAATTTTATACGTGCATGCAAAACAAATTTCTTGTTAGAGGGTCTAAATACAGCACAAACAACATTTTCCAAAAGACCAAAAAGTGAAAAGTATATTTAAACAAAACGCATTTGACTAACAGGTCGAACAACAAATGTTCTTAAACCCTGCTGACTGCCATTGGCGAGTGCCAAATAAACGGATCACCGATGTAATAAATGGATCTTAATTATAATTTTGATACTATACAGAAAACAATAAACTTGCGGAAAAGATGATATACCGCAAACAAAAGGTGCAAAGGTTTTTGTACACCATATCCGGATTTCGACAATTAATGTCTCTTCAGTGATGTTAGGAATCGAAACAGTATTTGGAAAGCCATACAATTTTCCTCAATTTAGGTATATATATACAGTAAATTACAAACTTATTGTGTGTATTGATTTTTGCGATTGCTGAACAATTGGCACAAATGCAATTTCGGGAAATGCTACAAACTAATAATGTTATTAATATATAAAATGCAAGTTATTTTTGCAAATTTTTTGTATTTACAGAAATTATTGTTATTATGCCCCACCTAGGGGCATTATGTTTTTCGGTATGTGCGTTCATTTGTCTGTCCGTCCGTTTGTTCGTCCGGTCGTCTGTCTGTCCCGCTTCAGGTTAAAGTTTTTGGTCAAGGTAGTTTTTGATGAAGTTGAAGTCCAATCAACTTGAAACTTAGTACACATGTTCCCTATGATATAATCTTTCTAATTTCAATGCCAAATTAGAGCTTTGACCCCAATTTCACGGTCCACTGAACATAGAAAATGATAGTGCAAGTGGGGCATCTGTGTACTATGGACACATTCTTGTTTTGAAGGAATGTTATATATAAACTCATTTCATTTTGTTTCGTTTACAAACTTTACAAAATCTTAAGAACTTATATTAAGTATATAAGTGTTTTCATGCTGTAAATTAGTTTTAGTTTACACATCAAACAAAATATGTTCAATAACCTTTATTACCTAAAATTTCTATAAACATGATAAAAATGGTAAAAAAAAAAAAAAAATTGTTTTCAATTCACAATACATGGGTATTTATAAAGCTTGTATTAAAACCTATAATGGTAACTAATATCCCGAAATGGCAGTAATAAATGTGCGAATTTTTTGTTTATCAAGATATTGACCTCCAGAGTCCAAACTCACATACAACTTTAGAATTATTAATTAAGTTACATTTATTTTGCAGGTGTTTACACTGACCGATTTATTTAAAAGAAGAAAATCCTCAGACGAACAACAAACAGACAACAATGTAAAGTTAGAATCAATCCGGGTCAACAAACCTGTCACCAAATTATAATCATAAAACCCTCCATACACAACAGTCAGAGACTATGATTCGACAAACCTGTCATATAATTGTAATCCTCCGGCACACAACAGTCAGATAGTACGATTCGACAAAACTGTCACATAGTTATAATCCTCTGAAACACAACAGTCAGATAGTACGATTCGACAAAACTGTCACATAGAATCCTCCAGCACACAACAGTCAGATAGTACAATTCGACAAACCTGTCACATAGTTTTAATCCTCCAGCACACAACAGTCAGATAGTACAATTCGACAAACCTGTCACATAGTTTTAATCCTCCAGCAAACAACAGTCAGATAGTACAATTCGACAAACCTGTCACATAGTTTTAATCCTCCAGCACACAACAGTCAGATAGTACAATTCGACAAACCTGTCACATAGTTTTAATCCTCCAGCACACAACAGTCAGATAGTACAATTCGACAAACCTGTCACTTAGTTTTTATTGACACATAATAGGCAGCCAGAAATTTCAATCTATAATCAATCCACAGATGTAATAATCTTATCCAATGTGATCACGAATGTTATTGTTAAACTTTGTCATGTATCATATAAGGCAGAATATAGGAACATTTGCTCTTATGAAAGACGCCAAAATTTGTATTTATATAAAATCACCCATAATGTGCTTTTTCTAGTAGTCTATGACAGGAAACTCTGGTGATTCACTCTGCATCAGTATATACTACAATTCTAATGTTATCTGACATGCAATGCCAAGTTTTGATTAGATGACACCTGTTTTCCACCATTAATGGTCGTGACTCATTGGCAACAATGTTGCATAATGGAAGTCAACATTTCTGTAATTAATAAATCAAATGAATTTTTCTTTGAATATTTTATGAGTATGTATTAGAAAAAGAATACGAGTTCTGTATATTAGGAGTTGTCATCATCAATTAAGCTCTGCCTTGCCAATAAAACTGTATTTTCAACTGTCAAATCCCCAGTTGATGGAAGCAACTCTTCAAATCCTGTTAGGGAGCTACCATTTGATTTTTATGGGGGGGCTAGGATGAAATTTGAAAAAAATAGGCAGGACAGGAGTTTTGAGTAAAAAAAAAGGCAGGATGAGATTATTTGCAAAAAAAAAGGCAGGATGACAATTTATGTAAAAAAAAAAGTCAGGATAAACTTTAAAAAAAAAAGGCAGGACCTAATAGAGTGAAAAATAAAAAGGCAGGACAGAATAGAGGGAAAAATAAAAAGGCAGGACAAAATTTTTCATCCTAGCCCCCCATAAAAATCAAATGGTAGCTCCCTTATTCCTTAAATAATATACAATGTGCTGTAAATTCAGAAATTATTGCCAGGTTTTTATTAGTGCGAATTATGCGACTGGTTGAGTATCGCAATAATAAGAACTCGCAAAGATATGTATGCAGATTTTCCTGAAATCGCAATAATTAATCTCGCATTTTTGTCCATTTTTAATAGATGCACGCAATAATTTCTCAATTTACAGTATGACAGGGTCATAAATCATGTTTGACTGATTCACTCTGATTTGTGAGCGAATGACCTTTTGTGTACTATATTTATATCATTCTTTGCTGTTGTGATAATGGCCAACACTTTGTAAGATAAGTAATCAATAATACTCACACTTTGTTTTTCTTTAAATTTTGTTTTAATGGAGATTTAAGAATTGTTAAAGTTGACATTTTCATTTTTCTTTTAATGGAACATTTAATCATAATTCTAAAACAAGATATACAGTTTTAATTAATATTATAATCTCAAAGATTCGTATGGTCATGAACAAATATTAAACACTCCACATGTAAAGGCTGCATCATGTTCATTTCATGGCTGTCAGACCATCATTCCTACGGTGGAATCACTTAGTTTAGTGGATACCAATTTTCGTGGATTGATGATAAATTTTGTTTTCATGGATATTTGATTGTGGTTCAGACAAAGTCTCCCTACAGACCTATACAAAATTTGTACATCGATTGACATTTAAATTCATAGTTTAACTATAACTATATCCACGAAATCCACGAAAATTGGTGTTCCACAAATAATAATGAATCCACGCAAATTGGTGTTCCCTGAATAATAATGAATCCATGCAAATTAGTGTTCCACCAATAATAATGAAATCACAAAAATACAGACAATTTGTACTTATCAGAGAAAAACCAGAGAAGTCTTGTGTTATCATGCAAAACCTGTTCAATGTTGTCATTTTGGATAGACATCTATTGTATTGTTGTCATATTGTATAGACATCTATTGTATTATTGTCATATTGTATAGACATCTATTGTATTGTTGTCATATTGTATAGACATCTATTGTATTGTTGTCATATTGTATAGACATCTATTGTATTGTTGAACAGTATATGTTATATTCTATACATGTATGTAATGTCTTTCAGATAAGAGCTGTTCTAAAATTGATTTGGGTGGGATGGATGGAAGGGACTCAAATTAATTCATTGTTGGTGGTTTCATTTTCCTTAGAATTTTGTAAGATTATAAGTAAAATGAAATTTTATATTATGGGTGATTGTGGTCCAAAAAACATCCCTTTGATGCCTTTACTTCTGGAACAGCCCATAGCATGCATAGTAAAATAAGGGGGTGCATGGGTAAAAGTGGTCCCATCATATTTTGTGCCTGTACAGAGTAATAGTACCATGTGTTGTTCTTTATTGTTTGTAATTGCTTGTATGTCTGTTTTTCTTCTTCACAGGAGTCAGATGTTGGTGGTTAAGGATGTTCACTAGTCTTTTTTTTTACTTTTTGTCAGATATTCGGAATTCTCTGGATTTATCCATGAAGTGCCATTAAATATTTTGCCTGCTAACCGCTACTTTTCTTTTCATAATTTAATTGCACATAGAATGTAGTTTAAAAAACCATTTTTGAAATTCTTAGTCATAAATCCTAGTTATTTTTTCATAGTTTTGAGAAAAAAAACAAGGTGCCAATGTTAAATAAATGTATGGAAAAAAAAATGAGAGAAAATAATTTATTACCAAATTTTTAATGGTTTATATCTCAAAAACAAGGACATGGAACAATAATTTCTTTTGCTTTTTAAGTTCCGTTATTTTTATACAATCAATTTATAACAGTCTAAAAAAGCTTTTTATTTATATCTATCAAAGTATAACAGTCTTAAAAAGCTTGTTATTAACAGAGTAGCGAACATCCTTAATGTATTATTTTTGGTTATTCCCGTTTTCCCTTTAAGTGTATTGTTTTTGTCATTTGGTTGCTTTCTCACTAACATTCCCTCACATAACCTTTCATTCATCAGTACAAATTAAAATCTCAATATCTAAATATACATTTTGTTTTGTTGCGTCATAACTCAAAATAAATTAACATCACAAATCAACTCAATTTTTGCAGGTGTAATTTTTTGTATTTTCAATATTTATACCCCTGCTTTAAAAAAGTGGGGGTATACTGTTTTACCTCTATCTGTCCATCCATCCGTCAGTCTGTCAGTCCGTCAGTCCGTCCCATGAAAATTTTTCGTCACATTTTTCTCAGGAACTACAATACAAGGATTTCTGAAATTTGGTTTCAGGGTTTATATAAGTCGGCTATACAGTGTGATGCATTTTCAGATTGATCACTCAACAACTTCCTGTTTACCGAACACTTACATCATTTACACAACACATCCAAGTTGAAAATTTTCGTCACATTTTTCTCAGGAACTACATTACAAGGATTTCTGAAATTTGGTTTCAGTGTTTATATAAGTCAGCTACACCGTGTGATGCGTTTTCAGATTAATCACTCAACAACTTCCTGTTTACTGTCAAATATTTGGGCTGGGGGTATCATCAGTGAGCAGTAGCTCGCAGTTTCACTTGTTTTAATTGTTTTGTTTTGAATTATCAATATTTTTGATTTTTTTTTGTGTTCTCTATTTTAAAAGACATATTTTTTCAAACCTTTAAAACATATTTGGAAATATTTTGAAATGAGGTAAAATTCTTATAAATGGGATATCAAAATAAAGAGATGTGGTATGATTGCCAATGAGACCGCTATCAACCACAGACCAAATGATGTGCATGTGAGCAACTATAGATCACTGTATAGTTGCTTACATCAATGAGAAAAAATAATAGTGATTTATGTCAGTATTAAGTACCTGTAAGTGGGGAACTAGTGTGAAGGATTTATTTATTTTCTTGCAATAATTGTGAAAATTTTATGTTTGAATAAGATAAGAATCACAGACAAGAAAATTGGAAAATGAAGTCTTGCAAACAGTTTTGACCTTCGAAATCACAAAATTTTTACTCTTGGAAAATATTCCACCTTACAATAGTTTGAAACATAATGGGTGAGCGATTCTATATTTCAATAGATGATATAACTATTGTAAATTCAGAAATTATTGCCAGGTATTTGTTTATTAGTGCGGATAATGTGAATGGGTGAGTATCGCAATGATAAGAACTCCCATTCTGATATCTGATAAATATCTGTAAGTAGCTTTTCCTGAAATCATAAGAATTAATCTCGAATTTTAGTTGGTCATGTCAAAATCTCAATAATAAATGCTTGCACAATTTTCTGAATTGACAGAATTAAAGGGAATATTGACAATCTGTCTGTTTTTAAATGTCTCTGCTCTAAGTTTTAGCTTCTTTTTTTTAACTCTTGTTTAACACTTATTCTGTATATTGAAGGATAACATCAAATATTTATCTTAATGTTTTATTTAATACCGGTATATATTTTTTAATTTGAAATTTTAAACTTTCTTATAATAGAATTGTTATTTTATTTTTTTGTGATTATTAATTTATGTTATTATTGAAATAAATGTTGATGTTTCACCACTTTTTTGTCCATAGTTAATGAATATTATAAGGCCACATATCAAGGTCATCAAGATTACAGACAGGGTGGCTGTTTAAATATAAGGCCACATGTCTGACCAAGATTGCCAACAGGGTGGCTTTGTAAATATTATAAAGCCACGTCTCACCAAGATTATCTACAGGGTAGCTGTATAAATATTATATGTGTAAACCAAGTTTACCGACAGGGTGACTGTGTAAATATTAAAAGGCCATATGTGTCACCAAGATAACAGACAGGGTGGCAGTGTAAATATAAGGTTACATGTCTCACCAAGATTACCAAGAGTTGCAGTGTAAATATTATAAGGCCACGTGTCTCCCCAAGATTACCGACAGGGTCGACGTGTAAAAATTATAGATAACAGACATAGTGGCTTGGTAAATCTAATGAGGCCATGTGTCACACCAAGATTACCGAAAGGGTGGCTGTGTAAATATTATAAGGCCACATGTCTCATCAAGATTACCAACAGAGAGGCTGTGTAAATATTATAAGGCCACATGTCTCACCAAGATTACCAATAGGGTGGCTGTGTAAATATTATGAATTACCTACAAGGTGGCTGTGTAAATATTATAAGGCTACATGTCTCACCAAGATTACCGATTGGGTGGCTATGTAAATATCAAAAGGATATGTCTTACCTATTGCTTATAGTATCTGATAAACTGACAAAATTATGAAAACTTATTATTAACCAATGAACCATGAAAATGAGGTCAGTGTAATACAAACCCTGCCAGACAGACATGTGCACCCTAAAATCGTTGTATACACCAAATATAATTGCCATATTGCTTATATTATCTGAGAAATAGACCAAACCACAAAAACTTAACATTGTCCAATGAAGAAAATGAGGTCAAGGTCAGATGACACCTGCCAGTTGGACATGTACACCTTACAATCATTACATACACCAAATATAGTAAACCTATTGCTTATAGTATCTGAGATATTGACCACAAAAACTTTACCTTGTTCACTGATCCATGAAATGTGGTCGAGGTCAAGTGAAAACTGTCTGACAGGAATTAGCACCTTGCAAGGTATGCACATACCAAATATAGTTATCATATTACTCAATATTAAAGAGAGAAATTAACATTACAAAAAATCTTAACTTTTTTTTCAAGTAGTCACTGAACCATGAAAAGGAGGTCAAGGACAATGGACTAATCAAAGACGGAAACTTCATTACATAAGGCATTTATATACAAAGTATGAAGCATCTGGGTGTTCTAACTTCTGAAATATTAAGCTTTTAAGTTATTCGTCATACACCAGATCACTAACTATCCCGTCTAGTTTTCTGCAACAGAAGTTGCAGGGAGAAAACAACATAACAAACATATTTCTTTTATATTTTTATTTCTATTCCTCTTTTGACAGAGCTAAGCTCCTATACAATTAAGAAAACTTCAACATTTGTAAAATTTCTAACAAAGCTAAATAGCTTGCAAATGCACTGACTTTAAAAAAAAATTGTATGATTTAAATGATATATTGGCTTAAACCTCACAAAATAATTAAGTAATATAAATATAGATGATTTGAAGAAAACGAGAGTTTTGTTATGTTTATGAGACTACCCTATACAGCTCTGGTAGATTTTGTCATTTCCAGTTATATTTGGTGGGAGTTGTCACACATTTACAGATGGTCTCCTACACCAACTCTATTGAGTGGACATACCATAGAATGAAAAACAGCAATAAAAGAAATGTTCCTTTTCATTTTTACTTTTTCGCATGTGCGCATTATGATTTTGTGTCATGAATTAAAACAGTATATTTTTTCTTTTCCATCCTATTCTTTTAAATCATCATTAGGATCAAACATATATTTTACCTTGGAAAAATAAGTTCAGTTTTTGTGTTGAATATTTTTTGAAAAATTTGGGCAGGCAGGATAGGATGCCCACTTTGGGCAAGTAGAAATGACTTAATCCACCCAAGCTGTAGTGTATTTTATTAATTTTCTAATATTTATTTTTAAAACCCAAATCTAACCCTGTGAACCTATTAGAGTGATAGTAAAACAAGTGGATAAAAGTAAGAAAATAATTCCAATAAAGCTTTCTCTTTAAAGTTGTAACTAAATAAACAAATAAACATATTATTATCTTCTTTTCAAATCTATATTTGTAGCATCATTCTTTTATGATTTCGATAACACCAGCCTAATCAATGCACAATGAAATAGTTTATTTGAAAAAAAATGTGATATGTAGTATAAAAAAATTCATGAAGAAGATTGGCACTGTTTTCTATAACATTGGTTATTAATGAAAGCCTCCACATGTTTCTTCCAAACTGACAGGAGACAAAATCATCCTGTATTAAAATTTTTAAAAAATCCCTTTCCTCCTCTTTCTCTTAATTTTTCATTGTAAAGTAGCAGTTTGTTTTGAATTATTAGTTACCCTCATCCTGAGTTAGAAATGGTAGGTCTTTTGTTTCAGCATGTCTGGTAATTCCAGAAGTCTCTAGATATTTTTTTAGAATGATAGCAAATTATGGAGTTAGCTCCCCTTAAGTGTTAATTCCTAGTGCACTTCAACCAAATTATATCTTGAATTACTAGAACAGGAAAAGGAAACGAATGTCATATTCGTGCATCATTATATAATTTGAACATAAATTAATGTTAACTTGAGTGGGTTTTTGTTTGTCATGTTTTCACCACTGCCTAATTTTTTTTGAGGCAGATTGTGACTTAATCATGTTAATTAGTTCATTAATAATTTGATTCAAATGCATTTTGATTCTAATTTTTTTTTTCTTAACCTTAGGAATTGAAGCACAAACAGTATGATTAAGCATTTATGAAAAACAATGTGAAATACAAATGTAGAAACGTCCCATTTGGCAAATATCAGTGAAGGAAATTTGCCAAAAAAGGAGATCTCCCACTTCTTAAGTTTGAAAAGCTCATAACCCTCTCCTAAAATGAAGTTAAATACACACCGACAGATAAACTATAAATATTACAACAATAAAGATCCATATAAAAATACAAAACTGATGTTAAAACAAATGAAAGTGAAAAAGACATACACATTTACTGTACAATGGGAAATGTTGACCAGTTTAATGTACAGTGGGAAATATTGGCCAGTTAACTGTACAGTGGGAATTATTGGCCAGTTTACTGTACAGTGGGAAATATTGGACAGTTAAATGTAAAGTGGGAAATATTGACCAGTTTACTGTACAGTGGGAAATATTGGCCAGTTTACTGTACAGTGGGAAATATTGGCCAGTTCTTTACTGTACAGAGGGACATATTGGCCAGTTTACTGTACAGAGGGAAATACTGGCCAGTTTACTGTACAGTTGGAAATATTGGCCAGTTTTTTTTATCTGTTATATCTCATCAACAAACTGAACAACAACAGAGATTTTTGTGTAATATGAAATAATTAATGTATCACCACTTTTGATTGGATGGAGTCTGCCCTCAACAGTTGACAGTCAGTTATTTGCAATATCACTGCACAATCACAGTTTCTGTGGTATTTCAAATTTTTTCATATAAAAAAATTATGAGCATTGCATTAGAATAGGAATAAAAGTACTGTATACAAAGAGTTGGCACAGTCAATTTTGGATTTGATGTTGGCAACTCCATTAAAATAAGGCACTGTTAATCTACAAATTTAATTAGATGCCTTTAAATTAACATAGAGGAAACAAGATGTACTACGAGCTATTGCTCACTAATCATGCCCCAACTCAATGTTGCTGACCCTAGTTTTCAGCAAACAAGAAGTAGAACATCAAAGGAACTGAAAATGTGTCACAATGTATAGCATAACTATAAATTTAAAGCTTGAGGCCAATTATCAAGAATCTTTAACTTGTAGCTGCTCAGGGAAATCAGACAGATCTTAACCAGTATACCCTTTTCTTTTGAGTGGGGGTATCAATATTTCCCAACATACAGTAATATATTTGTTAGAATAAATACAAAACCAATTACAAACAAAACAAAACATCCTATATCAACTCTCTACACCTTTTTAAATCTTTATTTAAAAGTCTTTATGATTAGGGTGAAATAATATGCCAAAAATAAAATCTAAACGTTAACACTATCAGGCTTGTAGTCATGATGTATCTGAGGGGGGTTGTTTAGGGTCATGATGCTCTGACTTTAATAGTTAAACTTACATATGAAGCTTGACTTAAATAGTATTTTTTGTTTTCAGGGAGGGGTTTAGACAAAACCCAATGGCTACGGATGTAAATATAGTATTTTCAATCAATTCCAAATTTATATTAACTATTTCAATACTTGTTACTGCTACAAATTGATTTTTTTTTCAGTATAAGGTGCTTAACTCAAGGATTCAAGAAGTAAGTCATTAAAATAGTATTAAACCAGATTTTTCTTCTTCTCTAACTAATTTTGCAATAAAGATACCATTGCATTATAAAGCAATAATATCCCCTCGTGTAAATTTGAAATATCAGGCCAAACCATTATCTGCAAGCTGTGAAAACTGTAATCCCAAATAAAAAGTATTAAAGCAAAAATCTTTTTCTAGTTATATTATTGTAAATCTACCCTATGTCCAAATATAAAGTTTTAAGTAAGTACATATTTACTACAAAAGACAATACAAATATATATATACAAAATGATAAAAAGTAAATCAATTTTAATAAAAATAAGCATCCATCTTTTGATCCTGTATATCTGGCCTCTCATATCATATCTAGCAATGTTTGAAACTCACACAAAATAAGTCAATTAAATTAGCCTTCAAACAAAAAGTAAAATTGAAAAAAAGTTAAAAAATTAGTCTGTTCTATATTAGATTAACATTATAAAAGAGGCAAAAGAGTTGAACAGTCATACCTTCCTATTTTGAACAAAAATTATAAAAAGTTAGAGGCAAGAAAATTTCTTAGTCTCTAATCTTAAGAATATTGACCTAGTTTGATTTGCTTATTATGTGCAATTTTATCACAAAAAAAAAAAAAAAAAAAAAAAAATATAACCACAAGAGTTACAAATATTTTGAACTTGTAAATTCAATGTACAAATGGCTTCACCCAACAACAAAAAAGGTATTCGTTGGATATACCAAATATCCAGGACATAAAAACATAAAATATTGAAAATTTTACAAAATAAATGAGAATAGATTTCACAAACATGTAAAATTGAGCAACAATCATCACAGACAATACAATACAACCATTCAAAACAAATCTTTTGTTTCTAACAAATTTTAGTTTATCATATTTTTCTTCTTTCTTTCTCTTACATGTCTTAATTGAAACCTAACGATTTCTAGTTGTATAGATCTGGAAAAGTAATCATTAAAAGCTTAACCAATGACATTCATGTACCAAATAAAGGTCAATATTATTTAATTCAGGTGTGGAACTTAATTTCATTAACTGACAAAAGTTAATTCCTGTATATAAATTTATACTGCTTTAGATTGGGATTTCAACACACAAATAATCCATTAACTAAACAGACAAATGTTATGGACATCCCCATCTTGCTGGGGAAGGGATAAAATCAAAAGGGAAGGATTGTTAGAAAAAGATTTATATAGCAATTGCCAATTTATTTTCCATATTAAATCAATGAGGATATTATGTTCTGCTAAGCATACATCTTTGCTTATAAGTGAAAAGCTAGAGGGGCTGTTTTTCATTTCCTTATCAGGCGCAGATCATTTTTGAAAAGGGGGGTTGCAACCCCTGTAACACCATGACACCTTCACATAATTAAAAAAAAAAAGAAAAAAAAGGGGAGGGGTGTTTCCAACCACCACAAACACCCCTTGGATCTGCCAATGTATATTATACATAACAAATTGTACCACTTGATTTGTCTCCCTTGAGGCTATTTATTATCTCCTTTTTGGTTTGTAACTTACCTGAGGGTAGACACTTTTAGTGGCAGCTGGTACACAATCTGAATTAAAATCCCTTCCAAGCAAGTCAGTACTTTAGAAACAAGATTCATTTTGAATGGCTTTAACTGTACAATGGTCCAAATTTTTACAAAAAATATCACAGGCAATATCATTAATTACAATTATCATACACTAAAGCTCTGGAGGACTTAAGTCATTTCCACCTGTCCACCATGGGCTTGGGCACTGAGTGGGCAAACTACCTTGTGGCAACCTAACACATGTCATTTCTTCCTGTCCAACCATGGGATTGGGCACAGAGTGGGCAAACTACCTTGTGACAACCTAACACATGTCAATTCTTTTCTTTCAACATAAAAATTTAACATAAAATTAATACAGTGGAAAAAATAAGTAAGTTTTATATACAATATTTTTACAAACTTTGATATTAAATTTGAGTGGGCAAGAGTCAACTGACCACAGTGGGCAGATAAAAATGACAAAATACTTTTGAGCTGTAGTGTAAACCGATCAACAATCTTTTCTCTTTAACTGTTTTTTCTCAACATGATTTATATTGACAAGTCCATTTACACAAATTTTAAAATATAATAAATGATCATCAGTCAAATCTACAAGAAATCTATATCTGAATATTGTCATACTAACACACTCAGTCATGTTTTATCTAATAACAAATCCCTCTGGTATAGTCCTTCTTTAAAAAGCTTCCCTCTTAAATTAAGCATAAAAGCAGTATTAACTTTGTTTCTAATTCAATCACTACAACCTAAATCTAGAATGGAGAAGTTACCTTGTTCTGTAAAATCTGAATTTCAGTCAACATATAAATGTTAAATCAAGAAAGCACAAAAGATTAAAAACTCTTGAGATTCTCTTTAGCAAAATTGCATTCTTAAAAAGGACAAACACTACATAGAAAATATTGTTTAAAACAAGCATTTTTATCAATTGGCAGTTCTTTACTTCTAAAACAATTATTGCATCATTTAGCTGTCTCTTCTGGTGGCATTGTCAAAGCTGGGGGTCCAAACGGGTCAACCTGAAAAAATAAATAAAACAGGCAGATAACATGGCTGCAAAGATAGTCATTAAAATTGGAACACTAGTGGCCATCTTGGATTTCAGATGATCATGTATGACAGGAAAAAAATTTTGTAAGACGTAACGAGATTAAACCAATGGCAAAAGAAATACAAATCCAACCAGAATTAAGGATGTTCGCTCCTCTTGTTTTTGAATTTTTGCCAGATATTCGGAATCCTCTGGTTTTATCCATGTAGTGCCATTAAAAATTTTGCCCATTAACCCCTACTTTTCTTTTCATAATTTGATTAAATATAGTTTAAAATGCCATCTTTGAAAATCTTATTAAATCCTTGTTATTTTTTTATACTTTTAGATAGAAAAAGGTGCCAATGTTAAATGTATGAAAAATCTAGAGAGAATCATTTCCCGCCAAATTTTCAATGGCTTATATCTCGAAAACAAGCACACGGACCCTTCATTTTTATCTGCTTTTTTAGTTCCTTTATTTATATACTATCAATTTATAACAGTCTTTTAAAAAGCTTGTTATTTTGAAACAAGAGTAGCGAACATCCTTAAACTTGTTTATCCAAATTAAATTGGCCATGTACATTTATTATTGTGAAAGTAGAGATACGGTATGTTTACTAGAAGTTTTGCTCATTCTGTACACACTGTTGGAATTGACAAAATTCACATGAGCTAAACTTTATATCTTTAATTTAATATACTGTCATCAGAATCTTTCAGCAGATGCTGTTATCTAGTAATTGATAATTCATTAAGTGTAAAATTTTTGTAAATTCAGAAATTTTTATGATGTCTTTATACATGTGAAAATTGCTGTGTGATGTCTTTATACATGTGAAAATTGCTGTGTGATGTCTTTATAAATGTGAAAATTGCTGTGTGATGTCTTTATAATTGTAAAAATTGTGACAGCATAGGTTTCACAAAAATACAAAATCAAATTTTAAATTTTGATTACAATATTTGTATTCAGCATTATTCAAAAATTGCAATAATAAATGTACGCAAAAACTTTTGATATAACAGCATTCAACTGTCTTGGAAGTAGTTCAGTAGTCGTCGTTTGTTGATGTGGTTCATAAGTGTTTCTCGTTTCTCGTTTTTTATATAGATTAGACTGTTGGTTTTCCCGTTTGAATGGTTTTACACTAGTAATTTTTGGGGCCCTTTATAGCTTACTGTGCGGTGTGAGCCAAGGCTCCATGTTGAAGACCGTACTTTGACCTATAATGGTTTACTTTCATAAATTGTGACTTGGATGGAGAGTTGTCTCATTGGCACTCATACCACATCTTCTTATATCTATAAACATTTAAATCTGGCTTACATTGACTTTAGGATTAACAGGAGCGTCTACAGTAAAATCTGTAGCAGATGGTCCGTATTCTTTCCTTGCCCTTGTCCAGTTAGCTTTGATCTCTATCACATCCCTGTATCCCTGTGGTTTAGTGAATGGTTTACCACCAGAAACACATAACAGTTCATCTTTGTTTATATCCTGGAACTTTGTTACCTGTAATGGACCAATAACTCATCAGTGATTTCAATCATAAACCAGTAAACTGTGAAAATCAAATCAAGACTCAAGAAGTCTATTTAAGGACTAGCAAATAAAATTTACATAAACATAAAACTAAATTTAACACATTTGAAAAAAAAATAAAGATATCACTTTATCTTTCAAAATAAAAAAATTAAAAAAAAATTTAATATCTTGAACATAAAGATACCGTTGGAACTCGAGTAATAGTCGATCCGACTATTAGTCGGTTGCCCTTTTCAGCTACAAATTCCAAGGATTTAGTCTTGACCCTCGTATAAGTCGGACAAAATTTGGAAATTTGTTTTGCAGCTGACAGTTACTGAACGCCGGTAAAACCAATGCAAATCCAGGAATTATATTCATTTTCTGCATGAATGTTTGTTTGGTTTGAATTTAGTTGATGTTGATCATGATATTTTATATATTATATAATTAATAAAGATGTATTCATTCCTCTTGTTTTGTTCACTGTTTCATTAGCCATGTGTTGTTTACGTAATGCATCAATGATTTTGTAGGGTATGACTAACAGCCTATTGTTTGAGAAAAGCAAACATAAACCAATATGAACCTGAAAAAAATTGAAAGTCAAACAAAATAATATTTTTTACAGCACACATAACTCAGTGTTAAATGAGCATGTACACTTTATAATTCTTATTATATTGTGATGATTAAAGGATTAAAAAAATTAAGTGAAGCTAATCAACTTTATATTAAAATAACTCCAACTCATTAGTGTCATCTGTTCACCTATCACTGATATTTTTCACACCTTTAGTGAATACAACTCTTTGTCTCGTAATTAGGGGTTATTAATGGATTATATTGGCTTGTCAATCAATTTTGTGATTTTTGTTTACCTGAGACATTTTAATGAATAATATTTTGATCTTGGGAATGAATCTTAAAATTATTTTTGATTATTGTATGATTTATAAGTATTGAATTGATATCATGATATCACAATAATGACACAATAACTCCGCTGAATACATCCTTTCACATAGTTGGTACATTGTTATCTCCTTTTCATTTTTGGTTCTTGGCTCTTCTTTTGGGTTTATGAACAAACCATTTGACCATGAAAATCAATACCCAAACCCGAAACAGAGGGAATTTCAACACGAATTTGCAGAAAATTGATATCAAAGAACAAATAAAACACAAGGACAGTATTGTAGTCTTTTATTTTCAACAAAAACTTTTTATTTATTGATTTATGTAGGTTTGGCAATCACAAACGTAGTTTTGACCAGGAAATTCACTCCCGACTACTTTTCTCAAGCTTGGATTTTTCTTCTGGTCGCTGGATCTCGTCTATTAGTTGGTACCCCTCTCTGGATTACGAATTTTACTCCCAATTTTCCGACTAATAAGCGAGTAGGTACGGTAAGAATTTTGCATATTACAATAGTGGTCATCTTGAATTTCAGATCAGCTAATACTTTAGTACTCACCAGCTTGCCTTCCATTGTATATATCAATCTAGCCTTCTGCCACATTCCAAGTTTAGCTGTGGAATTATCTAGGATTTCTTCCAAAGTATTGCCCCATACATACACAGCTCTTTCTAAACTCTCTCCATTTGGATAAACCATAACTCTTTTCTAAAATAATCAGAATTGTTTAATTTTTTTAGTTTTCAGTAATTCCTCTACTCCATATCTTTTATTCATGTAAATTCAGGAATTTTATCTTTTTCACTCTTTAATGCTGTATTTTGAAAATTTATTGGAAACAAAAGCAAGTGACAAATAATTCCTTTCTTTGGTAGCTTTTGCATAAAATGGAAACAAATAACAGAACCAGGTGATTTGTCGTGCAGCCAATAAAAAATCAACATACTTCTATTACATATAACTTTATCTATTGACAAGTGCAATATTTCTGTAACAAAAAAAATAGGCAGCACAATGAATTTTAAATAAATTTTTGACGATTTCACTATATTTTTAAAAGTATTGACATAAAGATAAATGAGCTATTTGATGAGTTAATTAAACTTGATGTAAATAAATCATCAGGAACTGATAATATTGGACCCCAAATCCTTAAAATAAGTGCCCCATATATTGCCTCTCCTCTCACATATATATTCAACAGAATGATAGATACTGGTATATATCCTTCATTACTGAAAAATGCTAAGGTAACACCAGTTTACAAAGATGGTGACAAGGTTTTAGCAACAAATTATAGACCAATTTCTGTACTTCCATCTCTATCAAAAGTATTAGAAAGGCATGTCTCAAATAACATGTACAAATACTTGTCTAAATTTAAACTTTACATCCTACACAATCAGGTTTCAGGCCACATCATTCTTGTCAAACTGCACTTATTGATATCATTGACAAATGGCTGCAAGAAATGAATGATGGTAACTTAAACCTAGCAATACTGTTGGACTTCAAAAAAGCATTTGATCTTGTAGATCATGACATTCTTTGCTTAAAGCTTGATATTTATGGATTCAGTGAGTCTGCAGTAGGTTTTTTCAGGTCATACCTAAGTAATAGAACACAGCAAGTAAACATTTGCAATGTTAATTCTGATAAAAAAGATGTGAAATTTGGTGTCCCCCAAGGATCTATACTAGGTCCTCTATTATTTGTCTTATTTATAAATGACCTTCCCTATGCATTAAAAATTGTAAAACAGACTTGTATGCGGATGATACTACTCTTCATAAATCCGGGAAAAGCATAGAAAATTTACATGATGAGGTTCAAGAAGATTTATGCAGAGTTGAAGAATGGTGCAAAATGAATAATATGTTCATCAATACCAAAAACAAAATGTTTGGTTACTGGAACAAGTAAGAAGTTATCAACTCAATCTTTTCAACCAAATTTAGTAATAAATTCAGAAACACTACAAAATTCATCATGTGAGAAATTATTAGGTGTTAAAATTGACAGCACACTTAGCTGGACAAATCAAATCGATCAAATTTGTGCTAGCATTTCATCAAGAATATACCTTCTTTCTAAATTAAAGAAATTTTAGATATTAATGCCAGGAAAGCATATTATAATGGGTATATTCTGCCTCTCATCGATTACTGCTGTATTGTTTGGGAGATTGTAAAATGAAGGGATAGTAAGAATATTAAAACTTCAAAAAGAGCAGCAAGATTAATTCTTGATGCAGACCCATTATCCCCATCAGCCCCTTATTTAAAAACTTGGATGGATGACAGTAGAAAACAGAATCAAATACCACAAATATTTATTGCTATTTAAATGTATGGAAAGAAGCACCACAGTACCTACTTCAAAAGTTTCAACTTATATCTGTTAATAATCCTTATGCTTTAAGGGTGTTACTCATGGTAATTTGATAGTTCGAAGCCGAAAACTGAACTGTTTAAAAATCTTTGCCTACTCTGGATCAGTTTTATGGAACGGACTACCATATGAAATGCGTAAAGTGCAAAACATTTATTCTTTTAAACAAATTATAAAACAATACTTGAGACAGTCCCAATATTCATTCTTGAAATGATTGCAACTATTAATCCTTTTTAGAATGTATGATTTTGATTTGTATATTATATATATTTACTACATGCAATCTGTAACTGTTTTATATGTTTTAATTATGGTACATGTACATTGAACTATTATGTCTATACTGAATTGTGTTAATATGTTGTATGTTTGCTTTTTTCTCTTATATTATTTTTTTGTACTTGTATTGTTTATGAGGGCCTCAGGGAAGATTAGTAATTGTAACTAACTGTGTTTACCCTCTTTAAATAAAAATTTATTATTATTATTATTATTATTATTATTTCTTAACCTAATATTTAAGTCTGCTAATAAGTTTACATACTGTGTCAGGCTGTTTATATAAACGTCCTGAAGTACCTATAGTCTTCGTTGGTTCTTTTTGATTCTTTTTCACCTCAGCAAGATGGGTCTGGAAAAGAAACAAAGTTAAAATAACTGTTAATATTAATTTACTTCTACAGAATTCCCCCCTTTTCATGTCTAATGTTTGAATGTGGTTCTTATGATTTTAACTTAGTACTGTTGAGCAATAGTTTAATATGGAGTGGCAAACACTTCATTATATTCAGGAAGCTAGCTTGCTGTTCAATGTTAGTTTGGTTTTGTTGGGTGCATGCCGTTGCCTATGGTTGCTTACATCTAAGACTTTAGATCTCTGATGGATAGCTGATCACAAGACAACATTAGAGAGGTGACCTAAAACAACCAAAACAACCAAAATAGAAAATATAGAGAAAACATTAGAGAAGGATCAAAATTGACAGTCAGATAAAGATGACCCCTATTTGATTGACTATAGTTACATTTATAAGGTCAGATAAGCTGTTTGATAATCACTCTGGATTCTTTAAGGTTTGTGGATTTCATGGGAAGAGGCAACAATAAATTTATAAGTTCTCAACCAAATAGAATTGTACAGTTGCATGATGGGAACTAGAAAACAGGAAATTGAAACATCGACATTTTATTATATTAGGAAAACATTTGTATCAACAAAAATGAACAGTTCAGCAGTAAAATAGATGAACTGCAAGCAAAGCTCACAAAATGATACTCCAAATCCCCACATAAAGTCATGACAAAGTCTATAATGAAAGAAAGAAATGGCATGTGTACTCCATAAGGTTGACACAGGGGATTTTCTATAGAAAAGGCATGTGTATTTTATAAGGTTGACACAGGGGACTTTCTAAAGAAATAGCATGTGTACTCCATAAGGTTGACACAGGGGACTTTCTATAGAAATGGCATGTGTACTCAATAAGGTTAACACAGGGGACTTTCTATAGAAATGGCATGTGTACTCCATAAGGTTAACACAGGGGACTTTCTATAGAAATGGCATGTTTACTCCATAAGGTTAACACAGGGAACTTTCTATAGAAATAGCATGTGTACTCCATAAGGTTGACACAGGGGACTTTCTACAGAAATGGCATGTGTACTCCATAAAGTTGACACAGGGGACTTTCTATAGAAATGGCATGTGTACTCCATAAGGTTAACACGGGGTTTTCTATAGAAATGGCATGTGTACTCCATAAGGTTAACAAGGGGACTTTCTATAGAAATGACATGTGTACTCCATAAGGTTAACAAGGGGACTGTCTATAGTAGGTTTGCCCATTCTCACTCGGAACAAGTTTGTGTGCCAAAATCCACAAGGACTAAAGTTCTGTACAAGGTAAGGACATTAAACATTTCTAATCCTCAAAGTATGAGTTGAAGAACATGAAGGTCGGACGTGTTTTACTCTGCTGCATTCTGTATGTGCCTGTCCCAAGTCAGCAGCCTGTAATTCAGTGGTTTTCTTTGTTTATGTATATTATATTTGTTTTCCATTTAACTGAATTGTTCTTTAATCAGGTTTTATCTTTTGAATTGTTTAACATTTTGTTATGTCAGTGTCTGTAATAGCTTGCAATGCAGTATGTTTTTTGCTCATTGCTGAAGGCCGCACAGTAACCTATAATTGCTAACATCTACATCATTTGGTCTCTGGTGGATAGTTGTCTCTTTGACAATCCATACCACATCTTCTTATTTCATAATATAAATCCTTAGTGTGTGAGTTGTATAACATATAGATATAGAAAGATGTGGTGTGAGTGCCAATGAGACAACTCTCCATCCAAATAACAATTTATAAAAGTAAACCATTATAGGTCAATATATGACCATATGATACAATCTTAATGGATGTCTACCTCTAACTTGTGAACAGTATCATGTTTTAGTTGTTCCTCTACAGACGGTTCCTGCCAATTCCCCTCTATAACAACAGGCTGTTTAGAATTTCTGGTAGGCTTCAATTCTCCAGGGTCCATTTCTTCATATCTCCTTGCTGTAAATAATATGATACATTTTACAATAGGATATTAAGTTAACTCTCTTACCCGAAAATAAGTGACATATGGTAGTGATACAGTAATGGAAATTCAAAGCCAATTGCATTTTTGCGCCTGTCCCAAGTCAGGAACCTCTAACCTTTGTTAGTCTTGTATTTTTAAAAATTTTGGTTCATTTATATGTTTCTGAGTTTAGTGTGATGTCCATTTTCGCTGAACTAATATACATTATTGTTTAGGGGCCAGCTGAAGCCCGCCTCCAGATGAGGGATTTCCTCGCTGTGTTAAAGAACCAATGGTGGCCTTGGGCTGTTCTCTCCTCTTTGGTCGAGTTGTTGTCTCTTTGACGCATTCCCCGTTTTCGTTCTCATTTTATTGGTCCTTAACAAATATAAAATCAAGGTGCCCTGGGTGAAGAAGTCTAAATGTCATTATAAATATAGACAGGAAACATTTTGATATTAATTTGATCATAAAGACACTTATTCCCCTCCTCCCACTACAGTGTAATATTGTATCAAAGTTAAAAGCCCACTGCATGCCTGTTAGCAGTTTCTTAAAATTCATATCTTTCTTGTCAATACTTAATTCAACAGCTTAACCAAAGGCTTTATGATATTTCATCCTCAATCATACTGTAGTCAATTGTAACTTAGCCCCAAGTAAACTGACCTCACTAGGCTTTCAGTTTGGTTGTTTTTGTCATCGGGTTGCTGTCTCATTTGGGTATATCTACATGACATTTTATTCATATCCCTCACCAAATATTCAATAACTTCTACATTTAAAACTGAAATTTTAAGGTTGTATCTATTTTGTATGGCTGAAGAAAGAAGAATTACCAATTTATGAGCATTTTGATTACCTTTCATTTGTCTTAGAATATGTCTTTGATTACCTTTCATTTGTCTTAAAATATGTCTTTGATTACCTTTCATTTGTCTTAAAATATGTTTTTGATTACCTTTGATTTGTCTTAGAATATGGTTTTGATTACCTTAGAATATGTTTCTGATTACCTTTCATTTGTCTTAGAATATGTTTTTCAATGTCAAGCTCCAGTGATACAGCTGATCTGAAGACTCGCTTCTTTCTCCTGTTTTCAATTTTGGATTCCACGATTTCTGGAGCAACAAAGTCCTTTCCACTGGAGATCCACACTTCTATAGGATATCTAAGGATGGTGTCTGTTCCTGGAATCTGTATCTGACTCAGAACCATCTCCCGTTCCTTAGCTAACTTGTTAGCCTCTTGTTGGTCTACCTCTGTAATAAAGAAAGACAAACATTGATTCAGTTATCTCCCTTTCTTTAGCTAACTTGTTAGCCTCTTGTTGGTCCACCTCTGTAATAAAGAAAGACAAACATTGATTCAGCTATCTCCCTTTCTTTAGCTAACTTGTTAGCCTCTTGTTGTTCCACCTCTGTAATAAAGAAAGACAAACATTGATTCAGTTATCTCCCTTTGGAATACATCTTTTTTTCTATTTCTTACCAAGTTGAGAAGTCCTTTTGTTTACATATTGATGGAGTGTAACTGACTTTAAAGTTATAAAAATAGGACTGAATTTCATATTTAAATTATATAAACAATGAATAAATAGATTGGATTGTAAATTTACTGTTGACTCACGATCTAAATTAATACGCTTTGGATTATTAATGAAAATTGTATTTTACATGACTTTTAAAATAATTTTCAACAAATTTGTGGGTATATAAATATTTCCGACCATTTGTCAAGAAATGATGCTATCCCACAAAGCATTGTTTTAACATCAAATAAAGGAAAATTTGTTGTTGTATTCCGCCTGGCTCTTCTGTTGAGTTGAGCCAGGATCCAAGGCTAAAACTGACCTGCAGAATCTTTATCCTGTTGTACTTCCTCTTGACTGTCCTGACCTTCACCTTCACCTCGTTCTCGTAAATTTTTACCCTGTTCATCCAATTTTTCTGTTTCCTGTTCCTGTTTCTCTGGTTCATGCTCAAGTTCAAGGTCATCAACTGCAATATTTAGTTACAATTTCAAAAAATTATTAGCAAAGTGTTACCAAATTTATACAACTTAATTATTAAGCAACAATAATTTGTTTTTAAGATACAGTTGTATCTCCTATGATGGAAGATTCATGTGAATAAAAGAGATGTTGGGTATTTGTCATTGAGACAGCATAATTTCTTTTTTATGTAAATTCAACAAACACCTTAAAGTACTGTCATAACTTTCTAAAATACATGTATGATCCAATACCTTTAAATAATATATTGCAAAATCTATGTTTTTGATTTTTGGTTATCTGAGCCAATTGTTATTCTAATTAAAGATAATTTACAGGTCCCTCCAAATTGAATCACTTTTAACTATGTTAACATTTTACATTTACTGTTACAGCAGAAATGTTCGTTTTAATTTGTTTATTTTGTGGATAGATATTATCCTTATCCACCAATTCAAACCCCAAAGAAATTTTAATATTCAAAGAATATTACTTTCACATACTAAAAACCACAAAAATTAATCCCCATGAAATCATGTACCACAAAATTTAACACCATACTCTTACATTTCAGTCAGTCTTCTTAAGGTTAGTAATTACCTTAAGATCCATGTATTAAAACCTTAAAACAACAAAATTAATCCCCATGAAATCATGTACCACAAAATTTAACACCATACTCTTACATTTCAGTCAGTCTTCTTAAGGTTAGTAATTACCTTAAGATCCATGTATTAAAACCTTAGGGGTCGGTGATTACCTTTAGATCCATTTATTAAAACCTTAGGGGTCGGTGATTACCTTTAGATCCATTTATTAAAACCTTAGGGGTCAGTGATTACCTTTAGGTCCGTCTATTAAAACCTTAGGGGTTGGTGATTACATTTAGGTCAGTCTATTAAAACCTTAGGGGTTGGTGATTACCTTTAGGTCCGTCTATTAAAACCTTAGGGGTCGGTGATTACCTTTAGGTCCGTCTATTAAAACCTTAGGGGTTGGTGATTACCAATAGGTCCGTCTATTAAAACCTTAGGGGTTGGTGATTACCTTTAGGTCCATCTATTAAAACCTTAGGGGTCGGTAATTACCTTTAGGTCCGCCTATTAAAACCTCAGGACTCGATGACTACCTTTGAGTCAGTTTATTCAAACCTTAGGATTGAATGATTACCTTTAGATCAGTCTATTCAAACCTCAGGACTCAATGACTACTTTTGAGTCAGTTTATTCAAACCTTAGGATTGAGTGATTGCCTTTAGAACTGTCTATTTAAACCTCAAGACTTGATGACTACCTTTGAGTCAGTTTATCAAACCTTAGGGTTGGATGATTACCTTTTGCATCTTTTCCTTGTAGGTATTCTGCCATCAATGTTTTATAATTATCTACGGCCCAGTCTATCAGGTCCTCGATCTCCATGACCATTGTACCGTCCTCTGTATATATCCTACGTGCAGCACTATTAAGTCCTAGTCTGTATGTACACTGGTCCAAAATCTGAAATTATTTATTAACTAGATATTAATTAATGATAATAAAAGTAGAAACAAAATCTAAAACTGTATGAAATTTCAGCACTTTTTCGCATGATATTTCAAATGGTAAGAAAATTTGCAAAGAATCTAGGGGAAAAATTATACCTCAAGTATTAAACATTTGAAATTTGGGAAAAAACACTGGTTCAATAGCATTCCCTTAAGCCATCAGTCATGATGTATTAACAAAATTATCCAATCCATTTTAAGCAAGATTATTAGTTTCTTTTTCAAAGAATCTAGGATAATTGCGAAATCTATATATTCCCCTTCTTCATTAAAAAACAGAAATGGCTGAACAAAAAATCTATACATACGCCCTCTATGGTGGATCCACAAATAAGTTCTCCTGGTCGTAATCGTCCCTCACCATTTTTGTAGGCAAGAATTTTAACAGTTTTGACCGATTTGGCTGCAGATATTTCCTTGGCTATTGTGCGTACATTGGTTTCGTCACGTAAAGTACGGAGCTTATGTTCCCAGTCTTGTAGAGATAGTAAAGCCTCATGTGTGGACAGATCAACTTTTCCATTCAAGACTTTGAAACTTCCTATTTGCTGTAGTTTTAGTTTCTTAGCTGTTATAAATACAGAATTTAGAATATCAGATCTTTGGATCAGAAAGTTAAGTTTTATTTATACAAGTCATATGTAAAAATCATATGTATTTCTGAAGGTATAACAAGGTTTATAAAAGGAAAGGGAGATAACTCTTTATAAATCAATACAACATTTTCATAGCAACTTTTTTTAAATTGTGGCAACTAAGAGCTTGACACTATATATATAGACATGTCTGTTGTTGAAGACTTTATGTTGACATCTAGACTTTAAAGTTTAGCTAGCTATAAAACTATGTTTAATCCACCATTTTCTTTGCAAAATGCTTGTGCATGTACGAAGTCAGGAATATGAGGTTGTTTTCCATTCGGTGCATTATAAATATAAGGAGATGAGGTATGATTGCCAATGAGACAACTAGCCACCAAAGTTCAAATAAAGTGGATGTAAGCAATTATAGGCAACTGTACAGCCTTCTTTTTCAAAGAATCTAGGATAATTGCAAAATCAGTTGATAAAGTCTAATGGTTGATTTTGTCAGTTTTATGGACTTATCTTTTTGAATTTTACTCTGGAGTTTGATATTGATGTTAATACTTTTGTTTACAGGTTGCTGTCAAGGGTTTGCATATTAAGATATCTGTTTGATAATTTTGCAGGAAATAACCTATATGGATGGACTGAACAAGTTTTGATAAATGTTTTAACACTTCCAACCTACCTTCACCCATTGAACATGAGAACTGGACATTATTTTGAAGTTTGTTTATTTTGTATCTGCCCCTCATGGCTCTAGCACATGATGTACAAACAAGATATTCTCTGCACTGTTTATCTCCTGTCGACAAAGGGATCTCAGCAACATAACCCTGCAAATATTTATTTAACAATGTTAAGGTGGTACCAAACACCTTGACTAAAATTAATTTGGCTCATTTAATTTTCATAAAATTTTGACAAAATATTTACTTTGACCCTTTGACAAAAATATAAAAATTTCAAAAAAATTGAACCACACACTTTATCGGAAAATTTCATTGGATATATAGCAGTTTGACAAACACTCATTTTGATCATTGAGAAGCTTAATATTTCCTTAACAACAAAATGTGATTAAAACATTCAGTTGATTTTTACAGAGTTATCTCCCTGTAGTGTTAAGTACCACCTTAACAATGGAATGATGATATGTTAGTGATTATTGATTTTTTGTATTTTAACGCCACTTTCAGAACAAATGGCTATTTGAAAATTTTATTCAGATTCTGAAATGGGGAATTGATTACCAAATTTTCCATATCTAAAAACTTTATGGACTTACTGGTTGATCTATGTTATCCTGTCCAGCTATCGAGAAAGTACACACATCAGCTTTGTTGGCAGCTGTTATTTCTACAAAATACAGATATATCTAATATTAATTAGTTTCACTCATTCTATCATTTTTTCATATATTTTAGGCTTCCCTGAAGGAAGGGGTTACCTTTAAATACATTGTTTTTTGTTTATATAATCCTGCTCAGTCACTCTGTAATTCTCTTATCATGGCTTCGTGACATTATCTCACGGGTGAAAACTTAACGACAATGTCACATTGTGAGTTATCAGTCTTACTTTCAGTTGGTCAAAAGTATAAAATGGGGGGCGTAAATGGGAGTAAAAAAATTACCACAGTTAGTGTGATAAACAGATTATCTGGTTTTCTACATATTGATATTCAAAATACTGTCTTATCAACAAATTTTGAAGTAATTTGCCACCCTCCCTTGCCAAGAATCATTTTATTGCGACTCGTGGCTGATATTTGAGATATATATCAATGCACAGAAAATGTTATTATCTATATTTACCTTTATCATAAGGATCAGCATAAAAGGAATGTATAAACCCAGTCTCTGCATCGTAATGCCATCTCTGGTGGGCCTTTCCATATCTGTTGGTTTTACGAGCCTGTAAGGTCACAGGGCATCCAGAGAAGGTCAAAGGACGACCTTCTTCATCTTCAGAAAATGGCTCATTATTTGGCATGGATACAGTCAAGCAAGTCTGGTTGCTGTGTTTTGATCTTATCTCACTGAATAAAACAATAAACAATACCACTGATTCATTAATACTGTTACCATAGTAACCTGGTTTCAAAGGTGTATAAACAAGACTGAAATCACTTAAAGTAGAGATATTTCACTGTGATTGCAAATGCTTGTTGTTGGCTACTAATTCAGCATTTAAAAGTCTATTGCATTATGGGAAATATTTTCCAACATATCAATAATCTTCAAACCATTGACATCAAATCAATGCTGTAATGTTACTTTCATTTTGATGCAGTAACAAAGAAATAATCTAATGATTCAATGATAACTAGTATGGGAGATAGTCTTTTAAATATTTCTTTCATGGCCCATCATTCGTTCGTTCTGACGTAACCCATTTAATTTCATCACACATCTATGGGCGATTTTTACTCATTTTTTTCATCACCCTCTATGGTTCAGATTTCTACCTGTTTTCTTTCTGTGCAAATCTGTGGGCATTTTCTTTCATGACCCATCTTTGGTAAGTAATTTGTATGATAGATAGTCCTTACCCATTTTCTTTCATGACCCATCTTTGGTAAATAATTTGTATGATAGATTCGTCCTTACCCATTTTCTTTCATGACCCATCTTTGGTTAATGTCATCTGGTTTACGTTTCACTAACAAAACCTGGCTGACACGTCCTTCTTGCTCCATGAGACCCAATACAAGTTCACGGTTTGCTGCACATGAAATGTAACCATCTTCAAATTTAAATCGCTGAAGTGTATCACGAGATATTTTGGGTACTGGTGCAGGCCTGGAAAAAAAATAAACATGTGAGTACTATATAATTTCAATATTTCAACAGAGAGGATTGAATCTTAATATGGCTTGTTCACATGAAGATGAAATGATAATAATGAAATTTAATTTGAGTCTTTGAAAACATGTTGAAAATGTTTTATAAACCATTTTTAAGAAGGTAGATTAACGGTAAGAGTCAAAACTCTTAAAAATCATAGAAACATTTATGTCATCATTTTTCTGAATATATTCTATGCTTCTAAGTTATACTGATTTTATTCTGTTTCACGAGAGGGCTTGAAAAAGCATTGATAAAACTGACAAATACAAACGTATTGCTGACTGAGTTATCTACCTACACTCAGGTCATTTCCTTAATCGTTTTTTCTTCTTTTTTCCCCCTTTAATTTTCACAAATCAAAAAATGTTCAAAATGCTAAGCATCAGAAAAATATTCATGAAGTTTTATTACAAAATCAAAACACTTAATAAACGAGCATAGTTTATGTAAACTTAGACCAACATTACAAGGAAATCTGGTTACTTTTTAATCTTAAATTCCTGTATTACAAATTACGAACACAAAATCTTTTATTAGTTTTTGTAACACTTACAATTATAAAAACAAAAATATTAAGAATTTCTGAAACCATATTCAAACCAAAACACAATTTGCCGTTTCAGAATCTAATGCATTCTGGGTATTATTTTCAAAAGCATACACCAAAATGTTTTGATTGGCTAAGAACATTCTAAACAATGGAAATTCAACCAATGACATGACTTTATTTTCATTTTAGGGTCAAACACTCCTTTAGATTCTGAAACACAGTTATAAATGTATAACATGCATTTAAATCACAAAAAAACATAGCAATATATATAATTGTCAGAAAATCAATTATACTGGTGTTACCTCAAAACGTCTGAAATTATAAATAATGGTGTTATTTCAACTTATACAGACACAATAACAGCAAAGACAATTGTAATTAACCACCAGCATAGAGATCTGTCTCTCCTGTCGTTCCACAATTGATGCCTACTGCGGAATCAGCACGTACTAGTACTACAGGTAGACCTAATATAAGTTTTTAAGACTTTAATTTGTGGAAGTTGTTTTGATATTTTTATTTCTGCAATGAAGACACAACTGATTATATTTCTGACAAGAAAATTTTGGAGCCCACAATAAGACAAGCATTATATTGTCATACTCTGTAATTGGTGCAAAGGCTCTATTTTAAAAAAGGTAACAAAATTCCTTCAAATAGCTTTTTCAGATGAACGAGTGTGTACTAGACTATCATTTTTTTTTTTCAATTTTTCATCCATCTGGTGTTAATACAATTGTCTTTGCTTCATCCTGTTAGTTGATTAAGTGATATACTGACATAAATTATTACACTACACCTCTGGAGGATTTTATCATTTCCACCCTACCTTTAGATGTGCCGTGCCCATCCAGGAATTAATCATACATTTCTTTTGAAAAAAATAAGCTATTGTACTGTGGATTTGTTATTATTCGTTGGAAGAAAAAAGTAAAATTACAAAAATTACGAACACCAAGGAAAATTCAAAACAGAAAGTCCCTAATCAAATGGCAAAATCAAAAAGCTCAAACACATCAAAAGAATGGAAAACAACTGTCATATTCCTGACTTGGTACAGGCATTTAGAAAATGGTGGATTAAAACTGGTTTTATTGCTAGCTAAACCTCTCACTTGTATGACAGTTGCATAAAATTCCATTATATTGACATAATGTCTTTGAACAAAACAAACAGACATAATAGGTAAAAATGTCAAAAATAGGGGTACACACGATACAGCAGTCAACATTCATTATTATTCGTTGGATACACATTTCTGTTGACTTTGTGGGTCGTGGGCAACAACAGATTAGAATGTTCAAAGAATTACAAATTTTCTATAGGAATGTTTGCAGACTTAAGCAAAACCATGTAATCAAATATCCACAAAAATGAAAGTCTTTATCAATTCAAGAAAATTTGTAATTGTGAATACAAATGTATCCACAGTACTCAATGTTTTTACATTTATGTCAAATTTGAGTTGGCTTCCTATGGTGGGGAGGTGGAAAAATCTAAATCCACCTATACTGCAGTGTAATACTACATTAAATATTACACTACACTTCTGGAGGATTGTGTCTTTTCCACCTGAACTGGGAGTTAATGGCATAAACAGTAAAACTTCCCCTGTACATTTCCTATACACAGCAAATGAGGCCTCTCATGGGGGTGTCCAAGTAATCACATAATCACAAATTTTTTGCCAATATAATCACATAATCATTAACTATTTTTTTAAACAAGATAGTCAGATAATCAAATAATCATGAAATATTTGGTCTGGTAATCAAATAATCACTATAAAATCGGCCATGTAATCACATAATCAAAAACCCCATGAGGAGGCTCACAAATGCTATTTCGTCTCTGTCATCATAAAAATTGAACTTACTATACATGGGAAAATTTAGTTAAGTTTTTCAATTTAATATTTTTTACAGAAATGTAAGGTTAAATTTGATTGGGCAGAAATAAGTTACCTACGCTGGGAAGGTGGAAATGACAATATCTACATGATTTGTAGTGTATATGGACATATATCCTTACTTATGATTACAAAATGAATAGATTCTCTCTGACTGATCGCCAAATCTGTAAGTTAAAAATTATTATCCAATAAAATGTACGTAAAAACACAACCATTATTAGCAATTTTTGCAGTCCTATTGAAATAAACTTATTACTCACAGAAAACCAGACAGATGGTCTAGTTCATCAATCACAAATTTGAATTTAAAAAAGAATTATCATAAATGATGACCAGCTTAATCTTTAAATGTCATGCTGAAAGTATTATTTGCATATATTCCAATTCAGACTTAAAATAGTTTGTTTGTTTTACATTCATAAGATAACACCACCGTTCATGGGACATTTGATCCAATCAGGCCACATTTTTCTGCCTCCATGTTGACAAGGATTTCCTCTTACTACTAAAAGCTGCATGTGCTCTTACACTTAAAGTCACATGATTAGCGGAGAAGCAGCAAATGTCCATTTCAAAGTTTTTGAACTGACTGACAAGGACTGACCCCTAAACTACCACCTGAAAGCATGCTACCAAAAAGGCTGTTAAAAAAATTCATGTACAAATCTTCAGCTAATAAGTCCAGTTTTTTGAATGACGATGTTTTCTTTTTATTGTAGCCAAAATGTACACAGGTAAAACTCATAATAAATTTGTCTAATTTTTTGATAATTTTAATCAAGTTGAAATTTTAAAACAAAAATATTTTAACACAGGAATTACACATTGCTATTTACTGTAAACCAACATTTCATTGCAAGTGATAGATTAACGTGATTTTTCGAAAAATAGAAAAATCATACGAATATGTCAAACTTGGTTCTAATCATTGTTATGAATAAAACAAACACTTTAAAAAATTTCAAACATAAATTGCATTTGTGTACAGTATTTGTGCAATCAGGATGTATGTAGGCCAATCTGATTAAAATGCAGAACCTGTGTCAAAGCAACACAGATCTGACAACACTCAGTTCTACTTTCTATATTCTTGTCATTATAACATCAGCCAATGAAATTTCAGCCTTCAAATTTTTGAAAGTGTGTATCATTACAACAAAACCATTAGATCCTGAAAGGTTTTTTAAACAGATAATGATGATGATGATGGATGGCAGCTTAACGTCCAGCAGCAAATTAATATGCATATTCAGGACGAGAACATGTTGATGTGATATTAATATTAACCCTGCTTTGTACTAGACCGACACGCTGAGTCAGATTTTTAAAGTGCTAGTTCACAAGGTAACAGTCCGGAGGAAGACATGTTACCTTACCCGGATACATTATTCTGACTCAGTGCCAACCAGTCTTTGTTTTTACTCCATACTGCCGCAGGCTTAGCGGAGGAGCAGCAAATACCAATTTTAAAGTCTTTGACCCGGCAGGGGTTCTAACCCACTACTTCCCGCACTTGAGGCCAACACGCTACCATGAGACTAATTAGGCGTCTCTTTTAAATGGAAAGTAGAACATAGCATTGTCAGGTACTTGTGAGCGAAGCATTGTCCCAGAATCTGCATTTTAGTTAGATTGTATGTAGACTATTTGACTTTAATAAATAGACTGTTAAAGGTATTCTATTATATGTGAATCTATAGCTAGTAGTTCATGAATTAAGAAGAAATCGTAGATATTAAATATTTATGAGTTGTTAATTATATATTTGGTAAAACTTACTTATATCTCTCATACATCTCTTTATCTGTATATTTGTGAGCTTCAGGATCATCATCCTCGTTATCATTACCAGTGTTCACCAATCTTTCCCATGGCCATTTCAAATTATTTAATCTTTGATCTGCTAAGCGATGGGCTCTGTCATGGGCAGTGCTATAATTAATGCAAAAAAATATATTCATATGATTGAATGAAAATACATTGATGCAATATAAATAGACAGAATTACAAATAGGATTCAGAAACAAGCAATATATATATATTTATCTGTCTCCTATTATTAAAGTAATAAGTTTATTGTGCTTTGATGGCCAATGAGACACCTCTCTATCACTCCAGATCAATGACATATACTAGATAAAAATGATCTAAGATGGTCCATAAGGGTGAACTTAGATGGTCCATAAAGGTTAACTTAGATGGTCCATAAGAATGAACAAAGATGGTCCATAAGGTGAATCAAGATGGTCCATAAGGGTGAACTAAGGTGATCAGTAAAGGTGAACTAAGATGATCCATAAGGGTGAACTAAGGTGATCCATAAGGGTGAACTAAGGTGATTCATAAGGGTGAACTAAGGTGATCCATAAGGGTGAACTAAGGTGATTCCTAAGGGTGAACTAAGGTGATCCATAAGGGTGAACTAAGGTGATTCCTAAGGGTGAACTAAGGTGATCCATAAGGGTGAACTAAGGTGATTCCTAAGGGTGAACTAAGGTGATCCATAATGGTGAACTAAGGTGGTCAGTAAAGGTGAACTAAGGTGATCCATGAGGTTAAGTTACTTACAGATCTTCCTCCTCTTCTTCAAATCCTTTACTAGATAACTGTTTAGAAGATTTTACACTCTGTGTATCCGTGGTAACCAATATTTCTTTTTCCTCCTCATCTTTGCTCCATTGTCGGTTCACTATGATCCTTGTGGTTGGTACTAAGTTTCCCTCAATCTCCAATACATATTCTGTTAAAAAATTATTAAAACTTAAATTACATTTCAGAATATCAGAAATAATAAAGGGATTATTGCATGAATATTGGTGAATATTGTCCTCAGTAGGTTTTTGACATTACAGGAGTTTGCCAGTGCAATATATTTTACAACAGATAAAATGCACCAATATTTTCTGCAATAACCTGTCTATTGTATAGCAAAGCTTGAAAATCTATATTTGTCACCAGCTGTTTGTCACTGATGACTTCTATGATTTGAATCTACATTTGTCACTGATGACTTCAATGATTTGAATCTATATTTGCACTAGTGCAATATCATACAATATTGCATGCTAATTTTTGTTAATGTTCTGAAGGAAATATTACATTCCTATACAGTTAATTTATCTTTAAGATTTCTTTGCCAGATATAACTTATAATTTGTTTCTATGTTCTCCAATGCACAGCAGTGAGGGACATCTAGCAGAGAATTCTTAAGGGACCATCTTAAAACTTGCAGTGAGGTGTGAGTTTTTTGCCCCATGTTAAGGCCTCACTATGACTTTGAGATGACAAAAACAAAACTAAATCAAATTTGAATTGGCAGAATTGGGTTGCCAATAATGTACAGGTGAAAATGACAAGATCTACATAAGCTGTGATATACCGTATAGCAGGTTATTTTAGCGGGGTGTAAATTTTCACTTATTTTCGCAGATAGAAAAAGATCGCCAAAATGAATTCCGCCAATTCAAAAGTGCACATGCAATAGTATTGTATAAAAGTTTTGAATCCGCCAAAATATTTTGTATACCTTATTCAATGAAAATTGTGAAATTTTACAACCACGAAAATAACCCGCTATACGGTATATGTATACTAGTGATGAGTTCTAGAATATTTGAGTATTGCTCAGTAGTACTGAGTATCAAAACAAACCAGTACTTGATTAGTCACTGTTCATTAAGTTGACATCCCTAATTTATACTGTAAAAAGAAAATAACATTTTGTAAAGAGAATATATTAAATATACTCTCTCTTTTCAGCAATTAAAAGCTTTACTGGTATATTTGATGAATTTTAACTTACTCTCAGGATTCCTAAGAGCACAGTACTGTCTGATTTTAGCCACATCTTGTGATAACTGAGACAATAAGAATCTCTTCTGTTGTTCTTCTTTGGACAATTTTGGATCAATCCATGATTCACCACATGAAATGTACACTAAATCGTCCCGTTTTAAATTGACTAAGCTAAAATGTTCATTTCCTTTGTTGTCAAATAAACGTCTTGCAGCAAATGGCAGATTTAATACACTCGTACTGTGGTCAAGGAACTGTAAAAAAATATGAATGAGATGTTTCACATGTCTGACTCTAAGACCTTGGCCCTTTGTCATAAAACTTTACTCAGTACTAAATTTGTGCTTGAAACACCAAATCCGACAATTTGATTGGTTGATTTCTGAGTCTGAGTAGGATAATCGTGCTAGAAAGTTTTATGACCACAAGTCCTGGGCTCTCGATCATAAAACTTTACTCAGTACTGGGAGTTGTGCTGGAAACACCAAATCCAGTATTCTAATTGGTTGGTTTTGGAGTCTGAGTACTGTCATAGTGCTTGAAATTTTTATGACCGAAAAATATTGACAACTCTTTGCTTTTCTTCTAAATACTGCATAGAAACAGTGATAACCTGTTTAACCAAAAGTTGTCTCCCCTTGAAAAGTTGATTAAGGGAGATAATTGCATTTTAAGATTGCAGCTGAGGCATGGTCCAAATTTAAAACTAATAAATAAATCCAAATGATTTTGATAATTCAAAAGAAACATCAGACGAAATTTTTGTCTAATTCTGCATGTATTTCAACTGGTTCTGACCAGTTTTTTAAATTCTGATAAATCATGGTTGATTAAATTTTTCTCCTTTTATTGACGCCATATCCATTCGGAAGATTGACACTGTTTTTTCCATGCTTTCAGTACAGAAACAGATTCTACCACTTTACCCTGTAGATAGATATATTTATCCACTCTCTGTAGTTTAATTTAAAATGCTTGGTAAACTTCATATTTAAAGTTTGAAAATGTAATTTCTGTAAATTATTCAGAAATAATTGGGTGCATTTATTATTGTGATTCTTGCAGAATGGACAAATATGCGAGATCATATATTGCAATTTCAAGAAAATCAGCATATCAGATATCAGAATGGGAGTTGTTTATTAATGTCAATTTCACCCAGTCACATTATTTTCATTAATAAAAACTTCACAATAATTTCTGAATTAACGAGGTTCGACTGTATGTCAGGTGAATAAATATTGTGATCAATGTGATGGTTTTACTGGCGGTCAGAAGAAGACCAAAAATAACCATATTTCTATTGCCCAGTCACCCTTGGGGTAGTTTAAAGAAGAAATGGTGACATGTTCAGTATGTTTAGTAATATTTACTGTATATCAACATATTTTCACATTTAGGGTCAAAAGAATTTTTTTTCTTTGTCAAAGCTTACATCAACTCTTTTCTCTTCTTTCTATGTAGGATCAGAGTATTGCTGAAATTGGTCTATTGTTTTTTTTTTTTTATATGATACCATTCTTTACTGTGCCATTAAGAGAAGTACACTGGCTTTCATTAATCAGTCATAGGATATGTCAAAACCAAATGAAGCTTAGTGCCTTATATCAAGAAACTATGAATTGGAGTTACTGATAACAATGAGTTAAGGACGCACGAAAGGTCAGAGAAAGGTGAACCAGTATAACACCCAAAAGTGAACAAAGCTCAAGCCCAATATGGAATTTACTGACCCTGTATATATCATATTAGGTCACTAACTCTCTGTGTATTGAATTTATCTTACCGACTATCTCATATGGGAATTAACCTTTCACCGATAGCCGACCTGACAGAAGCTACTCTGAGACGATGGCTTCCTGGCTATTATGACACAAGTGGAGATCTTCATATTAAATATCAATAAAAACTTGTCTGTAGTTATTTATGTCTTTATATTATTCACTTACACCATGGACACAGTTTTGTTAATGTTTTGATAATTTTTCTTCATAAAAATCAAATTTGCAAATTTTCGCATTAGAGAAATGAAATTTTGAAATTGACTTTTGACCCAAAATCGTAATTTTTAACCCAAAACGGCAAAAGTTTGAAAAATTCAACAAGGTTGTACAAATTCCTTACACTGAACGATGTCCATTCCAAGTGTTTTTGTACATAAAACGGCATTTTATGTCAAAAAAGTATACTAGTCTGGCTTCAATTCTTCCATATTCTTTCAAAAAATGTTCCCTTATTTCAAATTCTAGTAAAATCCGTAAATTTCATCTGATTTTGACACGGTTTTCAACAAAGGAAGCGCCATGTTTAAACTTTCATCCGGTATTCAACAAAGAAAGATAACTTGTGTTTTCAATGTTTTAGCGGAAATGTAAAAGAGGTATTCCAATCCCGTAAACCGACTCATCGTCAGCTGTCTGAAGCGTGAATCCCGTAAAACGGGATTCGTCGGCGAAAGGGTTAAGACGTTGCTGTAAAACCTTAGTATCACAATGTCAACACAACATTAAACAGAACATTCAATTATTTACAGTGAGAAAATCAGCATCAAGAAATGTTTTGTCTAAAAACATGAAAATATTATAACTATGTCTGTTAACAATGTAGGTTACTTTGAGAACAACACCATTGTTTGAAAGGAAAATAATGCTACTACTAACCATATATTGTTTTTTTTTTTATACAAGGACGTAACACCACTACTAACCATGTATTAAAATTTTACATGCCCACTGACCAAATATTAAATATACACACCATGTGTTTGTTTTAACAAATGATATTCCTTGAAGTGTATAGGAGGTAAGATAAGATAACATACCATTGTAAATTCCAGTTGTCTGACTGTCATGTTCTCACAGTGTATATGTATATCATTCTCTACAATATCCGAGTTAGATACTGGCACATCCTTTTCCTGTGTAATCTTAGATTTAGTTTTACTCTTATCCTTTTCTTTATGCAAGTCTTTCATCATCTGTTAAAAGCAGTAATAAATACTGAGAGAACAAATTTATTTTCAAGAACAATTATTATTTTTGCGACTTTAGGGGCTATGGGCTGTCTTAAACTGGCAGTGGTGAAGAGTTTTTTTTGCTACGTGTTGAAGGCCTCACTGTGACAGCAATAAAAGCCCTGTTCCTTTGATTTTTTTGTTTGTGTTTTTGCTGTGCATGTACTTATTTTATGTTATGAATGGATAACCCATATCCTTTGTTTTTCTATTATAGCCAAGTTATTCATATTTTTTTTGCTGTAACAATACTTATAATTGACTTTTTATTTTATGTTGACAATGTACTGGTATTTTATGAAAATAAGTTTTTATTGATTGTTGTTATTTGAAGCCACTTTCAGCAGCCTTGACAGCATATTATGATGGCCAGTTTTTATTGAGGGGTGGAAGGACCTTTTTCTATAATTCAAGATTGAGCTGTTTAATTTGTGGAAATTCAGGATTTAATTATATCATGATATGGGAACGGACACATTATTTTCAAAGGAATTCGGGGTTCGGCATATATTTTCTTGGGAATTCAGGATGTGACCCCCTCCTACCCCTCCCCCTTTATTGGTGGAAGAAGCTGGCATACCCACAGAGAACCGCCACCTTTGGCAGGAGAACTGACCATCTTAGTCAAATAAGATTGGAGTTGAACTTACTGTCAAGAGCAGTAACTCTCTTTTAACATGCTGACAGGCTAGAGACATGAACTACTTAGACCACTCTTGATATGGGGCCCAGTAAAAAAATGAGGTACACATTTTAATAAATAACCAGTTTCTATAGGACACATTTTGACTTTAAATTTGTTGGAAAATGGCAAAAAAACCTACAGGAAAACACATAAGATTAGTATAAACATGATTTTTATTCTTTGTCTAAATATGGGAAAGGTAATGAGGAATTATGAGCACTAACAAACATGTTTAACACTGCCACATTCTTTATGTGCCTGTCCCAAGTCAGGAGCCTGTAGTTCAGTGTTTGTTGTTGGTTCATGTCTGACACATTCTTTATGTGCCTGTCCCAAGTCAGGAGCCTGTAGTTCAGTGTTTGTTGTTGGTTCATGTCTGCCACATTCTTTATGTGCCTGTCCCAAGTCAGGAGCCTGTAGTTCAGTGTTTGTCGTTGGTTCATGACTGCCACATTCTTTATGTGCCTGTCCCCAAGTCAGGAGCCTGTAGTTCAGTGGTTGTCGTTGGTTCATGACTGCCACATTCTTTATGTGCCTGTCCCAAGTCAGGAGCCTGTAGTTCAGTGTTTGTTGTTGGTTCACGTCTGCCACATTCTTTATGTGCCTGTCCCAAGTCAGGAGCCTGTAGTTCAGTGGTTGCCATTGGTTCATGACTGCCACATTCTTTATGTGCCTGTCCCAAGTCAGGAGCCTGTAGTTCAGTGTTTGTTGTTGGTTCATGTCTGTCTTATTTGTTTTTCATAAATTGTTTTATTATAAATTAGGCCGTTAGTTTTCTCAATTAAATTATTTCGCATTTTTCCTGTGGGGGCCTTTTATAGCTGACTATACTGTATGGGTTTTTCTAAATGTTGAAGGCCTTACATTTGTCTATAATTGCTTGTATCCACTTCATTTGAACTCTGGTGGATAGTTGTCTCATTGGAATTCATATCACATCTCCTTATTTGAATATTATTTGAAAAAAAATTCTGTAAGAATGACATAGGAATATTAATGTGATGGTAATTAGTATACCAATGACATAGCAATATTAACGTAGTGTATTTTTTTAGTTTTAAATCAGAAAAAATATAATATAGGTGTGAAGTACTAACAATATGGGTGTGAAGTCCTAACAATATAGGTGTGAAGTCCTTACTATATAGGTGTGAAGTCCTTACAATATAGGTGTGAAGTCTTTAAGATATAGGTGTGAAGTCCTTACGATATAGGTGTGAAGTCCTTACAATATAGGTGTCAAGTCCTTACAATATAGGTGTCAAGTCCTTACAATATAGGTGAGAAGTCCTTACGATATAGGTGTGAAGTCCTTACGAAATAGGTGTGAAGTACTTACATTAGTAAGATCTGGGCCGACAACAGGTGACATAAATCTGTAGTCTCTCTCTCCATTCTTTATAGCCATTAACCGAAGAGGCATTCCTGGTAATGCAAAATATAACCATTAATCTATAGACATACATGGTTAAACAAATATAATCATAAATGTATGGACATACATGGTTGAACAAATATAATCATAAATCTATGGTTAAAATTAATAAAAATAGTACCAATTTGAGTAGTAATAATAATTTTTATTAATGTGGAAAATTCGAGAATTGAGTGGAGAGTCTTGCAATAATAAGATCTGGCATGATAATATCTGATACATATATCTGTATGAATATATCTGTATGAAACTTTTCCTGAGTTGCAAAATTTCGCTCAATCTTCAAAAATCATAACGATAAATGAATGTTATAATTTCTGAATTTACAGTATCCCAATTAAAGATGTCATCAAAATGTTGTCCTATACATGCTTATATGCTAATTTAAAAGTCCTGCCTTTCATGCCCTTTGGAAAAAAAAAGCTGAAGAAAACACTGCAATCTTTGCTTACATCCACCTCATTTTTACTTTGGTGGATAGTTGTCTCATTCAGTGGCAATCATACCACATCTCCTAATTTTTAACCAAAAAAACAAATGAAGAATTTGAAAAACCTTGCAATTAAAAATTACATTGTGATAAAAACAAATACCTGATTGTTGTTCTTTTCTTGGTTTATGAACTGGAGGTGCATTAGGGACAATGAAGGCTTCCATTGGCCAATCATAATCCTAGAAAATAAAATTAAAAAAAGTGAAGGCTTCCATTGGCCAATCATAATCCTAGAAAATAAAATTAAAAAAAGTGAAGGCTTCCATTGGCCAATCATAATCCTAGAAAATAAAATTAATAAAAAATGAAGGTTCCATTGGCCAATCATATTCCTAGAAAATAAAACTGAAAAAAAAAGAAAGTTTCCATCCACCAATCATAATCCTAGAAAATATAGAAGATAATAAGCAACTTCTTGTTAACACAAAGTTTAAGTCAGTTCTCGTGTCAAATAATTGTTAACACTTATTAAAAAATATATGGTTTGTAGGTACTTTTCAAAGAAATAAGGGAGATAATAAGTGACATATGGTTTAGATAAGGTCTACACAGATTCTGAAAATGTATGGTTGCTAGGCACTTTCCTTGCACTAGGTTACATGCTTCAACTCATTAGCCATTTTGAAGTAATTATTTATTTAATTTAAGTTTACAGTAAATTCAGAAAATAACTGATTACTGGTGAAAATGAGACATTTAATTGAATCACAATAATATGATTGCAAAATAACTACTGAAATTATGAAAGTGAGTTTTATTATGGCGAAGCTGATACTGTTGCATTTTAGTATTAATTACAACAATTGCAATAATTTCTGAATTAACAGTCTAATTTTCAGTGGCAAAACTCTTATGAGAAGTCATAGGATCAGTTTGCAATTATTTTAACCATTTCAATGCATTCCTTTTGTTTCAAAATATTTAAGAATGTACTTAGGTGAGGTTTTGGAATTTGTGTCAGATATTCAGACTCCTTAGTTTTTTTCCTATGATATAGGGTAAAATATTTTGCCCCATTACACTCATTATTCTTTTCATATAATACATCAATAGCTCATAAATGGTCATTTACCAAAATTTAAGGAGATTCTAGATCTTTTCTTTCGATTTGAGACTCAAATAATAACAATGCAAATATAAGGTAAAAGTCCGAGTCAGTCTTTTCCGCCATTTTTAAAACTCAGATATCTTGAAAAGGAGCTCCATAACCTATCAATATCCATAACCTATCAATATTTTTAGCTTATTTTGCTCCTTAACTAATGCTATTTCGACTTATAATATCAATTTAAAATTCTTGAATTTTAAATTTCACCTAAGTACATCCTTAAGCTTTGCATGTGACTTAAATATTCAATCTTATTCATCTTACACTAGATCTATAACTTTGAAATATTTCATTAAAAAGCTGTTTGAGTGCAAGATGGTATGGCTTTCCCAGAACTCAACCATCTGAAAATAATTATAATAATCATGTTAGTTTTCCTGTTATACAAGACAAAGTGTTTAATCCTGAAATGTGTGTCTGTTGTACCAATTTATTAGCCTGGTATCAAGCACATGGGCTTGTGTTCCTATCATACTGAACTTAATGTTCAATATTGTTTACAAGGCAAAGAATGGGCTTGTGTTCCTTTTATACTGCACTGAATGTTCAACATTTTTACAAGGCAGAGAATGGGCTGGTGTTCCTATGATACTGGACTGAATGTTCAATATTGTTTACAATGCAAAGAATGGGCTGGTGTTCCTTCAATACTGGACTGAATGTTCAATATTGTTTACAAGGTAAAGCATGGGCTGGTGTTCCTTCAATACTGGACTGAATGTTCAATATTGTTTACAAGACAAAGCATGGGCTTGTGTTCCTTTTATACTGCACTGAATGTTCAACATTTTTACAAGGCAGAGAATGGGCTGGTGTTCCTATGATACTGGACTGAATGTTCAATATTGTTTACAATGCAAAGAATGGGCTGGTGTTCCTTCAATACTGGACTGAATGTTCAATATTGTTTACAAGGTAAAGCATGGGCTGGTGTTCCTTCAATACTGGACTGAATGTTCAATATTGTTTACAATGCAAACATGGGCTGGTGTTCCTTCAATACTGGACTGAATGTTCAATATTGTTTACAAGGTAAAGCATGGGCTGGTGTTCCTTTTATACAGGACTGAATGTTCAATATTGTTTACAAGGCAAAGATTATAATGCACTGAATGTTCAATATTGTTTACAAGACAAAGCATGGGCTTGTGTTCCTTTTATACTGCACTGAATGTTCAATATTTTTACAAGGCAAAGAATGGGCTGGTGTTCCTATTATACTGGACTGAATGTTCAATATTGTTTACAAGGCAAAGAATGGGCTTGTGTTCCTATCATACTGAACTTAATGTTCAATATTGTTTACAAGGCAAAGAATGGGCTTGTGTTCCTTTTATACTGGACTGAATGCTCAATATTGTTTACAAGACAAAGAATGGGTGTGTTTTCCTATTATACTGGACTGAATGCTCAATATTGTTAACAAGACATAGATTTGATCAGTAGATTTAATTACTACATTACCTCATTGAGTGTCCCATCTCTTCTACAAGGCCATGAGTAGGCCAATTTATTGAATTCTGGATTGGTGGCATCAGAATACTTCCATTGTCCAAGATTCTCAAATCTTTCTTGTTTCAAGGCAAATCTACAAGTATTTAAATATCTATAGCAAGAATTTGACATTTAACTTATTTCTAAGAATAGATGAAAAAAAAAACTTTTTTTCACCGTTTTGTTTGTTCAGAATTCAAAGTGTACTCCAAAAGATTGTCAAAGATGATGGTATAGAGTCGGTCCGGTAATTCCGTACACTTTTGGTCAGAAATGAATGTCATTTGGTTCCCTGTTTGATACTACAATATTTTAGAAGGAAACCGATAACTAGATCTATCGTAGATAGTATTAATGTTTGACTTTTACTTGCCATTCAACGTAAATTACCAAGAATGAGCATATCGAACAGAAAAGTCACTGTGGCTAATATCGCACGGATGTTGTGTATTTCCGCACACCGCACCGTAATGTGTAATTCTGTACATTGATTAAATTCAAAATAGGATTGCTATTTGGAAATAACTTGGACTAGTAAATTTATAACCAGGATCATCTTCAAGTCTTTCAATCTTTACTTAAATTCATAGTATCACAGCTTCATGTCATGATGTAGATTCTGGCAGTATATTTTATCACAGAATACAACATAATAAATACTAGTAGTCAAAAGATATCTCAATTAACTGATATTTTGATTATATATTGGCAAAATTGAGTATAGATGCAATAAAATGCTCCATGAGGGCGCAGCTTGATACGACCGCAGAGGTCGAACCCTGAATAGTTGGGGCAAGTATGGACACAACATTCAAGCTTGATACAGCTCTGAATTTGGATTGTGATTAGATATTTGACACAGCATAGGTTTCTGACACAGAATGAATGTGGTCTAAGAACTTAAAATTTTAAATTGGACATTCACCTATTATCAATGATTATGGTCCAATATCCAAAATCTAAATACATGGTTAGATTCAGCATATCAAAGAACCCCAAGAGTTCAATTTTTGATGAAATCAAACAAAGTTTAATTTTGGACCCTTTTGACCTCAATGTGGAAAAAATTGGTAACGGGCCCAAAAATCAAAATCTAAATACATGGTTAGATTCAGCATATCAAAGAACCCCATATATTCAATTTTTGTTGAAATCAAGTTTAATTTTGGACCCCGATTTGGACCAACTTGAAAACTGGGCCCATAATCAAAAATCTAAATACATGTTTAGATTCAGCATATCAAAGAACCCTAAGAATTCAATTTTGTTAAAATCAAATTAAGTTTAAATTTGGACCCTTTGGACCTTAATGTAGACCAATTTGAAAACGGGACCAAAAATTAAGAATCTAAATACACGCTTAGATTCAGCATATCAAAGAACCCCAATAATTCAATTTTGATGAAATCAAACAAAGTCTAATTTTGGACCCTTTGGACCTCAATGTGGACCAATTTAAAACGGGCCCAAAATCCAAAAACTTAATACACGATTAGATTCAGCATATTAAAGAACCCCAAGAGTTCAAGAATAAAACCCCATTGAAATTGGTCAAGAAATAAGCAATTTATACAAAGTATCTTCTTTGCACAATACTGTGCAATTGAATATTTCTTGCAATTGCACGATACAGTGCCATTGAATATTTCTTGCTATTGCTAATACTGTACAATTGACAATTTCTTGCTATTGCAATATTGTGCTATTGGATATTTCTTGCTATTGCGCAATATTATGCAATTGAAGATTTCTTGCTATTATGCAATACTGTGCAATTGAAAATTTCTTGCTATTGCACAATACTTATTATATAATAATTTACACATCCTGTTAGGTGTGTATCTCCTGCCATATCATTATTATTTGCTTTTAATTATAAATCAGAAATAACCAACTTAAAATGGAAAATTTTAAAGAAAAAAAGGAAAAAAAGAAACCCCCAAATTATTTGAACCCCTTATGATCTATCACCCCAAACTCAATCCCAGCCTTCCTTTGAGGTATGGTACCTTGCAGTACAATTTCAGAGAGATCCATACATTTGAACACAAGTTATTGTCTGGAAACTAGAAAATGCTTATTTTTGGCCCCTTTTGGCCCCTAATTCCTAAACGTTTCAGGCAATTACCCCAAACTCAATTCCAGCTTTCCTTTGTGATATGGAACCTTGTAGTACAATTTCAGAAAGATCCATACACTTACAAACAAGTTATTGTCATGAAACTAGAAAAATGCTTGTTTTTGCCCCTTTTGGCCCCTAATTCCTAAAATTTTGAGGCAATTACCCCAAAATCAATCCCAGCATTCCCTTTGTGATATGGAACCTTGTGGTACAATGTCAGAGAGATCCATACACTAACACACAAGTTATGTCTGGAAGTTACAAAATGCTTATTTTGGCCCCTTTTGGCCCCTAATTCCTTAACTGTTGGTACCATAACCCCAAAATCAATCCCAACCTTCCTTTTGTGATATTGAACCTTATGGTAAAATTTCATAGAGATCCATTCACTTAAACTAAAGTTAGAGTGCGAAACCAATGCATCTTCGGACGACGACACCCGACGACGATTTACGACGACGCCAACGCCATACCAATATACGACCACAAAATTTGCAAAAGAAAGACCAAAAGCAAGTCTTCTAAGATTTGTGTTTGTATTAAAGCTTCAATAAATTATTAGTATGAATTTAGATATGATTATGATGGACTTGTGTTTCAGACAGTAACGTTACACACACACACACACACACACACAGTAACGCTTTAGTTGCAAATAATACATGGACATCAGGACGAGAACTTGATGGTATATGTGATATGCATGACTTAATAAAGGCAACAGTAGTATACTGCTGTTCAAATTCATAAATCGATTGAGAAAAACAAACCGGGTTACAAACTAAAACTGAGGGAAACACATCAAATATAAGAGGAGAACAAAGACACAACAGAAACACTAAAATGCAACACACACAGAAACGAACTATAAGATAACAATAGCCATTTTCCTGACTTGGTACAGGACATTTTAAGAAAAAATGGTGGGTTGAACCTGGTTTTGTGGCTAGCCAAAAGTGAAATCACAAAAATACTGAACTCCGAGGAAAATTCAAAAGGAAAAGTCCCCAATCAAATGGCAAAATCAAAAAAAACAAAACAAACAAACAAACACATCAAACGAATGGATAACAACTGTCATATTCCTGACTTGGTACAGGCATTTTCTTATGTAGAAAATGGTGGATTGAACCTGGTTTTATAGCTAGCTAAACCTCTCACTTGTATGACAGTCGATCAAATTCCATTATATTGACAACGATGCATGAACAAAACAAACAGACACAATAGGTAAAATGTCAAAATAGGGGTATAATGGCAATGTTAAATATAACAATAAAATGACAACATTACATGACAGGACTACAATACAAATAAATGGAAGAACATACAGGACAGAGAGACACACAAATAAAAAATACAATAGAACATTATGACAAGCTAATAGTTATCAAAGGTGCCAGGCCTAAAGATGAAGAGCATTGATGACCCAAAATTCCAAAAAGTTGTGCCAATTACGGCTAGGTTATCTGCTTAAGTTTGATAACTGATATGAATATAGACACTGATTTGTATTCTATAGACAGATACCTTCATCCGGTTTTATCATTCTAGTTCAGTCCGAAGAGGCATGTCAATCTATTCAGAAAAGAATTCTAACTCTGAGCAAACTGGTCTTTACAATCAAGTCCAGCATTGTAAGCTGAGAGGCTGCAGCAGTTTTACTAATTCTAAGTCGGTTGGTCTTCCTGAATTAAAGCATCATCTACAATTGTTCCAGTAGCTTTGTGGAACATTTTCTTAATAACGATATATTTAACATCTTTCATAGCTGTTTGCCAACTTTTGTGGTAGAGTTTTTATGTTTTATTGTTCGGGAGGAAAACTGACAATCCTAGTCAACTAATATTCAAACACACCTACCAAGCATGTGCGGGTTTGAAGTCACAACCTTAGTGTTGACTGGCTAGTGATATATGAGATGACTGACTACTTAGACCACTGGGGCACAGAGGACCCTCGCAATTAAGGAGGAATAGTTTGCAAACACGCCAACGCTATCTCTATTAATCAATTAGCAGCGGACTGGTGGTTCATAGAATCAAAATTAATATATTTTGACCTCTTTCTTCTCATATCGAATTGATGTTGTTTTATGTATTTTTTCTGTCTATTTTATTTTGCAATTAATTTGATTATTTCACAAAATCATTGATATAATATAAGTCAAAATTTATATCAGTTAATGAACATTATTTCATATCGGTTAAGAATTAGTTTCTCTTATTGATAAAAGGGGCCACATGGCATTCTTTATTCTTCAGTAATAAATTCCATCCGTCATTAACAGAACAAAACGTTAACGGACCAGAAAACCGGTCGGTAACGGACTTTTATATGTTAATGACCGTGGGGCGTGGTTTCTCTGTTAATGACTGGTGGGCGCGGTTTCCTGTTAAGAGAGATGTCCTTTAATTAAACAGTTTCCTGTTTTCAATTTTATATTTAAGTTGTTGAATTGTTTACCCTATGTTTTCGTAAATTATGAAATTATAGAAAACTTTATTTAGTATTCATATACCATGTCTGGAACTATTATACTACTTAGTATAATAGTCCCAGACCATGTATACTGAAAATTGCACTTAAAATGAATGGCAGTGACTTATAGCTACATGTTACTATATGTACATTACTACGACTGGTCTTCACTCTTTGCTATAGAAATCGTACAATAACTCGAGTTTGCTTTGAACATTTTGAATTTATGAGAATTTATGAAAACATGGTTCCTCAATGAAATAAACATAATAGTTATTGAAGAACTGGTCATTATCGTGATACATGGACTGCCCATAGGACAGTGGTATTGACTGCGACAGCGATAATGACCTCGCCACGGCTCAGTCATTATCACTGTCTTAGTCAATACCACTGTCCTGTGGGCAGTCCATATATCACGATAATGACCAGTTGTTCAATAATTATTATGTCATTAACATATTTAAGAGCTGACGGTACGATATTACACTCGTCCATTTGTATTTAAAATATCCTGTAGGGTAATACCGTACACCCACTTCCAGTCCGTTTTATTGGAAATTGTTGCACTTATACTACATGGAAAAGTGTCTGTCAATTCAAAACTATTTCTGGCATTCAGTTTTCATCAGTTTTCTAAATTTCGATTAAAATAGAAAGTTCTTATATTAAATTAATCAAACTTAAAATTTACACAAATCTGGTGACTTTTGGACGAGATCATCTTCTCGAAACACCCATGAACAAAACTTTCCGACAAACGGCAAATATGTACATATTCTATGATAAAAATTGTAAAACATGAACATACAAGGTTATACATATCTTATCATCAGTAAAAATATTAAAACACACTTTATTTCTCAATTTTATCAGAAAACAAGCGAAATGTAATATGTACGGTAATTATCCGCCTGTACGAAATTACCGGATCGACTCTAGAAATTTTGCCTACTTTCTGCACTCTCACCCAGGACAGATGGAAAATAAGAGAATCCTCTGTTGTAGTGTACTTATACAGATCAATTCGACATTACAGAATCTAATGCATTCTGGGTAATATTTCTAAAAGTGCACACCAAACTGTAGTAATTTGTTTAAAACGTTCTACGTTGAAGCAGGGACCGCTGTGCGTCGCCAATGTCGCAATTTGCGATTTTTATTTCATCTGGCGACAAAATACGGCTGCTGGTGATATTTCTGGCGCCAGCATTTTCCTATGTAAAATTTTCATTTCTTGACAATATCGATCTTCATTTTAATTGGTAAAGTTAAAAAAATAAGTTGTAAAAATTTTTACCTGGCGACAAGTTTATGACTTTGTTTACGACCCCAAGCTAATCAACAGTTACAACAGGTGCCATAATCTGTTGTTACAGGTAATCCATTTATCGGATGGGTCATTAATGATCATCAACATTAATTAATTCAAATAGAATTGGTCAGTCGGCATTTTGTCTTTGAAGAAATGGTCATACCGCACGACTCCACAATTTGCAATGTTTACCGTAGTTGTATGAAGAAAGCGTAACTGTCAGGAAATCGAAAACCATAATCAACTTGTTAAAAATATCGCTTTATTTATTTCCGTTGAAAAATAGCAAATTCAGACGAAATTTGTCTTTGACTGCCCTCAGTTACGATACGAAAATAACAAAACCGACCGCCATTGTTCACCTTGTCACTTGTTCTACGTACTGTTTATAATCCTCCAAAGAAGGAGCACACCGAATAAAGAAAGATAACTCAATTTTACTTTTTCTAATCATTGAGATACCTACTTTAGACATGTCTAAGATATTTCTACATAGTTCTTGCTTTAGAATTTACATGTTTAGGTCAGTTGAGTTATGGGAAGAGTTAAAGAGGGTCTTAGTAGCAGTATGGGTAGGATGCCTTTTGTCATCTTTTTCTGCATTCTTTTTTTAATACAAATTTTCACTATTCTGTAAATTTAAACACCTCTTATTTTATTTTCTTCATTCAATTACCCATTTTTTCTATACTTTATAATTTAATTTAAAGACATTTTCTCTATTTTGTAGAATATACAGACCATAAGCTAATTTATATTCTTCTACATATGAAATACTGACATAAGAAAATAAACATGATAAAATACACATGTTGTTTTGTTGTATGTATATAAACCCTATGCAATAACTTACTTAGTATTACATGTTAAATTATGTAAAGTGCAGGCTGAGTGCATAAGAAATTTAAATTGAACATTGTTTAAATTTTGGTAGACTAAATAAAGACTCTAGCTGGTTCTAAAGTTTTCAAAACTGGCGACAAAATATAGGAGCTGGCGATTTTCTGGCTCCAACTTTTGGGAGCCAGAGCAGCCCCTGTGAAGACCGTGCTTTGACCTATAATGGTTTACTTTTATAAATTTTGACTTGGATGGAGAGTTGTCTCATTGGCACTCATACCACATCTTCTTATATCTATAAACAATGGAAATTTAACCAATGATGTAAAGTTATTTTCTTTTGGTGTAAGAACAATGAGATTACCAATAATCTCTTTAGATTCTGAAAAGGAGAATTTAAATGCATATTTTTTTTTTAATAAAACATACAATGAATACAACTGGATTGTCCATAGGATTATTTTGATGGGTTCTTTTTGTAGTCCTTCCCTAAGTAGATGCAGTAGAGTACTTTTATAATGCTATGTGTGTTCTAGATTAATGTAAAAAAACGGTAAATAAGAAAACATGGAATGTAGGGTATGAACCAACAAAAGCAACTCAACAGCATATTAGACCAAGTCTTGTTACAGAAAACCAAACTTCACTTCAAAACTATAATAAAAGGTCAAACAAATAGGGAAGATACTTCCTCACCATTCTTACCAAAAATTGAAATTTATTTATGTGATTTTCATGAGCAGAAATAAAACAAATACTGGTATAAAAACTTATATCTTCTCATACATGAAAACATAAGGTGAGTTTGTAACTCATGAAAATAAATCGCTGTGAAGTTAGATAGAAAGAGATAAAAGCCAAACACTATTTGGTTTTCTGTAATCTACAATTTTTACTCTTAGTATTTATCTACAACTCACTATTTTGAAATCTAATGAATTCAAGTAATATTTTCAAAATATGCCATATGATTGGCTACCAACATCAAAATTTCCACCAATCAAAAAAGGGCTGTTCCATTAAAAAAACATGGGACTCTGGGAAATCTCAACTATAGGTGGGTGTCAATTACAGTGGAAATCTAAGTAAAATTCTAAAGGTGGATACCCAGTTTTGAAAGTGCCTTCCCTGGTTACAATGTTTTATGGAGCAGTCCAAATGCTAGTTTCACTTTAAGTTTACAAAAAATGAAATCACCTAAAGTCCTTTAGAATCTCCTACCTCTGATAAAGTTTTTCCTTTTTCTGCAATGGATCAGCCAGAACGAGATAGATCCTTTGTCCAGGTTTAACTCCATCAGGGGCCATATATCCTTCCTCATCACCAAACTTGTGTTGTAAATAAGTCAGCAATAGATTCTCATAGGCCTACAAAATACAAACAATATCACCTTGTAGAGAACCACTGTATTTTAGTAATTACATAACTAGAGGCTCTAAAGAGCCTGTGTCGCTCACGTAGGGCTAAGTGCATCTTCAACAATGGACTGTCTCAAACATTGTGGACTAGAATACAATTCATAACAAAAATCTCTTTTTTGTTGATCTTGTATTCCAGATCATCTTTTTTGTCTGAAATCTCTCTCTATCTTCTTTAGCTCTTGCCCAAAACATACAAAAGGGTAAATAAAAATCGTCATTTAAGGGCAATCACTCCTATCAAGACTCTACTAATGATTTGACTTATTTGTAGAAATTATCTTGTTGATTATTTTTGCTATTTAAAGTGTCTATCTATCTTTAAAATTTATAGTTTTCAGAATAATAGGCAAAAATGCAAAATATTGGTAAAAATTGTCATTAAAGTTATTACTCCAAAAAGGTGTTGACTAACAATTTCTTCAATATAACAGGCAAAAACACTAAAAAATTGTGTAAAATTCAAAGCAAGTGGAGATATCACTATAATCATTTACCATACAAGTTAAGGTTCCGTTTGGATTAAACCTCCACTGTTGGTAAGTGTTGGCAGACATCTTCTTCTGTACTGTTACCACAAATCCATTCAGTGGAGAGTTTTTCCCTGACCATGGTACATCTACTCTAGTGTCTGACACTGTTAGGCAAAGTTGTGGACAGCATTTAGCATATATGTTTCCTTTCTGTGAAAAAATACATTAAATTTAATTTGTAAATTAAAAAATATTCCCCGAACAATTTCATGACACTTTGCACAAGTTTAATACTTTTTGTGAAATTCTAAGAATCTAGGTGGAAAACTGTAGGAGGAGTTATTACAGTTTTACGTAAGTTTTGCTGAAAAATAACTATCTTCCCAACTATAAAAAAAAAATCCTCAAATAAATTCATAATACAGGTAAACTACTTCAATGTTTGTGCAATCTTTTTGTGAAGTTTCAAGGATATGGGTTGAAAACTATAGAAGTTGGCCTTTATTCTGCATTTGTTTTGCCCATTAAATTCTATTCTTTAAACTCAATCCAGACCCTGGGCCTGTAGTGCATAAGAAATTTAAATTGAACATTGTTTAAATTTTGGTAGACTAAATAAAGACTCTAGCTGGTTCTAAAGTTTTCAAAACTGGCGACAAAATATAGGAGCTGGCGATTTTCTGGCTCCAACTTTTGGGAGCCAGAGCAGCCCCTGTGAAGACCGTGACTTTGACCTATAATGGTTTACTTTTATAAATTTTGACTTGGATGGAGAGTTGTCTCATTGGCACTCATACCACATCTTCTTATATCTATAAACAATGGAAATTTAACCAATGATGTAAAGTTATTTTCTTTTGGTGTAAGAACATTGAGATTACCCATAGTCCTTTAGATTCTGAAAAGGCGAATTTAAATGCATTTTTTTTAATAAAACATACAATGAATACAACTGGATTGTCCATAGGATTATTTTGATGGGTTCTTTTGTAGTCCTTCCCTAAGTAGATGCAGTAGAGTACTTTTATAATGCTATGTGTGTTCTAGATTAATGTAAAAAAACGGTAAATAAGAAAACATGGAATGTAGGGTATAAACCAACAAAAGCAACTCAACAGCATATTAGACCAAGTCTTGTTACAGAAAACCAAACTTCACTTCAAAACTATAATAAAAGGTCAAACAAATAGGGAAGATACTTCCTCACCATTCTTACCAAAAATTGAAATTTATTTATGTGATTTTCATGAGCAGAAATAAAACAAATACTGGTATAAAAACTTATATCTTCTCATACATGAAAACATAAGGTGAGTTTGTAACTCATGAAAATAAATCGCTGTGAAGTTAGATAGAAAGAGATAAAAGCCAAACACTATTTGGTTTTCTGTAATCTACAATTTTTACTCTTAGTATTTATCTACAACTCACTATTTTGAAATCTAATGAATTCAAGTAATATTTTCAAAATATGCCATATGATTGGCTACCAACATCAAAATTTCCACCAATCAAAAAAGGGCTGTTCCATTAAAAAAACATGGGACTCTGGGAAATCTCAACTATAGGTGGGTGTCAAGTGGAAATCTAAGTAAAATTCTAAAGGTGGATACCCAGTTTTGAAAGTGCCTTCCCTGGTTACAATGTTTTATGGAGCAGTCCAAATGCTAGTTTCACTTTAAGTTTACAAAAAATGAAATCACCTAAAGTCCTTTAGAATCTCCTACCTCTGATAAAGTTTTTCCTTTTTCTGCAATGGATCAGCCAGAACGAGATAGATCCTTTGTCCAGGTTTAACTCCATCAGGGGCCATATATCCTTCCTCATCACCAAACTTGTGTTGTAAATAAGTCAGCAATAGATTCTCATAGGCCTACAAAATACAAACAATATCACCTTGTAGAGAACCACTGTATTTTAGTAATTACATAACTAGAGGCTCTAAAGAGCCTGTGTCGCTCACGTAGGGCTAAGTGCATCTTCAACAATGGACTGTCTCAAACATTGTGGACTAGAATACAATTCATAACAAAAATCTCTTTTTTGTTGATCTTGTATTCCAGATCATCTTTTTTGTCTGAAATCTCTCTCTATCTTCTTTAGCTCTTGCCCAAAACATACAAAAGGGTAAATAAAAATCGTCATTTAAGGGCAATCACTCCTATCAAGACTCTACTAACGATTTGACTTATTTGTTAAAACAAGCATTCTGAGAGTATTGCATGGCAATACATAGTCCCCACCGGTTAAAAATTCATTGTACTGGAACAAAATGCTAATCTATAACTTGTCATGGTGTAAACTTTATCACAAATATTAAGTCAATATCTTCAAGCATGACAAAAAAAAGGGTGGAAAACTGATTATTTGGGTGAATTTTCTAAGTCCAAGGACCATAACTCTGCACAAAATCATCAGACCAGAAAAAATCAGAACTGATCTGCAACTTATTCTAATTATGTGAGCCTAAAGTCCCTTCGACTTCGCCGGGGGAATAATAAATGGGAATAACGAAAATTTCAGCAATTTTTCCATTTGTAAATGAGCATAACTCTCGTGACACTACCCAAATTCATACTTGAACCGAGTTTTGTAGTAATAATGTCCATGGGACACAAATGATGCCCCGCTGCATATAACGTTATAAAGGGACATAACTCAAGAAAGATAAAAGTGACACTACCCAAATTCATACTTGAACCGAGTTTTGTAGTAATAAGCATCGAAAATTTCAGGTAAATGAGCATAACTCTTGAAAGGTAAAAGTGACGCCACCCAAATTCAAACTAGATCTGTGTTTTGTGGTAATAAGCATTGTGTATAAGTTTCATAACATTTGGTTGAGGCAAACTTAAGTTAGAGAATGGAAACCAATTGCAGGACGTACAGACGTAAGGATGTACAGATGTACAGATGGACAAAGTTAGAGAAGGGACAAAATTTCAGCAAAGATAAAAGTGACACTACCCAAATTCATACTTGAACCGAAACGAAAAACTTTAGTTAGAGAACGGAAACGAAAATTTCAGCAATTTTTCCATTTGTAAATGAGCATAACTCTTGAAAGGTAAAAGTGACGCCACCCAAATTCAAACTAGATCTGTGTTTTGTGGTAATAAGCATTGTGTATAAGTTTCATAACATTTGGTTGAGGCAAACTTAAGTTAGAGAATGAAACCAATTGCAGGACTACAGATCGTAAGGATGTACAGATGTACAGATGGAATTGTGTATAAGTTCAAGGGTAAAACTTAATTAAAAATATTTTAAATCTTAACAAGTGTGGACACAGAGATATGTCTTATGGTACCAAATATATTCAGTGGAGAGTTCTTCCTCACCATGGTACATCTTGTGTCTGATACTGTTAGGCAAAATTGTGGCCTGCATTTAGCAAATATGTAAACTTTCTGTTTTTGTTAACAAAATTTTGTCATATGATGTACCTAATCTCTCACTATAAAATGGAACCAAAGACTCAAATGACACAGAATTTTTCCTAAACAATGGAAATTGTTTCATAATGCACATTTAAATAAATGGAAATATATAGATTTCACCACTGCAACAGTGATGATATTTCTCCACTCGAGACAGTTAAATTTAAATATTTAAAGCACGAGGCTCGCCGAGCTTTTAAATAATTAAAATTTAACTGTTGAGAGTGGAGAAATATCGTAATAGATGAGTTAGAGTGGTGGAATCTGTTTCTAATGATTTTTATCCTTCCTTTTAAAAGATTTGCAGAAAGTTGTGTTCTTTATATGTGACGTCATATCAGGCATGGTCGCCTTTTTCATGACGTCACAATAGGAATTTCAGAAGAAACCAAGAAAATTTGACGACAGAATTGAATTTCAACCAATCATTTGCGAGAACAGATATTTCACTAGTAAGGAGAAATATTTTCTACACCGATCAAGACATGTGAAAATAGCACAAAAATTAAAGAAATAAATTGTAATACATGGGAAAGAAATCTTCAATATTTGTGAAACTTTTGTTAAGTTTCAAAGATCTGGACTGAAATCCATAGTAGTTTGTAGCACAAAATGTCAATTTAAAAGTGTCTGTAAATTAAAAATATTCCTCGAACAATTCCATGACACCATGTGCACAACTTGAATACTTTCTGTGAAATTCTAAAGATCTGGGTGAAAAACTGTAGGAGGAGTTATTACAGTATTTTGTAAAATTGCTAAAAATTAATATCTTCCCAAATATAAAAAAAATCCTCAAATAAATTCATAATACAGGTAAACTACTTCAATGTTTGTGCAATCTATTTGTGAAGTTTCAAGGATATGGGTTGAAAACTATAGAAGTTGGCCTTTATTCTGCATTTGTTTTGCCCATTAAATTCTATTCTTTAAACTCAATCCAGACCCTGGGCCTGTAGTATTGATCCATATATTCAGTCTTTATTCTGCATTTGTTTTGTCCATTATTCTCTATTCTTTAAACTCAATCCAGACCCTCTTGTATTGATAAAGTTACCTTTGATATAATCCATGACTGAGTTTCCATAGGCCAGAAATCTTTTTGTCCCTTTTTTAGTTTATGATTAACAACAAGCTCTGGGTACAATGCAAAGTCTTCCTTTGTCTGAAAATATAAATTAGCAAAAAAAATCTCAATATATGTTTTAAGGGAGTTCGCTTCTCAGTTTCAAAATAATAAGCTTTTCAAAACACTAGTTTATATTGATAGGGGATTAATAAAGGAATCAAAAAAGCAAAAAAATATATAGGTCAATGTGCTTGTTTTCGAGATATTAGCCATTGAAATTTTGGCAGGAAAATATTCTCTCTTGATTTTTCATAGCTTTATCATTGACAAGTTAAAGTTCTCAAAACTATTAAAAATAATTAAAATTTTATAAGACTTTTACAGATGGCTTATCATTATACATGTAAAAGATTTTTTAAAAGAAAAATGGGGGTCAATGGGCAAATTTTTTTAAGGCATACAAATGGATAAAACCAGAGGATTCCGAAAATCTGACAGAAATTCCAAAACATGACAAGCGAACATCCTTAAAACAAATTATATATTTTTGTGCGTCATACCAATCTTTTGAGTTAAGCCAAATGCAACTGATTTAAATAGTTTGTTCTTATGTCGTGCTGTTACACCACTGTCCCAGATTAGTGGGAGGGTTGAGCACTCACAAACATGTACATGTTTAACCCTTCCTTCTTTATGTGCCTGTCCCAAGTCAGGATCCTTAGTAGTTCAGATGTTGTCATTGGTTCATGTCTGTTCTATTTGTTTTAAATTTGGTTATTTGTTTTCTATCTGGGCCTTTTATAGCTGACTATATGGTATGGGTTTTTCTCATTGTTGAAGGTCATTAAAAAATTTGTAAGGGTTCCATGGAACCCAGTGTCTCGCCTACTTTTGCTGTTAATCGCAGGCTCAACAAAATGAGGAAAAAATCAATAAAAATATTCCTTTAGATACTATCTTTTGATTGTAAGAAGCTTCTGTCAAAGTTTGGTATAAATCCAGGATAGTTTATGAATCTAATAAATGTTTTAAAAACTTTAACTGCAGACTGTATTTAATGTTAACTGGAAGAAAACTAAGTCCATTTATAAGTAAAATACGGATAAACAGGTACAAAAATTTTAACAAAATTTCCTTCTAGATACTAGCTTTTGATCATAAACAAGCTTCTGTCCAAGTTTGGTACAAACCCAGGATAGTTTAAGAAAGTTATTAAAATTTCAAAACTTTAACCACAGAGTGAATGTAATGTTTCCGGCAGAAAAACTAAGTCCATTTACAAGTAGAATACGGAAAACAGGAATTTTATTTTACAAAATTTACTTCTGGATACTATCTTATGATCATAAACAAGCTTCTGTCCAAGTTTGGTAGAAATCCAGGATAGTTTAAGAAAGTTATTAAAATTTCAAAAACTTTAACCACAGAGTGAATATTTGTGACGCCGCCCCGACGACGGAATGTAGGATCGCTATGTCTCGCTTTTCGACTAAAGTCGAAGGCTTGACAAAAATGAAAATTAAACAGTATTTTATAAATTTCAATCCACTTTTGATGAACTTCATAGATATGTATAGCCCTAGCTTTTATATAGAAAAAATTAGGAAGGAAGGAAAAATCTAACTTTATCAAATTCAAAATGTAAAGTTATCTAATTTCTGCTCTAGCTTTCTAACATGCAATCAAACTTGATAGGAGGGCATCATAATTTCATATAACTGATTGGAAATTAACTAACTTTGGATTGTTATTTACATGGACTACTCTTAGAATGAGAACTGGAATAATGGTTGGACTAGAAATGGACTAATTATGGAATGGACTTGAAATGGCCTGTAATTCAGTGGTTGTCGTTTGTTGCTATATATCATATTTGTTTTTCATTCATTGTTTTGTACATAAATCAGGCCGTTAGTTTTCTCGTTTGAATTGTTTTACATTTGTCATGTTGGGGCCTTTTATAGCTGACTATGCAGTATGGGTTTTCTCCTTGTTGAAGGCTGTACAGTGACCTATAGTTGTTAACTTCTATGTCATGTGGTCTCTGGTGGAGCGATTATACAACATCTTCTTTTTTTATAATTATGGATTGGAACTGGAAATGGACTCATTTATATTAATATGAATTGGACTGGAAATGAACTAATTATGGATTAAAACTGGAAAGGAACTAATTCTGGATTGGACTGGAAATGGAAAAATTATGGATTGAACAGTAATTGGACCAACCTTAGACTGTAGGTAATGAGATCTTGAATCCACTTCTGATGAACTTGCCAAATCAACAGCTCTAGCTTTCTCATATTCATTAGACTTGGCAGGATATGTTGGAGGGAAGCCTATGTGAACATCCCATTCATTTTGTAAACTGAAAAAAATAATTGTCATAAGAGAGAAACTATGTGAACATTCCATTCAATTAGTACACTGAAAGATAATACTGTTAAGGATGTAGTCAGGTCAGGTTTAGGAATTTTTGTCAGACATTGTTTATTTTCGTAAATTTTTCTTCCGCTGCCATTGAAATATTTATGTAAACTACGGATCGAAACCGGACCAGAATTCCGCATTTTTACGATAATAACTACAGATGCACACATGGCACAGTAAAAATGATCACATAAGAGAAAACTACGCATTCCACACACATTAACAGACTATTTATTAGATATATTTGCTAAATGTATTCTTTTTGAAAATGTATTGTTTTAATATACTGACTAAAGTAGCTTAACTTTGTTAAAAATATATATCATTTTGATATAAAGAAACAACTGGGACTAATTCATTGAGTACCATGAAACAATGAATTTCATAGGCATGATAAAGAAAAAAGTTTTTTAATTGAAATTTTATTGCTATATGATACTTTCTCTTCCTTTTATATAAAACCAGTTCTTTTTTTTTGCTAGATATTTAGTATTGTATATATACAGGTTGCACTATAACAAACCATTCATTCATTCATTCATTCATTCATTCATTCATTTAGTTGAGTAGGTAGGGTAACTGGAACCACAAATATATTTTTATTTGGCCCAAGAGGAAAAAATTTGATTTTGATTTTTGGTGTTTTAAAGCCACTTTTAAGCACCACTTTTGGGCTATTTCGTGGCGGCCAGTTTTTATTGGTGGAGGAAGCCGGAGTGCCCGGAGAAAACCACCGACCTTCGATAGGAAAACTGACAATCCTAGTCAATTAAGACTGGAGTCGAGTGCACCCGCACGAGCGGGGTTCGAACTCACAACCTCAGTGTTGACTGGCTAGTGATTACAGTAGTAACTACTTAGACCACTCGGCCACCGAGGCCCCTCCCAAGAGGAAAAAAAATAATTCTGTAACTATAAATGAATATAGAAAACATAAACTGAAACAACTGTTATCATGGTTAAAGTTTAATTGTATACTCAGTTATGAATTGAACAATATAAACATATATAACATAAAGGAAATAGATCATTGCCGCGACATGTCAAATGACATTGAAAAAAAATACAGTTTATTTTTTTACACCAAATGTGATGCTATCCAAAATTTCTGGGGAGAACACTGAGGATAAAATATTTTGCTCCATATCACCCACTTTTCTTTTCATAGAAGACTTCAATAGCTCATAAAAAGGTCATTTCCAAAATTTAAGCAGATTCTAGACTTTTTTTACCATTTGAGACCCAATGCAAATAATGCCAATGCTAAGTATAAGGTAAAAGTCTGAGTCAGCTTTTTCTTAACATTGAGATAAAAATTGGAAAAGGAACTTAATTAAAATTACCTTAAACCAAATCCTTTGACCTGCATATGCCTGTAATAATTGCCACTCGACTTTTATCCACCATTTAGCAATAAATATATAAATAAGTAGATGTGGTATGACTGCCAATGAGACAACTCTCCATAAGAAATCAAAATGACATAGAAGTTAACAACTATAGTAAAAGGCCCCCAAATGACAAATGTATAAACAATTCAAGCGAGGAAACTAACAACCTGATTTATGTACAAAACAATAAATGAAAAACAAATATGATATACGACAACAGTTGGAATACAGGCTTCTGACAGATACATACAGAATGTGGCGGGGTATAACATGTTTGCTGGTGCCAACCCTCCCCTCCTAACCTGGGACAGTAATAAGCTTATTACTATAAAACTATCCATCATGTACATGAGTATACCAACTCTCTCACCCCTCAATACTATCTGGTTAATTTGTTTATCTCCCCCATATTTCTTGAAGCAAATAACCAGGTAGTATACTACATCTGCATCAAGTTTTACATTATTATTTAAGCCATTTGGAAGGAGTTACTCTTTAAATGCATCTGGTCAGATAGGCAGACAGATGGACAGACTGGTAAAGAAAGTCATTCCTATATACTCCCACTCCCCCCTTTTTTAGTAAATGAAACATTTTAGTTAAATCTTACTTGTAATCGCTATATTCACGTATTGAATCTGTCATTAATTGTTTTCTGATACACAAAGTTTTGTCTCCCATATCATAACACTCAGCTTCATCAAACTGTATCTGTAACATCCAAGCTGTAAAAACAAACATTATCATATGTCACATAGAATATCACGTTTAATATGTTCAAAAATGTATGACAAATTTAACATCTACCAAGATGTAAGTTAGATTTAATATGTACCGTAATCGGGCTTGCATAGTTCGCACCGGTACATAGTCCGCACCCCCTTCTCCCCACAAAATTTTTGGTAAACTTTTTGTAACTGTTAGAAAAGGTCTACTGAATTTCAAATCATGTGTGGTCGAATGCTGTTTTCTTGGAAAACCCTATTTTCCATCAACAAACAGAAGCTAAAACTGCTTGTAAATGATTCTAAAACCCTTCACAATTGTTAAAATAAGTCTAAATCACACAAAAAACAATTTAGAAACTTGTGTTTATGTTTAAACCGGAAGTTTGAAAAGCACGTCTAAAAGAAGAGAAAAACGGTGAGTCGAAATCGATACATACTAGATATCAATATAATACGACTTTGAGAGTAAAACAGTTCCATCCTGATGTAAAATAGTGTTCAATATATCTATCACATTAATGTTTGAAGGGTTTTAAGCTAATAAATAACATATTAGTCAGTATGAAACACCATAACGGAACGATACAATAACCGATTACGTTACACATCGTAAGCTGGTTTACGGTTGTCTTTTTACTTTTTTGTACAGTTTCATTCAAGCAGATACCAGTTTATTTTATAAGCAATGCTGTACTAAGATGCAAGTTAAATTTAATATGTACCAAGATGCAAGTTAAATTTAATATGTACCAAGATGCAAGCTAAATTTTAATATGTACCAAGATGCAAGTTAAATTTAATATGTACCAAGATTCAAGTTAAATTTAATATGTACCAAGATTCAAGTAAAATTTTATATGTTTTGGGGGTTGCTTTTGTTTAATCTTATAAGTGTCTCTTCATGACATAAACTCTAAATTTGCAGCTTAGTTTTTTTCTGGTGAGGTTTATCTAACTTGAAATCTATGCATTTAAAATAAACAAAACTTACTGAATGGATTTATAAATGGTTCTCCAAAAGACACCCATATTTCCTGATCATATTCAAGGTAAAAACATCTTTGATATCATTCCATACTGATCATATATATTTGAGGCTACAGGAAGAATCTTTGGTCTGACAGGGTTAGCTAGCAGTCTGTTGGATGACAAATCATCTAAAAGCTGAGAAATAATTAAAACTGTAAAATAAGTGATCTTCTGATCTGACATTGTCAACATTAATTTAACACTAAGATTTTCAGAAAAATTAGATCAAAGGCTTTTATTGCCAGGTTCTTAAACAATGAAGGATAATCTAGACTAAACAATTAAATATTTGGAAAATAACTAAGTTCCCAAGTCTGGGAAAATGAGATAAAATCAAGTTAATTAATGGGTTCATACACTACAAAAGTCAAAAAGTCTGAAAAGACCAGTTTTTGTCTTGATTTGCATGAACTTTTACTCGACATTCTCCAAAAGTATGACTTGTGTCTTAATTTTTCTTGACAAATTTTCATTTATATCAAATTTGCATGAAATTTACTCGACATATTCTCGACATTCTGAATATGGTCTTAAAATTTCTTGACAAATTCTTGACATTTGAATACTGTCTTGAAATTTCTCGACATATTCTCGACACTCTTATTTTTCTCAGTATGGCTTGACATATTCTGAACATTTTGAATTGTGTCTTAAATTTACTTGACAGTTCTGAGTTTTACAAATCATGACCAATATTCATGATATAACTTTAATCTTTATTTCTCTTTAAATAATATACTGTTGTTTCAAGTTACACTTTTACAACAAATATGAAAGTTGGGCATGTAAAATAATTGAAAATTTGGGTATATAAATATTTTTACAAATGCAAATAACAGATGGACAGACTGGTAAAGAAAGTCATTCCTATATACTCCCTCCCCCTTTTTAGTAAATGAAACATTTTAGTTAAATCTTACTTGTAATCGCTATATTCACGTATTGAATCTGTCATTAATTGTTTTCTGATACACAAAGTTTTGTCTCCCATATCATAACACTCAGCTTCATCAAACTGTATCTGTAACATCCAAGCTGTAAAACAAACATTATCATATGTCACATAGAATATCACGTTTAATATGTTCAAAATGTATGACAAATTTAACATCTACCAAGATGTAAGTTAGATTTAATATGTACCGTAATCGGGCTTGCATAGTTCGCACCGTACATAGTCCGCACCCTTCTCCCCACAAAATTTTTGGTAAACTTTTTGTAACTGTTAGAAAAGGTCTACTGAATTTCAAATCATGTGTGGTCGAATGCTGTTTTCTTGGAAAACCCTATTTTCCATCAACAAACAGAAGCTAAAACTGCTTGTAAATGATTCTAAAACCCTTCACAATTGTTAAAATAAGTCTAAATCACACAAAAAACAATTTAGAAACTTGTGTTTATGTTTAAACCGGAAGTTTGAAAAGCACGTCTAAAAGAAGAGAAAAAACGGTGAGAGTCGAAATCCGTACATACTAGATATCAATATAATACGACTTTGAGAGTAAAACAGTTCCATCCTGATGTAAAATAGTGTTCAATATATCTATCACATTAATGTTTGAAGGGTTTTAAGCTAATAAATAACATATTAGTCAGTATGAAACACCATAACGGAACGTACAATAACCGATTACGTTACACATCGTAAGCTGGTTTACGGTTGTCTTTTTTACTTTTTTTGTACAGTTTCATTCAAGCAGATACCAGTTTATTTTTATAAGCAATGCATTGAAAAGAAACGAAATTTGTTATGAAGCGCAAATTCTTAAATTTATCAATATTAATTTGATATTGAATAATAACTTATTAATATGGATTAGGTAAAATTATTAGTTTGAAAAATGATAAGAGCACCCTCTATAATATCAATAACGAAAAATAAACCACCTCGCAAAATTGAATTTTTTCTCTTACTGTAAACAGGGAAATTTTCGCGGCAGTTTTATTTTCGCTATTTTCGCGACCGCGATAATTTCAAGGAAACTCTAATTCATAAAATGAAGACCATACATGTGCTTATATGAAAAGGATATGTAGGGGACCAATGTATAACACCATTTTACAGACGACAGATCTATACCTAAAATCATAACTGTATTTCTAAATGAAAAGCAATGTTAGAAATCATGACTTTACTCAAGTTAATCTTATTAAAATGGAAGACATCTCAAGCAAGTTGACAATCACATTACGGACATTACGGATATTGTTATGTAAACAACACTTGTTACAAATATGTAAATGACACCTGTCAATCAGTTTTAAACATACTACCTCGTTGATCTTCTACAAAGATTAATCAGATCAAAAGATCGATTAATTAGCATTAATCCTGACAGCAATTTATTTTAATTTACTCTTAATTAGGTCTTCTTTTCTGTTATTGTGTATGTGTTTTTACAAGCAAACATGACACAACTTTTAATCTCCTTTAACATTAATGAACCGAAAACAAAAGATTTCTGATTGATTTTATCACTTGATTTACGATACATGTAAAGCTTTTCACTTTCTTAATCATTTATGAAAATATTTATATAGGTCACAGGGAAATCGCGAATTCAAAACGGCGCAAATTAAGATTGTGTTAATAAATCGCGAAATAAAGACGGCGCAAAAATTTCCCGGTTTACAGTATTTCTTGCTAATGGTACTAACCACAGACTATACAAGCCTTTTAACGGTACCAAGATGTAAGTTAGATTTAATATGTAACAAGATGTAAGTTAGATTTAATATGTACCAAGATGCAAGTTAAATTTTTAATATGTACCAAGATGCAAGTTAAATTTAATATGTACCAAGATGCTAGTTAAATTTAATATGTACCAAGATGCAAGTTAAATTTTAATATGTACCAAGATGCAAGTTAAATTTAATATGTACCAAGATTCAAGTTAAATTTAATATGTACCAAGATTCAAGTTAAATTTTATATGTTTTGGGGTTGCTTTTTGTTTAATCTGGCGAGGTTTATCTAACTGAAATCTATGCATTTAAAATAAACAAAACTAACTGAATGGATTTATAAATGGTTCTCCAAAAGACACCCATATTTCCTGATCATATTCCAAGGTAAAAACATCTTTGATATCATTCCCATACTGATCATATATATTTGAGGCTACAGGAAGAATCTTTGGTCTGACAGGGTTAGCTAGCAGTCTGTTGGATGACAAATCATCTAAAAGCTGAAAAATAATTAAAACTGTAAAATAAGTGATCTTCTGATCTAACGTTGTCAGCATTAATTTAACACTAAGATTTTCAGAAAAAATTAGATCAAAGGCTTTCATTGCCGGGTTCTTAAACAATGAAGGATAATCTAGACTAAACAATTAAATATTTGGAAAATAACTAAGTTCCCAAGTCTGGGAAAATGAAACTAGAGGCTCTCAAGAGCCTGTGTCGCTCACCTGTATTTACTTATGCTTTGGAAATCATGTAAAATAAGGTTAAAATCATAATTAATAGTATTAGATATTAGATATTATAATGATATCTAAGATAATAACAAAAAACTGCAAAATTTTTGTAAAATTACTAACTCAGGGGCAGCAACCCAACAATGGGTTGTCGGATTCGTCTGAAAATTTCAGGGCAGATAAATCTAAATCTGATGAACATTTTTGCCACCTGTCAGATTTGCTCTAAATGCTTTAGTTTTAGAGATATAAACCAAAAACTGCATTTTACCCCTATGTTCTATTTTTAACCAAGTTGGCCATGATGGTTGGAAGGCGGGGTCATCGGACAAATTTTTTAAACTAGATACCCTAATAATGATTATGACCAAGTATGGTTAAATTTGTCTCAGTAGTTTCAGAGAAGAAGATTTTTGTAAAGATCACAAAAATTACGAAAAATTGTTAAAATTGACTATTAAGGGCAATAACTCCTAAAGGGTCGACTGACAATTTTGGTCATGACAACTTATTTGTAGATCTTACTTTGCTGAACATTATTGCTGTTTACAGTTTATCTCTATCTATAATAATATTCAAGATAATAACCAAAACTGCAAAATTTCCTTAAAATTACCAATTCAGGGCAGCAACCCAACAACAGGTTGTCAGATTTGTCTGAAAATTTCAGGGCAGATAGATCTTGACCTGATAATCAGTTTACCCATGTCAGATTTACTCTAAATGCTTTGGTTTCAGAGATATAAGCCAAAATCTACATTTTACCCCTATGTTCTATTTTCAGTCATGGCGGCCATCTTGGTTGGTTGGCGGGGTCATCGGACACATTTTTTAAACTAGATACCCTAATGATGATTGTGGCAAAGTTTGGTGTAATTTGGCCCAGTGGTTTCAGAGGAGAAGATTTTTGTAAAAAGCTTACGACGACGGACGACGACGGACGCCGGACGCCAAGTGATGAGAAAGCTCACTTGGCCCTTTGGGCCAGGTGAGCTAATAAAAATCCTTAAACATTTTTTAAAAACAGCTACACAACTTAAAGCATATATGCAATCTTCCTGTGAAGTTTCGAGGAACTGGGATGAAAAACTGTATTAGTTACACTATCTACACATTATGCTTTAAAACACAGTGGTTAATAATCTTTAAAATATTCTTCTTGGCATATTTTCAACTTCTACAGCCTTTATATATATAGCACCAGACAATTTATGGTGATATATACACTTTGTACTACAATCCCCCCATCATTATTTAACTTGCCCGTTGTAGAATTTTCTGTAAGACATCAGGCCAACCTTCTACACCTTTCATAGCACCAGATAAATTAATGGAGATAAATATACCACTTTGTACTACACTCCCCTGATTATGTAACTTACCCTCTGTAGAATTTTCTGTTTGGCATCATGTCCACCCTCAATACCTTTCATAGCACCAGATAATTAATGGAGATATAGATACCACTATGTACTACACTTCCCCCTGATTATGTAACTTACCCTCTGTAGAATTTTCTGTTTGGCATCATGTCCACCCTCTATACCTTTCATAGCACCAGACAAATTAAAGTAGAAATCCATACCCCCTTCAACAATTCCATTCTCATAAACCTACAATACCAATGTAAATGTTTATTCTCAGAAACCATAATGTCATCATACAGATAAATGAGTATACAAATATATAAACAATATTCACTCATTTAAGGATATATAAAATTTATTTGTATGAGTTTTGGAAACAGAGAGAAAAGTGAAGCTTGCTGATCATATTGAGCTTTTTTTCTGTTTCGAATGGAATACAAATACTTCATTTCCTACTATGAGTATGTATGAATCTTTTTTTTTAATCTCGGTGTAACATGTATGCTTAAATGTATTTTTTTTTACTTACCAACAGTTGGATTTAGTTTTTTTAATGAAATTAACATGACGTAAATGTGGACCCCAAATTTTACTGTGATGTAAACAGTAACTTGAATATAACCGTCACTCATAACAGATGAAAGAATGTGTCTGAGGTCACAAATGCCTCCACTCAACCGTGCAATTTTCCAAATTAAAAAGGAGAGTAACTGAGACTACAACAGAAAATGACTCACAACCAAAATTTGACCTCTGTCTGTGTGGTGTGGTTTTTAGTATGGCATAAAAATAAGAAGATGTGCAATGATTGTCAATGAGAAAACTCTCCACAAGAGACCAAATGACACAGTAATTAACAACTATAGGTCACATGATTTTCATAAAATTTGAATAAGACAAACTTAAGTTAGAATGCAGAAATGAAAAAACTCTCCATTTTCAAAGTTATAAAAGGGCATAACTCTAGAACGGTAAGTACTCAAATTCAAACAATGTCTGTGAGCTTTAGTTTTTAGCATTGTGTATGAGTTTCATAAAATTTGCATGAGGCAAACTTAAGATTGTGGAAATGAAAATGGGACAAACAAAAGGACTGACGGACAGAAAGATAGAACAACAAGGGTAACACTCTATGTCCCTGATGACCATGCCTGATGATGTCACACAGAAAGGATACATTATATTGCCAATCATTGAAGATGAAAGATGAAGTTTGCCTATATATCACCCGAAAAGATTCTATCACTGTGTCCATTGTGATATGATATTATTTTTCCTCTTGAAAATTTAAATAATCTAATTAAGCACATACTAGACAATAAATTGTTGTGACAGAATTATCTCTGTCTGCAATCATCTGTCTGCAATCATCTGTCAAAAATCTACAAGTTTAAATTTACAACCGAAGCCATGGCAAAAATAGAACAAGAGTGCACACGCTGAAATGTCGAGCCTTCTTTACTAACCATTGATTTTATGTTGATAGTCCTAAATATAAAGCTTTACTACAAGTAACACATAAACGTAACATGATCCAAGAAAATGAGGTCAAGGTCAGATAAACCAAACGAGAAATACATGTACACCTTACAATCATTCAATAAACCAAACATAGTTGACCTATTGCTTATAGTTTCTAAGAAACAGTCTTAACCAAGAAAACTTAACATTGACCAATGAACCATGAAAATAAGGTCAAGGTCAGATGAACCTTGCCAGACAGACATGTACACCTTACAATCAATTTATGCATTAAATATAGTTGACCTATTGCTTATAGTATCTAAGAAACAAACTTAACCATGAAAACTTAACATTGACCAATGAACCATGAAAATGAGGTCAAGGTCAGATGATACTTGCCAGACAGACATATACACCTTACAATTCTTCCATACAACAAATATAGTTGATCTATTGCTTATAGTTGAAGAAAAACAGACCAAAACACAAAAACTTAACACTGAGAAATGAATCGTGAAAATGAGGTCAAGGTAAAATAAAACCTACAAGACTGACATGTACATCATAAAATATTTCCATACACCAAATATAGTTGACCTATTGCATATAGTATTAGAAAAAAAGACCAAAACTCAAAAACTTAACTTTGACCACTGAACCATGAAAATGAGGTCAAGGTCAGATGACACCTACCAGTTGGACATGTACACCTTACAATCATTCCATATACCATATATAGTAGACCTACTGCTTATAGTATCTGATATATGGACTTGACCACGAAAACTTAACCTTGTTCACCGATCCATAAAATGAGGTCGAGGTCAAATGAAAATTGTCTGACAGGCATGAGGACCTTGCAAGGTACGCACATACTAAATATAGTTATCCTATTACTCATAATAAGAAAGAAATTAACAAAAAATGTTGACTTTTTTTTCAAGTAGTCACAGAACCATGAAAATGAGGTCAAGGACAATGGACATAAGACAGAGGAAACTTCGTAACATAAGGCATCTATATACAAAGTATGAAGCATCCAGGTCTTCTAGCTTCTAAAATATAAAGCTTTTAAGAAGATAGCTAACGCCGCCGGATCACTATCCCTATGTCGAGCTTTCAGCGACAAAAGTCGCAGGCTCGACAAAAACAACAAAATGACAAAAAAACACTTTACTAAATACACAATACTGAGCAACACAAACACAACTAAAAACCAGGAGTAATCTCAGGTGCTGCGGAAGGGTAAGCAGATCCTGCTCCACATTAGGCAGTGTTCTCCCCAGGATTTTTGGATAGCACCAGGTTAATGCGTGTCAAAATGATTTGTACAATATGTCGTGTCGCGTTGCATCGCTTTTTTTTCTTGTTAGTTTTTGTGTCATTACCTTTTTGTCTTTTGTTTTGTTTACTGTGTTATGTAGACTTTGAGTCAAAAAATTACTGGTAAAAAAAGAAGTAAATCAATAATCAGTTTGTTTACTTTAATATCTTTTAAGAATAAATATAAAACATGACTATACACAAGATATAGTATTATAGAAACCAGCACTGAACAAAGCTACTACATTATTCACATTTTATACTCTCATTTAAAAGGTTTGTCTTCTGCCATTCTGGGTCTATACAAGATTGTCTTGCTTTTGAGTTTGGAGAAGGACATGGGTTAGTGGTAGTTGTAATACTGTCGGGTTTCCCCCACCAACGAGTGAGACTGTTGTCAACTGTCTTACGACGTTTTGCTTTTGACTCGGACATTGTGAATTTTGATTTTCCATCTTTCAAATCACATATTTATGACAATGATAGCATTTACCACGTGCTTCATAAAGAATTGAGAAATGTATAATTGTCAATTATCTGTAATGAGCCAACAATTTAATATGTACAGAAAATGTTCCAGCGTGTGTACAACTATTGGCACTGTTTGTGTACAAAGTGTTTGCCGACTTGTCACAGGTCAGCACTTGGGTGGTGAGTGAAGCCATAAAATAGTTATCTGCGATCATAAAATATGAGCTCTTAATTAAAACACAAAAGAATCATGTTACAAGTGTTAATTACATCAATTAAATCCAATCAACAAGATTAACTTCATAAGGTAAATCGATCACGTGGTGTAAACAATCTGGTAATTTGAACTGGTGAAATTTCACCTGGAATTTTATACCGCACGGAAAATATTTAACAAGTAGTTTAAAACTTTACCCATTTACGATTTTTAACTGAAAATTTTAGCACCATGGAGAAAAATTATACATCGCGGTAAGAACGATACCACCATGGTAAAAAATTATACATCACGGGCCCGCAGTCCTTTAAGGGCCTGGGGAGAATACTGCATTAGGCACCTGTTTTGTTGCACATGTAAGTACAAATTTGGTGATAAGTCTCAATCAGTCAACCAACAAAATTTTCCAAGGAATGACTTCAACTTTACCACTTGAAACCTGTGATTTAATAGCTTCCTTGTAAGCAGAACACACTATCAAGGAAATCATGATAGCAAATGCACCTGGGAGATATATACTCCATATTCAGGTTGTGCCTGAATGCTGCTTATAGATAGAAAATTGGAAAGTTCATAATTAGGGAACCTGAAATAATTTTTTTTGTCGTAAATGATAACTAACCTTTAACCTTAGTCCTTTTCTACCAACCAGACGATGATCAAATTTGAACTCCTTAATATGTCCCATGGTAAAGTTTGATCCTTCATCCTATAAACAATGATCAAAATAATTCAAGGTACTACAGTCAAAATGTAAATTTCTTTGCTAATTTGATGTAATCGATTACATTACAATTACACCTAAATTCAAATGTAATTGATTACATTAGATTACTTATCTTTAAAGTAATCATGATTACTTTAGATTACTTATGATTACATTGTATACTGTGGTATAAAACTTTTTAAACATTTGATTCATATAATAAAGCTAATCTGAGCAAAAAAATTTTTTATAATATTTTGAAAATAAACATTTATAAGAACTTAGGAAAGGAGCTCCTTTCCTAAGTTCTTATAAATAACATGTTTATATTTTTTTGGGGCCTAATATACGTATTAAACCCACATACTGAAAAGTGGTTTAATTTAATGCAGGCCAAATTTTGTGATTAATCTAAGGTAAAATGTTCACATTTTTCCTGTCCATAATTCCTTGCTCCCTTAAAGATTAAATTGATGTGACGGGGATGTTTTTGCAATTTTATTTTAATAACAAAAATAAAACCCTTGCAAATATTTCTGACTGTAGAGTAAATAAATATAGCAACAAAGTTAACAATAATAATAAATAAATACCTTTTCTCTTTGTTGTAGTTGTTGTATATTTTCTAACTTTGCTTGTAAATCTTGCTTTGTTTCATTTAAATTTTCTATTTCAGCCTCAGCCTGAAACAGAATAAAGTCAAATGAATTGAGTGTGGACACACAGAAATGTCTCATATGGTTAAAGTTTTTGTAGAACCCTAAATCTTGCCTGTGATTGACACTGTCAGTATAAAAGTGTAATGTTGACCACCAAAAAAATTCTTTTGATGCTATTCCTTGATAGAATCTTCTGTCCAAGTTTTGTAACATTCCATGAAGGTCAAGTCAAGTTTATTGGTGCAATAAAATAGGACAGCATGCCCAACTTGCATTATCACCTTTCCATGTTCAGTGAACTTTGAAATTTTGCTTAAAACCCAAATTTAGCATGAATATTATTGTTTAGGGGCCAGCTGAAGCCCGCCTTTGGGTGCAGGATTTTCTCGCTCTGTTGAAGACCGATTGGTGGCCTTGAGCTGTTTTCTGCTCTTTAATCAGGTTGTTGTCTCTTTGACACATTCCCCGTTTCCATTCTCAATTAATAATGAACATGTGTTCTAAGTTTCAAGTTGAAGTGATCATAAATTTACCTAAAGGAATTAATTCAAAATAAATCTAAAATAAACTGTGATAACTGCCCTTTCATATATTAGATATTTTAGTTTCACATAGGAAGCTCTATACTTTAATTTACAGTAAAAGAGAAGGTTTTTTCCTTATTGTTAATTTTCCTTTTTTTGAAGATGATGATCCTTTAGCTCCATCTTAAAGTGTTCACTTATCCCAAGTTGTTCTCTTAGCCAGTGTTTGTAGTGCATTATAGATTTCAATGAACGTAAAAAGTGTATCACTGGAAAATTATTAAGTCAAGACTTCACCTGTTTTTTGAAGTTTTAATTTGAGATGAACGTGGCAAAGGAGAACATAATAGGGATGACAATTTTTTCATAGCAATCTAATTTATTTTTACCTTCTCTATATGTGCTTCTATTTCTTCTTTTTTCATTGACAGAATAACAGTCATTGTGATCTTATCTTTGTTTCCATACAATGCACATTGTAACTGAAATAGAAATTAAAAGTCAAGTACTAGGCAAGCTGGGCCAGATTTTTAAAATGCTAGTTCACAAGGTTTGGAGAAAGAAAACATAATTCTGACTAGCTATATATATATATATATATATATATATATATACAACTCGTCTAAACATCAACCCAACAATGTTAGATCTGTAAATTTGCTTTCGAAATTTTTGTTCTTCCTCGCCGGATTCGAACCCATGCTATATATATATATAAGTCTAAATTGAAAACAACGTTCAAACCTATGATTGCGTTGGATAAAACTGCAATTTTATACGTGTGCATGCAAAACAAATTTCTTCGTGAGGGGTCTAAATACAGCACAAACAACATTTTCCAAAAGACCAAAAAGTGAAAAGTTTTTAAACAAAACGCATTTGACTAACAGGTCGGACAACGGATGTTCTTAAACCCTGCTGACTGCCATTGGCGATTGCCAAATAAACGGATCACAAGATGTAACAAAATGGATCTTTCTATATTATCAATTTAATACCAAACAAAAAACAATAAACTTGCGGAAAAGATGGTATACCGCAAGCATGAGGTGCAAAAAATTTTGTACACCATATCCGGATTTCGACAATTAATGTCTCTTCAGTGATGTTAGGAATCGAAACGGTATTTGGAAGGCCATATAATTTATCTCTGGTTAGGATAGACTCTTTGAATTTTAAAGAGTCGAAATAGGATGAACGGATCATATATATATATATAAGTACGTCTGAACTAGTGACAACTCTACAACAGATTTATCCATCGGATCACCAGCAGTGATGGTGATACATGGCTGTGTAAGGTAACACCCGGCAATCGAAAGCTTTATTATGTGAAGCCTAGGTGGTTGTGTGGTCTAGCGACGGATACAGTGCAGGCGATTTGGTGTCATATATATATATATATATAGTCTTTGCTGTTACTTCTAAGGAAGTTTTGGTATAAAGGAAATTCCTCTTAATTGCATAACCAACAAGTGAAACTGCGAGCTACTGCTCACTGATGATACCCTGCCGCGACTGGATAATTTTAATAGTGTAAAAATATGTAAGTGTTCGGTAAACAGGAAGTTGTTAAGTGATGAATCTGAAAACGCATCACACGGTATAGCTGACTTATATAAACCCTGAAACTAAATTTCAGAAATCCTTATGATGTAGTTGATGAGAAAGATGCAACGAAAAATATTCATGGGACGAATGGACGGACGGACAGACGGACAGACAGAGGTAAAACAGCATACCCCCACTTTTTAAAGCTGGGATATAAAAATAATTATATCCTTGGATGTCAATACATAAAGGAAAGGACACATATGTCATTTATTCACTAATTCTGATTTCTGTATTTCTAATCTTATCGTAAAAATATTTTTTTCCATATGTTATAACCTCTACAAAACGTCCTGTTTGTATGTCTCTGCCACTGCATGAACTTACTTTTGAGTCCTTTGTCAAATCTGAATTTGTATAATTACAGATTTTGATGTGTCTGCATTTTGCAGCACAAAGGATTTTTCTCTGTTGAGTTTTTTCTGGAATATGCTCCCCTGAACTTAAAAATGATTTTATACTTTTTAGTATGTTTTTTCTGGACACAAATCTTTCAACATCTAGATGCTACATAAAACTTTGTATTTTGTAAGAATCAGTCATGAAGATGGCATATACATTTTGGACTGTTTACAAATCCCTAAGTTATCTCCCTTTGGACTTAGTTCTATTAGTTTTAAGGTTTTTTTTTTATATAATTATTAGGAACTGTTGTTTTGGGCTATACATTTAAAATTTTTGAACCCTGAAAAGATTGAAAATGATCTTATGTTTTGTGTTCTTATGCAAATATCAGAAATATGTCTAATGTAACACCTAATGTAAAGCTTTAAGTTAGTGTCGATTTCAGACAAGTTATAAATTTAATTAAGACAAAAAAAAAATGAATTTAAAGATGCTGGTATGCTTAAATCTGCTTTGTATTTTCAGAACAGTCTGAATTATGACTTACCGCTAAACCCCTCAGTCATTTCAATTAAGCCAGCTTACTCTGAATTATTTTAGTCTGAAGTCAGAATTACCTCCTCTTTGTTTAAGAATCCTTTTTAATATATCTCTCTTTGTATTTCATATTAAAAGTATACAGAAAGTTTCACCTTTCCTTGATATCTTTTAGCATCATTTGTATTAAATACCAGCCATGCTTTGTGTTTTATCAAGTATGAAGTAGAACTTAATTTCCTTTTATATTTCATCAAGTTTGAAGTAGTTAGACTTACCTCCCCTTTGTATTACATCAAATATGAAGTTACTTACCTCCCCTTTATATTTTATCAAGTTTGAAGTAAGACTTACCTCCCCTTTATATTTTTCAGCATCATCCATCCTACTAATGACCACAGATCTCATGGTTCTGATGTAACTGTAAGCTGCTATAGCATTAAATGCTTCTCCAATAGATACCCATAGTGGGCCCCGAATAGGGGTACTCCCTGGTTGGAAACAGTCATCTAAAATCGGAGCTGAAAAAAAGTCAAAAGATTTAGGCACTGGTATACTGTCCCATACTCCCTGGTTGGAAACAGTCATCTAATATCGGAGCTGAAAAAAAGTCAAAAAGATTTAGGCACTGGTATTGTGTCCCATACTCCTGGTTGGAAACAGTCTTCTAAAATCGGAGCTGAAAAAAAGTCAAAAGATTTAGGCACTGGTATAGTGTCCCATACTCCCTGGTTGGAAACAGTCATCTAAAATCGGAGCTGAAAAAAAGTCAAAAAGATTTAGGCACTAGTATAGTGTCCCATACTCCCTGGTTGGAAACAGTCATCTAAAATCGGAGCTGAAAAAAAGTCAAAAAGATTTAGGCACTGGTATAGTTTCCCGTACTCCCTGCTAGGAAACAGTCATCTAAAATCAGAGCTGATAAAAGTCAAAAAGATTTAGGCACTGATATAGTTTCCCGTACTCCCTTATTGGAAACAGTCATCTAAAATTGGAGCTGAAAACAAGTCAAAAAGATTTAGGCACTGGTATAGTTTCCCGTTACTCCTGCTAGGAAACAGTCATCTAAAATCGGAGCTGAAAAAGTCAAAAGATTTAGGCACTGGTATAGTTTCCCGTATTCCCTGCTAGGAAACAGTCATCTAAAATCGGAGCTGATAAAAGTCAAAAAGATTTAGGCACTGATATAGTTTCCCGTACTCCTGCTAGGAAACAGTCATCTAAAATCAGAGCTGATAAAAGTCAAAAAGATTTAGGCACTGGTATAGTTTCCCGTACTCCTTTGTTGGAAACAGTCACCTAAAATAGGAGCTGAAAAAAGTCAAAAGATTTAGGCACTACTATAGTGTCCCATACTCCCTTGTTGGAAACAGTCAACTTAAATAAGAGCTGTAAAAGTCAGATTTTTAGGCACTACTATAGTGTCCCATACTCCCTGCTAGGAAACAGTCATCTAAAATCAGAGCTGATAAAAGTCAAAAAGATTTTAGGCACTGGTATAGTGTCCCATACTCCCTGGTTAGAAACACTCATCTAAAATAGGAGCTGAAAAAAAGTCAAAAGTGACTTGATAGGTTTAACAAAAATATAAAATCACATTTTATATTTTCATAGTTTTTTGCATGCAGCAATCCATGAAATCGCTATATTTGATTTCAAATTTTTGTACATTTTTAAAAAGAACATCGCAATAAGAAATGCATGCAAAAATTTCTTAATTTACAATATCTATTGAACGAAAACAACATTAATGTAATATATTCATTCGGGGTTATTTTGTCTGGCTAAAGATGATTATTGCTGACTTAGGCCTGTAGGAAGTATTACATGAAGTACTCAAAGACTAATTTTCCATCCAAGCTGACCATTGTTTAGTAATACACATTAACTAACTCATCGTCATTAAGATCTGATATCACACACAATTGTATAATAATACACGCTAATTAACTCACCATCATTGAGATCCGATATCACATTCCCTTCCCAGTCATACAGAATTTTTGCATATGACGTCAAATTCAACTTGGCTGTACACGCACACAAAAACTGAAAGACAATAAAGAAAAAATCTTTGATCTTGAAAATTTCACAACTCTTATCTAATTTGTCAAATAGTTTTTACTTCTTTTTTATTGTCCTTACATAAAGAAGCACAGATGATTTTCAGAAAAATTTCAAAGATTGCAAGGTGTTAATCAAAGACCAAGAAAATTAATGTTGTGGGTACAGTCACAAAATAAAAATGGGTAGGCTTGATTGGTCAGACATTTTATTTTTATACTTATCAAAGTTTTTTTTTTGCTGAAATAGCTCGAATATTTAAAGTGTTCTTTCTATTTAAATATGGAATATAAACAAAAAGCTGAAAATATGTTGCAAAACGAATAATATGGTGCATTAATAAAAGACACAAATTTTCTAAATGTCTTTAATAAAAAAAATCAAAGGGAAAGGAATAGCTTATTGCTGTTCTTCATCTTGTAATCAAAATAAAGGCCTTTAACATGAGGCAATAAACCTCACTGCAGCTTTAAGACAGGGCATAACACTGACTTGGAAGGAAAATTCTGTGCAAGATTTTGATTACACTACATCTGTACATATGGATCAGATGACGAAAAATGGAGATGGATGATACAGGTAAAGTGGTGGCTAAAAATAGATATGGTGTTTGCTTTTCTAAATGACTGTTTTTTTGTTGTAAAATATGAGGGTCAGACAGTTAACAACAACTTTAATAAATTGAGTTGTTTATCTAAATATTAAAAGCAGAAAATCCCCAATTTTGATAAGATAGTCTTTTTTTATATGATTAGGGCGTTCCAAAATTTATCAGGTGGGGGATGGGAGGCACTTAAATTCATTAAATATGGGTGGTTGCAAATTCTGTAGAATTTCATCAAAATTTTAATTAAAATGAAAATTTCTATTCTATTGGTGACTGGGGTCTTAAAAATGTGCCTCCCATGCCCCCCCCCCCTTTCTCCATGCAATGATTTCTGGAACAGCCATTAGTAGATATACTATAATATTGAGAATGGAAATGGGGAATGTGTCAAAGAGACAACAACCTGACCAAAGAGCAGAAAACAACCGAAGGCCACCAATGGGTCTTCAACACAGCGAGCAAATCCCGCACCCGGAGGCGGGCTATAACTGTTTACTATGGGCAACACTGTGTGCCTTTTCTAATACACTCAACCTGTTGTACTTATTTATTTCTAACTGTGTGTTCCAAGGCAATATTAATTTTATCCACTACATTCCCTCTCCCATTTATGTAAATTAATTGCTGTATTTTCATTAAACATATTGTTCAAATCATCCCTGAAGTATTCAGTGGCACAACATTCTTGTACACTCCATTCCCCCCTTTTCCCTACAAGTACTTACATCTTCCATATTGTTTTGATCAGCGGCACATTCTATTGGTTCTGTGGCACTACATTCCCCCACATTAGTACTTACATCTTCCATATTGTTTTGATCAGCGACACATTCTATTGGTTCTGTGGCACTACATTCCCCCTACATTAGTACTTACATCTTCCATATTGTTTTGATCAGCGACACATTCTATTGGTTCTGTGGCACTACATTCCCCCTTTTCCCTACATTAGTACTTACATCTTCCATATTGTTTTGATCAGCGACACATTCTATTGGTTCTGTGGCACTACATTCCCCTCGGTTGGTTCCCTACATTAGTACTTACATCTTCCATATTTATTGGTTCTGTGGCACTACATTCCCCCTCCCTTTTCCCTACATTAGTACTTACATCTTCCATATTGTTTTGATCAGCGACACATTCTATTGGTTCTGTGGCACTACATTCCCCCCTTTTCCCTACATTAGTACTTACATCTTCCATATTGTTTTGATCAGCGACACATTCTATTGGTTCTGTGGCACTACATTCCCCCCTCCCTTTTCCCTACATTAGTACTTACATCTTCCATATTGTTTTGATCAGCAACACATTCTACTGGTTCTGTGGCACTACATTCCCCCCTTTCCCTACATTAGTACTTACATCTTTCATATTGTTTTGATCAGCGACACATTCTACTGGTTCTGTGGCACTACATTCGATATTGTTTTGATCAGCGACACATTCTATTGGTTCTGTGGCACTACATTCGATATTGTTTTGATCAGCGACACATTCTATTGGTTCTGTGGCACTACATTCCCCCCTCCTTTTCCTTACATAGTACTTGCATCTTCCATATTGTTTTGATCAGCGACACATTTTATTGGTTCTGTGGCACTACATTCCCCTCTTTTCCCTACATTAGTACTTACATCTTCCATATTGTTTTGATCAGCGACACATTCTATTGGTTCTGTGGCACTACATTCCCCCTCCCTTTTCCCTACATTAGTACTTACATCTTCCATATTGTTTTGATCAGCGACACATTCTATTGGTTCTGTGGCACTACATTCCCCTTTTCCTACATAAGTACTTACATCTTCCATATTGTTTTGATCAGCGACACATTCTATTGGTTCTGTGGCACCATTCCCCCTTTTCCCTACATTAGTACTTACATCTTCCATATTGTTTTGATCAGAGACGATTCTATTGGTTCTGTGGCACTACATTCCCCCTCCCTACATTAGTTCTTACATCTTCCATATTGTTTTGATCAGCGACACATTCTATTGGTTCTGTGGCACTACATTCCCCCCTACATTAGTACTTACATCTTCCATATTGTTTTGATCAGCAACACATTCTATTGGTTCTGTGGCACTACATTCCCCCTACATTAGTACTTACATCTTCCATATTGTTTTGATCAGCGACACATTCTATTGGTTCTGTGGCACTACATTCCCCCCCCCCTACATTAGTACTTACATCTTCCATATTGTTTTGATCAGCGACACATTCTATTGGTTCTGTGGCACTACATTCCCCTACATTAGTACTTACATCTTCCATATTGTTTTGATCAGCGACACATTCTATTGGTTCTGTGGCACTACATTCCCCCCACATTAGTACTTACATCTTCCATATTGTTTTGATCAGCGACACATTCTATTGGTTCTGTGGCACTACATTCCCCCTCCCTACATTAGTACTTACATCTTCCATATTGTTTTGATCAGCGACACATTCTATTGGTTCTGTGGTACTACATTCCCCTTCCCCTACATTAGTACTTACATCTTCCATATTGTTTTGATCAGCGACACATTCTATTGGTTCTGTGGCACCACATTCCCCCTACATTTGTACTTACATCTTCCATATTGTTTTGATCAGCAACACATTCTATTGGTTCTGTGGCACTACATTCCCCCTACATTAGTACTTACATCTTCCATATTGTTTTGATCAGCGACACATTCTATTGGTTCTGTGGCACTACATTCCCCCTACATTAGTACTTACATCTTCCATATTGTTTTAATCAGCGACACATTCTATTGGTTCTGTGGCACTACATTCCCCCCTACATTAGTACTTACATCTTCCATATTGTTTTGATCAGCGACACATTCTACTGGTTCTGTGGCACTACATTCCCCCTCCCTTTTCCCTACATTAGTACTTACATCTTCCATATTGTTTTGATCAGCGACACATTCTATTGGTTCTGTGGCAATACCATTCTTGTACACTACTATCCTTACTCGGTTATTTTCAATAAGTTTTCTGAAAATAAAAGATATTTTTCATGAATTCAAAAATATGTACACACTAGCCTAAAATATTACTAAGAATTTGAATATTATAATATACTGTAAATTCAGAAATTATTGTGAGATTTTTATTAATGCAAATAATGCGACTAAGTGAGTATCACAATAATAAGAACTCGCATTCTGATATCTTATGCATATATCTGTATGCAGATTTTCCTGAAATTGCAATAATAAATGTCCCATTTTTGTCTATTCTTCAAAAATTGCAATATTAAATGCACACAATCATTTCTAAATTTACAATACGCAATTTTTTTTTCATTTTCAGTTGCAAAGACTTTTTTTCAATATATTCAGTTATGATCTAAAGCTTATAAGTACAGAAAAAACATATCAAGCAAGCCCGCTAGGTCAAGCTCCTTTTTTTTATATACTGACTTCATCAGCTCGAATATCAGTTCAACCTAGCGAGCTGGCTTGATATTCTTGCTCATAAAGTCAGTTTCAAAAACAAAAATGCCATTATTCTATATATATAATATATATATATTTGTTGGTAAATGATTCTAGAACATTCACAAGTGTTAAAACAAGCCAAAATCTCAAAAAAGCAATTGGATTGATTGATTGGTGTTTAATTCCTTTCAGCACTATCAAAGCAATTGGAAAAGTTGTGTTTGTCAGTAACAAGATATAGAAAAAAGTATGTTTAAATCACAAACAAATTTGGTGAGAGTATGGGAAACTAAATATTACAAAATAATTGGACTTTGAAAGTAAAACAGTTCTGTCATTTAGTTAAACATTTTTCAACACTTAAATGTTTGAAGACCTTTAGCTGAACAAAACTTTGTGGAGGATTGAGTGCTCACAAACATGTTTAACCCTGCCACATTCTTTATGTGCCTGTCCCAAGTCAGGAACCTATAGTTCAGTTGTTGTCGTTGGTTCATGTCTGTCATATTTGTTTTTCATAAATTGTTTTGTTATAAATTAGGCCGTTAGCTTTCTCAATTGAATGTTTCATAATTTTCATGTCAGGGCCTTTTATAGCGGACAATACGGTATGGATTAGGTAAAATATGTATATGTTTAAAGAATTCTTAATTAGGGATCTTCTATACTATGTCAAGATAAAATATGGTGGAACATATACAAAAACATTTTGAATCTTATGTCATGGTTGTAGTTTTCTATTATCGCCATCCTTGCCTGGTAATTTGAGTTTTGAAGTAAAATCCTGTGTGCTATACACACCTTGATTCCCCAAAATGTTTTATTAAATAAAAAACTGTGAAGTTTCAAACAGTCCTTTCATTTAGTTAAAGAATCTTACTTCATTCTTTTTGACATCTTGGCTTTTCTAGTTCTGACTCGTCCTTCATCGGGGAGAAGTAATCCAGACAATGTCCATTTTGCTCCTTCACTGATCAAAATATTACCTGAAATAATGAAACATTCATAAAGTGTTCACAAACAATACACACATGGTGGTTACCTTTAGGATTAAAGGATGATGAATTTATATAGCCAACCATACGGTATGGGTTATTCTCATTGTTGAAGGTTGCCTAAAATTGCTGACATCCACTTCATTTGAACTTTGGTGGATAGTTGTCTCATTGGCAATCATACCACATCTCCTTATTTTTATATTCATAGTGAATGGTGGAAATTGTTGATGATTCACTCTGAAATATCTCTTAAGTATTTCAAAGGTAATATTATCATGATTATACAATAATAGTCTGTGTATGAGGTCGATATGAGGATATACCATCCGGAAAAAGTATATGGACAGAGGATGAAGTCCAAGGTTGATATACTTCTTTAGGTCAATATATCCTCGTATAGACCCCATACATAGGCTACAATTGTTATATTATTATTGCCAATAAGCCATCTAAGTAGAGTAACAATTCATTTAATTAGTTGTTTCGATTGTGTCAGATTTTCTAACATTAACCATGCAATACCGCCTCAGAATAAAACATTCATTTGTATGAAGCTTAAAATTTTGATCCAGTTTCATTTTCAGTGCAAATAAACCTGAGATCCACAACAACATATTGTTCTTCCATTTAAACTGCAGCACTCAAAATTAAATAAATAATTTTCATTTCAATCCTTCAATAATTGTACACTTGGAACCGCTTACAATGCAATTTTCCATAAACTTTATATTTCCTAGGGGCATAACTCCTTTAAAAAAAGTTGATCTCCACTGGTTTCCAATCTTGTCTAGAGACAGCTGTAATTGCATAAGTTAACCTTTGATATCAATTTCACCAATATCTGGCAAGAATTGTATACAAGCACTGGGGGAAAGCGGCTGTTCGTAACTTCCTTTACGCACGGCCCAATATGGCAGATGACAGTACCAGTAGGATTTTATATTTCCTAAATACTTTTGATCAAAAGCATTGTTGGTAGAGAAAATTGGTAATTGTCTGTATATTATATAGAACAACATGAATATCAAGCGTTCTGGAGATAGAATAACGATATAATGGTTTTATACGACTGTTAAACAAACGAGAAGCCGTACATAACTTTAAGAATGAAAATAGAAAAGCTGTTCGAACAAATTTTACGGCCGTATGCGTATAAATTTTTTGATTTGTCAACTGTATACCGAAAACTTCTTTCAATTTAACAATTTTTAAAGCACATATAGCGCTGTTTACCAAATATGGACAAGTCATGGAATACGGATATAAAATAAAATAATATGTACGGAAGTTTCCGATTATGGATATGATTTATTTCTGTGACAAAATTACTGTAAATAAACAAGATTTATACATATTTATTAATGAGCTTAATCCGCCTTTACAATCTAGACACTTTCTTATTTATTTATTTTTTTTTATTTGCCTGGTATTTAGGTCACCCACTGTCCAGCCCCTCTCCCAAGTTTTGACACTTCAATTGAAAATATGCATTTTATATACTTTGGGAGTAGAATTAATCTTCTATAATAATTTTCCCAAACCCTCTTGAAGAAAAATGAATAGAAAATGTGTTCTACAGACTGAAAGCTAGATTTAATGCCTTACGTTTTACTCTAGAAAAGACACAAACATAAATAATACCATCATGGAAGCCCAATATGTTGTGGTAAGTATAACTATGTCTGGTAATTAGTAGCTAAAACTTTCATTTATATATATAAAAAAAAATAAGTAAGAACTTTTTCAAAATAACAGTGTTTTAATCTATCTGTTAATATTTGAAATGGGATCAGTTATAGTTCTAAATTTTCAGATGATTATAATTATAATATGTTTATAGTTTTACACTGATTTTAAAAATCGATCGTCTTTTAAATTTAAAATAATTTTTATATCCTTTTCAATAAGGATGTCTCACTGAACTGGTGTTTAACATTTTTACATTTAAGGAATGACTGTAATATTTTTTCTGTCTATGAAGAAATAACATCAAAAATGTGGTGCACACTGAATAACCTGTGTAGCGGGTTATTTTAAAGTGTGCACCACATTTTTGATGTTATTTCGAATAGACAGAAAAAATATTACAGTCATTTCTTATAATTTAATTCTAAATTCCATTTTAAGCCGTAGTAAACCATGAAAAACGTTGATGACGTCCACGGTCACATGACAAAATTATGTCTATGAGCTGATAAACAAAACAATGTCAGCCAATCAGAAGACGCGATTCATCCAAAATTAAAATTATATATAAATGTATCTAATTAATTTGGTATAGATTTGTATGCCTATGGAAAATGAACGTGAATATCAGAAATTAAAAAGAAATTGACAGTCATGTTATTTCTTATTATTTGACAAACAACTGATATACACATGATGTTAAACACAAACTTGTTTATTTCAATCTTGTGCCAAACTGAATTATTTTTAGAGACAGAAAGTGCTTATTTAGGGTACACCTTTTGATTTTTCAGGGGGTCAAATTGTGCTTATATTTGTTTTCAATTATCAACAATAAATGGTAATTTATTCAAAATCCAACTACATACTATTTAAAAAAAAGGTTTTACATGACATATAGCGCCAAATAAAATTACGAATACTTCTGTATATATATTTCTAGATGTCTATTGGTACGGTAGTGTTTTCTTATATATGTATGTATTGCCATAAGTATTATCTGTCTGATCCCTATTCAATGCTCGGTTTTATTTAGTAAAATGTCTTTTGTTACTTGTCACATAAAATAACAATACAACATTTCGATGTGTACATTTTGTTGATGTAGTAAAAGTACAATTTCAAAATGTTTTGTTCCAAAATACATGTCATAAAGTCATATACGTGATGTACACATTGTGTTTAGTTTTGTTCTTTTAATATTGCAAACAGCCATTCTATATAAATACTTCACGTTACGAACGACTACCTTCAAAGTTATGTACGACTTCTTGTTTTTTTTACCGTTGTATAAAACCATTATTTCGTTATTCTATCTCCAGAATGCTTGATATTCGTGTTGTCCTACATATTATACAGACAATTTTTCCAATTTTCTCTACCAACAATGCTTTTGATCAAAAGTATTTAGGAACTATAAAATCTTACCAGTACTGTCATCTGCCATATTGGGCCGTGCGTAACGGAAGTTACGAACAGCTGCTTTCCCCCAGTGACAAAAGAGTGTTACAAGTCCCGACAGACAGGGACACACAGAAGGATGTGAGTTGGATGAAAGTGATAAAAAGGAAATAAACACATCATGAAAACAATTTAAAAACTGTAAATAAACTTATATTCATGGACCCTTTTTTATGCCTTGGTGCCGACTTTTTGTCAATCCATATAGTAAGAATGTTCTTTGTTTGTAAATAAATAATAAATGGGTAAACAGACAACAAAAAAAAAAAAAAAGGAATCTGATGTACAGTAGTTGTCGTTTGTTTATGTAATTTACACGTGTTTCTCGTTTCTCGTTTTTTATATAGACTAGACTGTTGGTTTTCCCGTTTGAATGGTTTTACACTAGTAATTTTGGGGCCCTCTATAGCTTGTTGTTCGGTGTGAGCCAAGGCTCCGTGTTGAAGGCCGTACATTGACCTATAATGGTTTACTTTTATAAATTGTTATTTGGATGGAGAGTTGTCTCATTGGCACTCACACCACATCTTCCTATATCTATAAACAGACAACAACAAAAATATTGGATAGCACAAAAGACTACATCAACCATTAGTAGCCAACTCCTCTGAAAACACAAATGTCAAAACAAAGACAAACAACAACAAACAACTCATGGTCCAGATTATGACCAGATAGTTTGACTTGGTACATGCACACAAAAAATACTTACTTAGGCCATCCTTAACAAATTCTTTGTTTGATGTTGGTTGGGTTGGTAGGAAAGGATTTTATCTTTTTTTTTAGCCAACAACGTAAGTTACATGTTTTAGACCAGAAAACAACATTAGAGTATGAAAAAAATTAATTTGAAACAAATTTTTTTGCACAGGCTGCTTTTTAGGTAGGTAGACAGCATCAAACAATTTTAATTTTATTTTTGGTCTTAACTTCCAAATTAAAATTTTCTTTTTTTTTAAATTGTAAAACAATTGTACTTACGTTTAACACTGGCCAATGGATCTTTGTAATTCTCTCCACAGGAAACAAATACTTCTCCATCGATGGGAATATCCTCCGCATCAAATATTTCAACACCTCCTTCTAAAAATACTCTTCTAGCTGCAAATGGTAGGCCCAACCTATCTGTGCAGCATTCCAGAAACTGCAAAAAAAGTCAGGACATGGGTATGAAATGTAAATACCTTTTTTTTGTTACCTATTATCCTTTCCCTCAAAGCCCTTCAGTGCAGGAATTATATATAAATTACTTTTATGTTTTAATTGCTTACAAAATTAACTATTTTCTCGCTGTGTTGAAGACCCATTGGTGGCCTTCGGCTGTTTTCTGCTTGGTCAGGTTGTTGTCTCTTTGACATATTCCCCATTTCCATTCTCAATTTTATTTCATTTATCATAATTATTCAGGCACACAGAATCTTTCAAAAGTATTTTCAAGATTTCCAAACCTTTAAAACTCATGGACTAAGACCAGGACATATTTTCAACCCTTGATAACAGTAAAAAAAATCCTCTACAGCTCATATACTATAACTATGTCTCACATCCTGTAACAATAATCGTAGGTGAGACAGAAATTGACCTAACCTAACTACACACTTTGTCAGCATAATAGTAAACAAATTTTCCTTTCATTTCATTTTTGATACTCACAATTTTCATGGTTGGAGCTGCAATTTTGGCAAATCTTTCTCTACTTCCATTTTTATATGCGACCACTCTAATGGTTAGTGGCTGTTTTTTGTACTGAGATTTGATTTTACGTCCAGAGAAGGCTGAAAAAAGATGCATTTACTGGTATCACTTAGAAAAGGAAGTGTTTAGAGAATAACAATACAACACGATCCATTCTACACAATAATAACAGCAATATCAGGTTTGCATCCGAGTCACTGCAAGCAATTGATTGAGGTAACATGTATATTGGAGTATAACTGATCCTGCACTTTCATTGAAGCCATGAAATTTTTCCTTTTACAAAAAAATTGAGTGTCATAAAATTTTAAACTATCAGCAAACCGGAAGTGGATACACAGCAGATGTAAAAATTGCTAACTCGCTACAACTCAAGTTGAGTCTCAACATTATCAAGCTGCAAACCAAATTTTAAATCAAAATTCAATACAATAGATACCGAGGAGAAAGTTTGATGAAAATAATTTTCCTAGTATAATGAGTATTGTAAAATTTCTAACTATCGGCAAACAGGAAGTGGATACATCACAGATTTCTTTTGGACAGACAGAGTCAGAGTCAAGCAGTTACTAGACTGGCCAGTCACTTTGGAGATGCAGGTAACAAACCCACCAGACATTAAGGTTAATTATAGTCTTGTTGTAATAAACTTAATAACTCTGAAAGCCATTGGGTACTTAAGTACTGATTATGAAATAATAATAATAAAATTATTTGCAATAAAACTTTGGATATATCAGACACTAGATTTTGCCTGAATTTATACTTATAAGAATACAGTAAATACTATTACATTCTTACCTGAACCAAATGATCTACCTGACCATGGTCGTGTTGATCTGCCATAAAACCAGGATAAATTAGAGGTGGCTGATATTGGTCTGCTGCTTATCCTATAAAGACAGGTATTTACTTTATTGATTGTTGCTGTTTTAACGCAACTTTTAAGCGCCACTTTTGGGCTATTTCATTGTGGCCAGTTTTTACTTGTGGAGGAAGCCGGAGTACCTGGAGAAAACCACAGAAAACTGACAATCCTAGTCAATTAAGATTGGAGTCAAGTGCACCTGCACCAGCGGGATTCGAACTCACAACCTTAGTGTCCACTGGCTAGTGATTACAGTAGTAGAACTACTTAGACCACTTGGCCACTGAGGCCCCCTGGTATTTACTTTAAGGATGTTTGCTACTCTGATTCAAAATAATAAGCTTTTTAAAAGACTGTTATAAATTGAAAATTATAACGAATAAAAGAACTAAAAAAGCAGAAAGAAATGAATGGGCCATGTGCTAGTTTTCGAGAAATAAACCATTGAAAATTTGGCAGGAAATGATTCTCTCTAGCTTTTTCATACATTTAATGTGTTTTCTTTCAAAAGCTATAAAAAAATAACAAGAATTTAATAAGATTTCCAAATGTGGCTTTTAAAACTACATGTATATGTAATGAAATCATAAAATGAAAAGTAGGGGTTAGCAGGCAAAATATCTACTAGCACTACATGGATAAAATCACAGGATTCCGAATATCTGACAAAACATTTTTCTGTTGTTAACTAACATGACATTGTACATTTAAGGTGGATATTATTTTTCCTGCCTACCTTCTACTATCCATTTTAGTAAGACATAACCACATCAATGGTGAAGCCCGCCACCTCCGGGTGCATGATTTTCTTGCTGCATTGAAGACCCATTGGTGGCCTTGGGCTGTTTCTGCTCTTTGGTCAGGTTGTTCTCTCTTTGACACATTACCCGTTTCCATTCTCAATTCTATTTGTCATTTTTTCCTTCCCACCCAACCTATCCATTTTAATACAATAGCCATTAGTAAGACTACACCACATCTAAATTTTTTTGTAATTTTTCCTTCTTACCATTATCAGATCCTTGCATGCAAAATGCAAAAATTACTAGGATTTATATTTAATTCTGATTGACAGAAATCAAGAAGTAGGTTAAATCAGTAGGTGTTTATTTTATAAATTTTCAGGCAAACAACCTTATCAAGTCTGGTATTTTACCCAAAGCCCGAAAGCCCAAGTCTGAAAACAGAAATATGGTACAGTTTTCGGCATGTTCTGACAAAAAGGTAATTTTCAATCGGGAGCAATGTACCAATATAATGGCACTAAATTCAACCTTTACGGTAAATTCTTATAATATTTACCCTTTATTTTTAGCTGGAGCACTTGCTGGACGATTTTTAATTTGTTGCCTGGTGGCAGTTGTTGTCGCTGTTGTTACCGTCATTCTCTCCCTAGGAGTAGCCGGGTCCCATAAATTAGGGTCTGCGATAAATTTAGCATCTATTTTTGGTTTGTTACCAGAAGGTGGTCTGGCTGGATATGTTGCTGACATGGGTCGTCTCTTGCTATATTTATATTCTGTCGCTGAAGATACACGCTGAGCATAAGGTGATCTTGGAACACTGAAACAAATTTTCAAGCTTCTTTATAAAGAAAAATGTGCGAGTCTTCCAAGAATCAAATATAGTTGACATACTGCTAAGAGTATCTGGGAAATAGATCTAATCACTAATAAAATGCTCCGCTGGGCGCAGCTTGATACGACAACAGAAGTCGAACCCTGAACAGTTGGGGCAAGTATGGACACAACATTCAAGCTTGATACAGCACTGAATTTGGATTGTGATTAAATATTTGACACAGCATAGGTTTCTGACACAAAATAAATGTGGTCTAAGAACTTAAAAATTTTTAATTTACCTATTCAAACCATATCATTATTATTTGCTTTTATATATAAATCAGAAACAACCAATTTAAAATGGAAAATTTTAAAGAAACCCCCAATTTTTAAACCCCTTATGATTCATCTCCCCAAACTCAATCAAACCTTCCCTTTGTGGTATGGTACCTTGCAGTACAATTTCAGAGAGATCCATACACTTGAACACAAGTTATTGTCTGGAAACTAGAAAAATGCTTGTTTTTTGGCCCCTTTTTTGCCCCAAATTCCTAAATGTTTAGGGCAATTACCCCCAAACTCAAACCCAGCTTTCCCTTTGTGATATGGAACCTTGTAGTACAATTTCATAAAGATCCATACACTTATACACAAGTTATTGTCCTGAAACTAGAAAAATGCTTGTTTTTTGCCCCTTTTTGGCCACTAATTCCTAAAATTTTGAGGCAATTACCCCCAAAATCAATCCCAGCCTCCCCTTTGTGGTATGGTACCTTGCAGTACAATTTCAGAGAGATCCATACACTTGAACACAAGTTATTGTCTGGAAACTAGAAAAATGCTTATTTTTGGTCTGGAAACTAGAAAAATGCTTATTTTTGGCCCCTTATTCCTAAACGTTTTGGGCAATTACCCCAAAACTCAATTCCAGCTTTTCCTTTGTGATATGGAACCTTGTAGTACAATTTCAGAAAGATCCATACACTTACACACAAGTTATTGTCATGAAACTAGAAAAATGCTTGTTTTTTGTCCCTTTTTTTGGCCCCTAATTCCTAAAATTTTGAGGCAATTACCCCCAAAATCAATCCCAGCATTCCCTTTGTGATATGGAACCTTGTGGAACAATGTCAGAGAGATCCATACACTAACACACAAGTTATGTCTGGAAGTTACAAAAATGCTTATTTTTGGCCCCTTTTAGGCCCCTAATTCCTTAACTGTTGGTACCATAACCCCCAAAATCAATCCCAACCTTCCTTTTGTTGTATTGAACCTTATGGTAAAATTTCATAGAGATCCATTCACTTAAACTAAAGTTAGAGTGCGAAAACCAATGTGTCTTCGGACGACGACGACGCCATACCAATATACGACCGCAAAATTTTTTGCGGTCGGCGGTCGTATTAAAACTAAGTGTGACCAATGAACCATGAAAATAAGGTCAAGGCCAGAACTGTCAGTTGACTTATAGGAGCTGTTGCCCTTGAATGACAAATTTATCCATTTATGCAGGGAACTATCAGGGAAAGAGAAAACTGTAGCTTAAAATAGTGACCAGAAAGATTAGATCTACAAATAAGTCTAAATAACAGAAATCCATTTTCACTATATTTATGACTAGCATTAACATGTAAGTGTTTCACATTTCTCGTTTTTATATAGATTAGACCGTTGGGGTTTTCCTGTTTGAATGGTTTTACATACACTAGTCATTTTTGGGGCCCTTTATAATTATAGCTTGCTGTTTGGTGTGAGCCAAGGCTCTGTGTTGAAGGCCATACTTTGACCTATAATGGTTTACTTTTACAAATTGTGACTTGGATGGAGAGTTGTCTCATTTGCACTCATACCGCATCTTCTTATATCTATCTACATGTATACCGAAAGAAGACAGAAGTCTACTGTGAGTTGTTTAAAAAAATATTATAAACCTGTCCTTTTGTCCTTGGTGGTTAGTCTTCTCATAACAATTATACATTGTACCACATTTCATTACTTAATGTCTTTTGTAATTTAAGATTAAAAATAAAATCATTCTCATTATTTCAAAGAAACAGAAATAACTCTTAAAGCTACCAATCTAAAACATGAGATGTAAATTTGAAGCATTTCAGAATTACTTTTCTTGAGAGGCCTATATGACTAACAACACTATCCATGTTTTTTCAACCTCTCATGACTTACTCTTTCTTTTTTCTCATTTCTCCTTTAGTTTTTCTGAGTTCCTCAAGATACTGAGCAATTAATAGATCTTCATAACTGACCATGTCGGTACTGGTTCTACTAAACTGGACTGATTGTTCCTTTGGTAATTGGATTTTAGGTTGGTCTTCTTTCTTCTTCGACATTCTGTAACAGAAAAAAACAAGTCTTTTAATGGAAAACCATCATTTCATTTGCTCATATAGGTATATGTATGTAAATACATTAAAAGAATTTCAAGATTCAATGTTTACAAAATTTTAGGAATTATTCAAATATGGACTACTGACAGGTGTGCTAATAATGTATGTTTTACAGAACTCAATTTAATTCTTACCTCCTGAGTCCCTAACCTATCTGTCCACATAAAAAAAAATTTGAAAGTTTATTCAAATTTTCAAAATTTCATACAATTTACCAATCTTTTTGCTCCTTTTAATTTTTAATGATTTGTTAAAGAGCTACATCTGAACATTACAAATTATTCAAATATTAAGATAAGTTCAAATATATTTGTGCAAAAGAAACTTTTTATGTGGCGTCCATGAAAAACTGCATGGAACAATAACGGCTGCTAACATGTAAATATACTGACGGACTTTAAAAACGCAACACTAGATTATTCTTTTTTATTTCCATTTTCAGATAGGCAATTTTTGTAAAATAAATGTAAAAACATAAATTTTATTCATTTCTTAATTGTCTGATAAAAAGTTTGCAGTTCAAAAGTTGAACTGATGACGTCATTTTTATAGTTCAAATCATGTGGTATCCACTGAAACCCTGGTTTTTCCCTTATCAATGGATGTGTCACCATCGAAGGCAATGACTGCCTTCAACCGACGCCAAAATAATCGTCAGAAAGGTCAACCAATTCTGTTGGTCATGTTTTGAGTTCTGTTATGTACCTTCTGATTTTGCCTCTGTCACATGCATTACAGTGTGTTTTAGCAATTACGTGCTTTAAACATTAGTGCTTCAAATGTATTTCTGCAGTCGATTCTTTGGCATTTCAGTATATGGGAAACATTTTTGGCAAGAATCTGTCTGCCATGGCATTCGTCAACTTGATTAGCAGTTGACGTTGCATAATCAAATTTTATTGACGTTTCTTTGTCACTACATACTGATCTGGTCATGGATGGTCATCAACAAATCCTGTCTGCCTGTACCATTGTTGTTAGGACAGTAAAACGAGTTTCTGATGCGAAATTGTCTGAAAACAGCACGTTCATGTATTCCTGCCTGTAATATTCTTATGGCCTGATTCAGATTTTTCATTGCTTAGGCTCAGCAATATAGAGGTGCAACATTTTTTCTAATGATTCAAGTGTGGGTATGGATTGAAAGAATTGTTTCACGAAAATAAATCCTTAAAAAAAATCATTGAGGGTTTCAAGTTTTCGCTTTAAGAAATTCGTGTGACTTCAATAATCTGGTATGTTCAATTACCTCAGGTAAGTCAGGTGTTGAATTTTTCTAACCATAAACAAGTATGATAAGCATGAATAGCAGTTCTATGTGGATCAATCATGATTCGGTAAAAAAAAAATCACCAAAATGTGTGTTGCGTTTCTAAAGTCTGTCAGTATATGTCCACTGCGCAACGGTCCACTACGCAACATTTCGTTTCGAAGTGGACACAATCTGTTGGGTAGGGGACACAGAGCATTTCATAGGGGACATACATCGTTACACAGTGGACATTTGTGAATATTTTAAAAACGGCTATTATTATTGTTATGTTTACATGATACATTATCACCATGGTTTAATTGGCTTAAAATTAATACTGACAGTTAGGAATTTATAATGATCAGATTAGCGGATGTGTCTGTCAATAGAATATTATCTCTTATCATAGTTCACAGCTACTGTATTCTGTTAGGTTTTATGGGCTTAACTTTCCCATGGCATTAAATTACTCTTTGTTTTATATATATACTGATGTTATGTATTGCAAATGTAATCATTGTGTGTGTAGATTGTACTTTAATAAACATATATACTCTAATGAAATAGTCATCACTGCAACCCACGATAAATATATAACAAATATTTTCTAGAACAGTGATTTTCCTGCCTTTATTTTAGGTCCGAATATCGCCCTGCTCCCAATCAGAAAATACCTAAAATTTTCCCAATTGAACCCGTAAAATTCCCAATTCAATCAAGTTGAGCGGAAAGGTAATTGATAATTTTATTGTTCGTATGATTTGGTTCAAAATATAGGTTGTTGTACTGTTCCCGATCTAATCATATTGAATATACAGGTAACTATATTCAACCGTAAATAGATATAGGAAGATGTGGTGTGAGTGCCAATGAGACAACTCTCCATCCAAGTCAAAATTTATAAAAGTAAGCCATTATAGGTCAATGTACGGCCTTCAACACGGAGCCTTGGCTCACACCGAACAACAAGCTATAAAGGGCCCCAAAATTACTAGTGTAAAACCATTCAAACGGTAAAACCAACGGTCTAGTCTATATAAAAACGAAAACGAGAAACACGATAAATTACATAAACAAACGACAACTACTGTACATCAGATTCCTGACTTAGGACAGGTGCAAACATTTGCAGCGGGATTAAACGTTTTAATGGTACCAAACCTTCTCCTTTTTCTGAAACAATAGTATAACATCACAACATAGAAAACACACGATAAAATATCAATTGGAAGGCTTAACTGAATCAAAAACGTAAATTAATACACTATGAACGAATAAATTCGATCTGTGATACCTGAAAGTAAATACATAGTTAATAAAATATTAGGGACAAACATTCAAGGCCAAAAGCAAACACACAAGTCCAAATAAAGCCATGGCAAGACACCACCATGAAATATTTAACCCTTAGAAAATAATCACTTTTGAAAAACGGTTTCATAATATATACAGGTAAATGAAAAATAACTTTGTCGTTTTAGGTATACTTTTCTGTCTATACAAAATCTTCCAATAATTAGGAATACCAAGAAAGGTCTGTCATATAAATACCTAATTTAACACTAGATACATAAGGGGTAAATATCAACAATAAAACTTCCTGTACAGATTTAAGGAGAATAATCTTGATGTTCATACAAATGTAGTAAGAAGAAGTGAAAATTAGTAGATAATCCAAATAATCAAAGCTGGTATACAGACAAGATCCATATTAATATAAAATAACAAAAAGTATTAAAAATAGTATCAACAGGTCGAATTAAGTTTTACAATGGGTAAGCTTAGTTCAGCATTTGGATGACGTTCGGTGGTTAACGGTACCTAAGAATTTGGTATGATATGAAGTGATGATGCTGTGTTATTAACTGAATAACATTGTAAATACATGCCAACATGAAAACTAAAAGGTTTTAATTATTTTCTCACTGTAATTTTTTTCTAGAGGCAATGTCGTACTGAGCAAAGATTTGCTGGTTTGGTTTATTTTTGCTGTGAATTGAGCATGCCCAAACATACAACATGTCGTCTCATTGTTCAAAATATTATGTTCACAAATTAAAAAAAATGGCAAAGATGCCACTGATTGTAAAAACTTGTTTGGCTTTTAAAAAAATCCAAAATTAGTACTGAAGATGCTACAGGGACTGATATATCTTGAACGAAAAATGTTTCTACTTTGACTGATGTAGAACAGGATGAAGCCGTGGTTGTGGCGGACAAAGGCACAAAAGCAGTCACCTCGACCCAAAGTGCTAACACTAAACAAATTGTTTCTACCCAAACACCTGAGCATAATTCACTTGAAATGAACCCTGCTCATGTACATGTACAAAGAGAGGCTGACCGTCAATCCCACTCTGAGTACAACCATAATCAGTTTAATTGACAGTTAATTTTGTTGATTCTAGATCAGACCTAAGCACTGAAAACATTATACCATGCCATATACGTGTCTGTGAGAGAAATCTAACTGACAAGAAAACTTGCAATTAATCTCAGGGTTGTATGACTGAGTTTATATGTTCAAGTTAGAACACGAAAGAAAATTGGAATTTTAGAATAATAAATAACATGTAAAATTGTGACTTGGATGGAGAGTTGTCTCATTGGCACTCATACCACATCTTCTTGTATCTACATCCTTAAAAATGTTGAACACATTGATTTATTTTTCCCAATTCATACATTATCGACACATTTTTCCCAATTGCCTAGGGCCCAGGCCCCATTTGAAAAAGGGTAGGAAAATCACTGTAGAAATTAAAATTGCAAATCAAATAGTAATTAACCGTATAAAATCACTTATTTTGTCAGATTCTTAGAGAAAAATAAATTCTAATTTTATAGCATCGTAGAGCCTTAAAAATCGTTGCAAAGGGGACATTTTGGTACACCATGTTCACTTTTACTGAGTTGTTATCAATTTACCATTCAGTTTAAGCTAGGTTGCATATTTTATACTGATGTTAAAGTATTGACATGATTATGATTTAATCACTTATTTCTCAACCATTTTTTTTCATTTTCCAGATGTCAAAAATTGACAATTTTTTTTAAAAGGCCCATTATCATATCACGAACAAAAAAACAAGCTACTACTCCACCTCTTCCTACAGACCAATTAGTCTTACATGCGTTATATGCAAATTAATGGAAAGAATAATATTAGAACGAAATAGTTGCATATACTGAGGGACACAGACTGATTAACTTAAACCAAGAAGGGTTCAGAAAAAAATCATTCAACAACAAATGCCCTTCTTAGACTGGTTCAAACAATAGTTGATGCTCTGAACAGGAATGAATTGGTTTTGGCTTGGTTAGTAGATTTTGAAAAGGCGTATGATTCAATATGGCGTGAGGGATCAGATGGTTAAACTGCATAAATTAGGTATAAAAGGAAAAATCTGGATATGGATAAATAGCTTCCTCACTAATAGAACAGCCAGATGCATGTTGAATAATTTCTTTGGGAATCAATTTGAAACAAAAATTGGCTTACCACAAGGGTCAGTTCTGTCACCTACCCTCTTCCAACATTTTTATAGCAGACATTATGGATAACACCACAGGAGGACAAAACTGCAAATTTGCTGACGATGGCATATTGTGGCACAAGGGACAAGACATCAAAGACTAAAAGAAAAAACATCAAGAGACGTTAGCACAGTCTTAAAATGGACTGAACAATGGAGGATCAATGTCAACATGGGAAAATGTGAAGTATGTCTTTTCACAAACGAAGATCTAGATATAACACAAAAAACTCTGACTGTCAATTTGTTCAACTACAGTCCCACACCCAAACTACTTGGCGTAACGTTGGATGAAAAAATCAAATTGGACATGCACACGGATAAAGTACAGAAGAGAGCAAACAATGCGTTAAATGTTATACGAGAAATAAAGGGCCTAGGCAAAATCTCAAGAACAAAACTACTTCAAATCTATAACAGCATGGTAAGATCTATCATTGAATATGCGTGCCCAGTTTGGCAGATAACATCAATGGAAAATATGAAAAAACTGGAAGCTATACAAAGAAAAAGATTATCAGTTTGCCTTGGATTACCAAGGAACAGCAGGTAGAGAAGCAATGGAAGCAATGGAAGTAGAGACTAAAAGGCAACCAATTGACCTCTGAATGGAAGAAATCTCAGTCCAAGAAATAGCAAAAATCCAATAAAAAAACATAGCCAAACCAATCAAACAACAGATGGAGGAGTATCTTACCAACAATGATACATATGAACGACAAGAATCTCCATTTGGTAAGGCTATAAATCAAGCCATCGACATGCAAAAAGCAACAAAAATAGATATAAAACTTACAGAACCAGAGTTTACCTACAAGGCAGGAGCGGATTTTATGCTGATGAGAGCACCAAGCTACTGGAGCCGATTGGGAAGCTTGAAAAACAGAACCGCAGAACAAACTGCCCAAAGCAAACAAATTGTACAAGAACTGATAGGAGAAAGCTCTGATTCAACAGCTATCGCATTTACAGATGGCTCCTGTCAGGGAAATCCAGGACCCTGTGGAGCAGGAGCAGTTATATATACTGAGAACCACCAAGGAACAAGCTTAAAAAGACCAGTAGCTAGCAGAGGCTCCATACTTTAGCGAAATTAGTAGCTATCCTTATGGTCTTCAAACTGGTTTTCAACACTGCATTTGAACCATTTAGAGAACAGTTCACTGAAGTAAAGATTCTATCAGATAGCCAGACAGCTGTTGGCATCTTGACTCTCAACTGTAAGTCAACTAACTACATCGACACTATCAAAGACATTAAAGAAAGCATTTGGACCCTCCTGAGAGGCAGCATATAAACTACCCTATCTTGGATCCCAGAACATGCTAGTAATGCCGGGAATGAGATAGCGGACCAATTAGCAAAAGATGCAGCACAGGAGGCCTCAAGTCTAAATGACCAGTACAACGTCATGACAATGTCAGATGTGAAAAGTGCAGTCAAGATGTCAACAAAACTTAAATGGCAAAATAGATGGACTAGAAGTGAAACTGGGAGACAACTACATGCATTAGTTTCTATTGTAGGTAAGACCCATCCACTTGATTATCCGAACCCAGTTATAGGGAGAGTCATGTCGGAATTTAGAACAGGCTACAATAGATTAAATAAGTACCGCCATCAGACAGGCCAATCCCTCAGGCCATACTGTGAATGTGGTGAAGAAGAAAACACAGAACACTTTCTTCTTAACTGTACGAGATACCACCAGAAACGAGAAGAAATGAAAAGACAGCTGGAGATACATAACATCCCAATAGATCTCCAGACCCTACTAGCACCAGCAAAGAAAGAGACATACGAGAGAACAGCGAATATAATAGAATATTTAAAGAGTTCAGGGCTATTCCATTTGGATACACTTAGCCCTGAAGAATTCCGAGCCTGCGCCTAAACAATTTAACCTAAGTATACAATGTGACATTACTCAGAGAAACTACAGTACCAAGCTGAAACAAGCTACCACAAAGAGACCAGTTGTGTCAAACTATATATTGACCGTAGGATCAGGATCAGGGTAACACGAATGACCGAATAACACCGTTATTATCCGAATAACACTTGTAATGACCGAATAACACTTGTAATGACCGAATAACACTTGTAATGACCGAATAACACTTGAAATTTTAATATTAGCACATATTGGTGACTTTTAAACATTGATTATTAAATAATATTATATTATAAGTGTTTTTATAACTTAAAATGATTTACAGAAAGCAGGTAAGTTCATAAAGATCATTATAAATATAATGTGTACATCCAACATGGCAAAATTATCGACGAGAATCTCATTCCGGGCGCGTTTTTAACGGGATTTCACGGAGTTGCCAATCTCTGTGTATATATGTCTCTGATAATACAAATCGGAGTTTAAATGATAAATATTATAGCCTGACACAGCTTTAAAATATCTCCGTGAAAAATAAAAAGTGTAAACCTTTGAAGTTTAAATTTTACCTTTTGAAATCGCGTTTGACATCGTTAATTTACTGAAATATTTAAAAAAAAATAATAATAATTGTCTCGGTATTATGAAAATTGACAGTTTTATCGATTATGGACAAAAGCATGATGTAACTTCGACTTCCGTAGCAGAGTTCAAAATTCTGTTCTGGTCACTGAATATATTATATATTCACAGTATATTTCAGATCGTCTGTTGTTATGATGTCAAAGTTTATTTTATTTTTAAACTGATCTTTCAAACTAGTTTTAATCCAGAAGAAAGTAAAAACAATGCTTGACTGTACCTTTCATTGAATATTTATATCCAAATTAAACTAATTAAAGCTGTAATCCATGATCACAAATTGAATGCTTTGTTTACATTTGTTGAAAGCCATGTGCTTTTGGCGGAAAATTCGGAAACATTACATTTCATTGTTATTTATAGACAGTAAGATTTTCATTTTGATTAACTGCTAAGATTATGTTATTAAAATGAATACTTTCTTGGGGTGAAACTGATAATACTTTAATACTCTACATTTAGGGATGTGTGAAATTTAAAAGGGGAGAGTATTTTTTGTTTATAATAATATTACAAATATAAATATAACTTAACCAGTCTGAAAAGACATGGTTACATGGATTTTAATTCTGAAAAACTCAATGTGGTTTATTAATTCCTTTATTATTTCTATCATAATCAGAAACAAGGTACATAAATTAGGCAGAAGTTCATACATTTTTTCTTTTTCAATAAAATGTGCCAAAAAACGTATTTCATTAAACAGGAAAAACTCATATCAAATAAGTTTAAATACTTTTTTTTTTTTTATTTTCTGAAGAAAAAATAATATTTTAAATAATCACAAATTCTTTGTGAAACAATGAAGCTTATTACCCTTTTACAGAAGATATAGTTAGAATGTACATATATTGTATATAGTTATAAATATTTATTTGTGTTTTTTTTTTTTATTATTATTATTGGTTTTGGTAATGCATAGATATAGGAAGATGTGGTGTGAGTGCCAATGAGACAACTCTCCATCCAAATAACAATTTATAAAAGTAAACCATTATAGGTCAATGTACGGCCTTCAACACGGAGCCTTGGCTCACACGAACAACAAGCTATAAAGGGCCCCAAAAGTACTAGTGTAAAACCATTCAAACGGTAAAACCAACGGTCTAGTATATATAAAAACGCGAAACGAGAAACACGTATAAATTACATAAACAAACGACAACTACTGTACATCAGATTCCTGACTTAGGACAGGTGCAAACATTTGCAGCGGGATTAAACGTGCAGCCTTGTTATACCAAGATAGTCACAATCCTGTTTAATGCAGAGTGTCCATACCGAAATATAATTTCATTATCATTTAATGATCAATTATGTAATGGGCACGTGTCAGTAAACAACAATCTAATTAACAATATAATAGAATTGTAAGGTAGTAAATAATTTGATTATTGGGAACTTGGCATTATCACAATTAAATTATCTAATTGGCACCAAATATTTCATTATTAAACTTACTTAATGTATTAAAATGGATGAACATAGCAATAAAAAATTAAAACGTCAATACTTAAAATATTATTTTTTTCCTTACTTTAATTTCTGAAAATCTTTAATTTATTTTTGAGAAAATGTTATTACAACATACATACGAATCATCCATTCAGCTGCTTTGTTTTATTATAAAACAATCAAGTATAATCAATTTTTTATTAAATTTAAATTAAATATGTGAAAATTCTGAATTACGTTTCATTCAATATTGAGTAAATCGTTAAGAAAACTAATAGGTGATTGGAGTAATTTCATGGCTTTGATGTACTTGCTAACTTTTCAAAACCTTACTAAAAACAATTATTGGACAATACTATGTATATACAGTACATAAATTAATACTTTATTTTCATATCATTTCTCTTGAATGCATATGCAATCATTCTTTATTCTTCCATTGTGTTTTCATTGGTCGCCACGTTGGATGTACACACTATGTTTATAATGATCTTTATGAACTTACCTGCTTCCTATATATCATTTTAAGTTATAAAATACACTTATAATATAATACTATTTAATAATCAATGTTTAAAAGTCACCAATATGTGCTAATATTAAAATTTCAAGTGTTATTCGGTCATTACAAGTGTTATTCGGATAATAACGGTGTTATTCGGTCATTCGAGTACCGCAGGATCAGTATAGGGTTAGGATTTTAACTAACAAAGAAATGTATATATTTCATTTAAAATTTGTAACTTCATACGCAACACAGTTGCAGAATAATCAGACAGATGATTGTGGCTGATAAACGGGAAGAAGAAAGCTGCACAGGTTTGTCAGTCTCAGAAGAGGTAATTCCTCAGAAGACACACATGCAGTGTAGACACGTCCATTTTTGTTGTGATGAACCTTTACATTATAAGCACAATTAAAGTAAGTAATTGTATGGGGTGAACCTGGTTTTAAATAAAAATATTCAAGCAAACAAATAATGTGTCTCTATAAACTTGTAAGATTTGGAAACATTATAGCGCGACAGGGCGATGATCAGCTGTACGAGCACCTGCTACAACATAGCGGTAAACTTGTTCAATTTCGGATATTTTTTCTTACTTACTCGGACTGTCGAATTTATGGTACCATGCAAAAAATAAATTATAAGATATGTCGCACTTTGAAGGACAAACTTGTTAAAACGATATTGCTTTGGCTTTATTTACACTTGTCTGCCATCTTGAAATATTTAGATATCACCAAGGCGACTACGTCACTGGAGTCGGATTATCGCCCCTGATTTTCTACCAATTTCACGTAACTGTTTCATGTATTTCTCACATGTGTACGTTCGAGTACATATTTTGATACGACTATTGTTTTTTTACGGTTTGCAATGAATATACCATTTTATGTACAGTAGGAGACAAGTATAAACGTAAAACAAAAATTTAAAAAAACCAGTCACACTCAGAGGCGGATTAAATTTAGAGGGTTTTCCAGGCCCCCCCTTTTTGTGGGATTGATTATTTAGGGAATCACTGAAGGATGACTGGAGCGGACCCCCTTTTAGGCAGTCAGTGGGCCCCCTTATGAAAATTTCTGGATCCGCCACTGACACTATTCCATGTAAAGTGTGTGTGTGGGGGTCGGACCTTTATCGGCACTCCGGGATCATGTCCATTTTTAAGTTTAGAATTTCGGGAACGAGTATATCATCATCGGGATTTTGGGATTTTGTTTAATCGAGACACTGGACGTATAGGCCGTATAGTTACGTCCGGGAATTCGGGATTTTTATCTATCGGGACTCTTAGCATTAGCTTACCTTTCCGGATCACCTGGGTTTACTCCTAGTTTTTGTAGGAGTTCCTGCATGTTTTTTAGTGTTTGGTGTTTTGTTTGTGATTGATCCTTTTGTACCCGCGTTTATTTGTTCAACGGTTTACAGTAGGTTTGTTTTTTATTACTACTTGGATATATTTGCACATTGTTTGTTCTATGGTTTTAAATCTTTGGATTTCTCCGAAGATAATTTTGTTCATCTTGGTCAAAGTTATAAATGTAAGAGTACTAAAAATTCGTAATCCATAGGACACGATTACACAGAGAAACAAAACAGGATTTAAACTATAGGTGCGTCAGCACAAGATGAGTATTCAAAGAAAAGTAACCCTTCCAAAGCGTCTAATTTTGACCCCCAAAAAATACGGTTTGAGTTTCGTGTTACACAATTTTTAGTTTCGAAGCACTTTACAAATTTATTTACAGAATAATGTCAGTCACTGCGGCATGCGGCAGTGATCACCCGTACCACAGAGCTAAATAGGGCCCATATTCAATTTTGAAAAAAACAGATGTCGGACAAAATTCAGTGAAGGCAGTGGGTATTTTGCCGGCTCCGGCAAAATAGCCTCTTAGGTGCTATATTTTATCGGCTCCGGCAAAATAGCCTCCTTAGCGCTTGCCGGCTCCGGCAAAACAGCGATTTATATAGAGTTTTGCTATTTTGTCGGTCTTAATTCAGATTTTCAGCATACCAATTAAGAATAGAAAAAATATAGAAGCATACAGTTTAATATAAAAATCTCTAAAAATATGCCTTCTTTAAAACATTTATACATAAGCAAAGCATGCATATTAAAATAAATTGATATGCTTTACTTTTATAAGAAGTCTCTAAAAAAATATATCTTTTTTTGCCCCACCTAGGGGCATTATGTTTTTCGGTATGTGCGCTAGTTCGTTCGTTCGTCCGTCCGTTCGTCCGTCTGTCTCGCTTCAGGATAAAGTTTTTGGTCAAGGTAGTTTTTGATGAAGTTGAAGTCCAATCACTTAGTACACATGTTCCTTATGATATGATCTTTCTAATTTTAATGCCAAATTAGAGTTTTGACCTAATTTCACGGTCCACTGAACATAGAAAATGATAGTGCAAGTGGGGCATCCGTGTACTATGGTCACATTCTTGTTTTAAAATATAATACACATTAAGCAAAGCATGCATATTAAAATTGATATTCTTTTACTTTTATTAGAAGTCTCTAAAAAAATTTGTCTTTTTTTTAAATATAATACACATTAAGCAAAACACGCATGCTAAAATCGTCATTATAACTAAAAAAAATCAATAAAAATATTCTATAAGTTTTTAAATCAAAAGTAACACCCAACCACCTTAACATGCTTTACAAGTGTTACAAAACCAGTGCCTTCCTTTTGGTGCAGTTTTAGTCTTGCAAAAGGAAAAGTCTTGCAAAAGATGCTGCCAATGCAGACATGAACTCCGCAGGGGCGGATCCAGCCATTTTCAAAAGGGGGTTCCCAACCAAGGATAAAGGGGGGGGGTTCCAACTATATGTCCCCATTCAAATGCATTGATCGTCCAAAAAAGTGGGTTCCAACCCCGGAACCCCCTCTGGATCCGCCACTGCTCCGCATAACACTTATATAAAGATAAGGAGATGTGGTATGTTTTTTTACGTCTGCATCACTTTTACAAAAATTGCAGATATATACATTATATTCCACTATCATAGAATAAATGCTGTCAATAGATTTCCATGCATCGTCATTACAATATCTGTATTTCTTTACTAATTTTATATTCACTTGTTTGTCTGGACATGTACTTGAAACCATTTCAGGGCGGGTCTCTATGTGTTCCTCATCTATCACCAGACTGTCATCAACCGCTGACTTAAGTTTCAATAAAAATTTAATTTCATATAATCTGAAGAAAAATCTGAAATAAGACCGGCAAAATAGCATGACTCTATGTAAATCGCTATTTTGCCGGAGCCGGCAAAATAGCGCTAAGGAGGCTATTTTGCCGGAGCCGGTAAAATAACACCCAAGAGGCTATTTTGCTTGAGCCGGCAAAATAGCCACTGCCAAAATTAAATGGCAAGACACACATTAAGAATTACCCGAAAAAACAACATCGAATTTATTGTATACGCACAACTACTTGACACTGTATCCTGTCTTCGGACTAGCACACAAAAAAGTTGCAGACTAAAGAAGAGTGCATGATAACGTATACAATGTACTATCATACTCCAAGTAACTGACGAAAATTTCTTACCTTCTTTTATTAAGCTCAAACTAGCCAACTTTTTTATGTTTCATATAAGTTTTGGAATGTCGTAGTCTCCATGTATATATAATCTGTTTTAAACTTAGCTTATAGATTATATCAATAAGGTACAGGGAATCTGCACAACAGACTGACTGATTGCTTTAATTGAACAGTATACAATCATTAATTAATGTATTTTGCCAAAATGCATATATTATTTTATCAGGATTTCGGGATATTGTCAAAAAATGTCCGGGAAATCGGGATTAGATGAAAATAAACTCGGGATTTCGGGATTGGACCCCCTCCGACCCACCCCCCATGTAATCGGAGACAAAAAGCGAAAAAAAGAGCGTCCAGAAAAAAAAATAGCGACAACAGACTTCTATAACAGACGCACAGGCACTTGTCTCAGAAAAAAATCCTATATACCTTAATATAACACGTGTTATATTAAGGTATATAGGAAATTTTTTTTCTGAGAGAAGTGCCTGTGAATAGACGGGATGGGAACCGGGATAGAGGGGAAGTAAAAATAGGAAGGAGGATGCAAGTTTGGGTTAGCTAGGCCGGGAGGGAATTGGAAGTCGGCGAGGAAAGTACCCCTAGTCAACACATTCATAGCATGTGTATATAAGTAGAAATTAACTTATCAAGTTACCTATAAAAAAAGAAGATGTGGTATGATTGCCAATGAGACAACTCTTCACAAGAGACCAAATGACACAGAAATTAACAGCTATAGGTCACCGTACGGCCTTCAACAATGAGCGAAGCCCATACCGCATAGTCAGCTATAAAAGGCCCCGAAATCACAAATGTAAAACAATTCAAACGAGAAGACTAACGGCCTAATTAATGTACAAAAAAATGAACGAAAAACAAATATTTAACACAGCAACAAACGACAACCACTGAATTACAGGTTCCTGACTTAATTGGGACAGGCACAAACATACAGAATGTGGCGGGGTTAAACATGTTAGCGGGATCCCAACCCTCAACCTAACCTGGGACAGTGACCTGGGACAGTGGTGTAACATTACAACATAAGATCGAACTATAAAAATCAATTGAAAAAGGCTTAACTCATCAGATGGATACAAATAGAAATACATATAACAAAAACACGTAGACGTGACCGGGTACTTGTACATCCCAACAACAAAAAGACACTAAGTACAGATCTGAGAGTACTCGCAGTTACTGACCGCTAGTTCAAAGTAAAAAAAAAAAAAAAACTAATATAAAAAAATCATGCATCTAAGACTAAATTATCAATCAGTTCTCATCCAACATCCAATGGATTTAGTGTAAAGACGTCATAAACATGACGGAGAAAAACATGACCTTGTGCAATGCCAAGATACAGGAGTCGACAGATTGTAGATCCATGAAAGTGCATATGTGTATAACAATGATATTTAGTTTGCTTTTAATTTACCGATAAGTTTTCTACAGGTACAACTGAACTTCAAAACCAAATCTTTATATCTATGGAAGAATTTAGTAAAAGTTTTAAGTAATTTGTGGTAACGAAATCCCTGACTTAATAATATAAGTTATATGGTTCGCTACTTACCCCCTACGGATCCATAGAGGGTTTGTAAAATCCATAGGGGGTGAGAGCGAAGGCCGAATCTCCTATGGATTTTATTCACCCTCTATGGTCCGTAGGGGGTCAGTAGTGAACCGTATAACGAATTTATCGCACGCGGGACTTTTTCTGCTGCGTTTTGTAGAAAAATAAACAATGAAACACAACAACATTAATAGATGACGTCACCGTTAACAGTAGACGTGACGTCATGAACCCCCTATGAAAATTACTAACCCCCTACGGATCCTAGGGGGTCACCACGTGACGGCGTTAAACCAACCACAACGTGATAATTTATCCGCGGTGCGATAATTTACCGTAATACATAGATTACGTTCGTTAAAATCTAAAACGTCACAACAGACACGGGCATAGCGAACAAGTTGTGAAATATAAACACCGTAAGATGGTGCCAAAGGAACATCACCATCCAAAAAAGGAAAATTAACAATAGGGAACGAAAAATCGTCCCTTTTTGTCGTAAATTTTAGTGTGGAGTTTCCCGTGTAAAACTGAAATATCTGAATCTAGGAAAGGACAGTTATTAGCGTTTACATTTGATTTATTTAAAGTAAGTTCCTTTGGGTAAATTTCGGCAGTATATTGATACGTTAAATAATTCTTGATTATTTAACGAAAAAATATCATCAAGATAACGGTTAGTGTTGTTGAATTCATCAATTAATTGCAATTTAGACGGGTCTTTACTGAGTTTGGTCATAGACTGTGATTCATAACAGTACAAAAACAAGTCTGCTATTAAAGGGGTGCAATAAGTGCCATAGGAATACCTACAACCTGTCGATAAACTTTGTTGCCGAAACGTACATAAATATTATCAAAGAGAAATTAACAGCTTCAATCATTTCATCACACCTCCAGTAAGTATATGTAGCATATTTACCTTTCTCGTTAGTCTTTATAGAGAGGGGGCAAGGGGGACCCAATAACAGCAAAACAGCAAATTGATTTGGCCTAAAAAGTAAAATAAAAAAAATACTGAACTCCGAGGAAAATTCAAAACGGAAAGTCCCTAATCAAATAGCAAAATCAAAAGCTCAAACACATCAAACGAATGGATAACAATTGTCATATTCCTGACTTGGTAGAGGCATTTTCTTATGTAGAAAATGGTGGATTGAACCTGGTTTTATAGCTAGCTAAACCTCTCACTTGTATAAACAGATAACAAGGAATTGGAAAGGAATAAAAACAGATAACCAGTAAATTAAAAATTGTTCGAATATAATATTTACGTATTGGGATACAAGGAACATTATCCCCATGCGTAAAAATCAAATTGGAACAATTCTTAATATTACAAACAGGAAAACAGGGATACATGATGAGGATAGGCCTATAGGTCCATACAACCTAAACCGAAACACCTTTTATATAATAAGGAACACAGACTCAGCTCTGTGATTTTTTTCTAAGAATCATACACTATTTAAATTATAAGCACGTGTGAGTTTCTTTAAAAGTACACATATAAATGCTGAAAAAAGTATTCCATGACATAATTTTTTTATCATACATTGAGTTAACCAATTCTAGATATAGGTAACTCTGAATACAAGTTCATAGAAAATGGAAATTATTACAAGATATACTGGAATGGTCCTGGACCCGACTGATTTTAATATGTTTATGTGATGTTACTAGAATCCTTCTCCGAATAAGGGACCACCATATTAACAGTGGTAAGACCCAAATGTTCAGTGATTTTCATTTTCTACCGAAGATTGGCTGTCAAAATGCTACCATTCCAATTTTCAATAACAGTTAACAGCAAGTGCATTCTCACAATAACAGATAACAAAAAAATAATAGTCCTATAACAGCTAACAAGGAATAAAACAATAACAGCTAACAGCAAATATATTTTCAGAATAACAGATAACAAAGAATTAAATTGCTCCAAAACAGCACAACAGTTAAACCCCTTGCCCCCTCTTTATATTAATAATTTTTTTTTTAAATATGCTATATAGATTGAGGTCTTTATCAACGAAGCAAATATACATATATATATATATATATATTCATAATATTAATAATTATAAAATATAAGAACAAAATGAATAGCTCAAAATATCATGAATATGAAATCTTAAAAATATAACTATACATTGGAAATCACCTAGAGCAGGACGAAATATGCTACATAGGTTGAGGTTTATGTCAATGAAACAAATATATGTAGATCAATTGTATATAGTCTTTGTAATACTATAAACATTTATATTATTTTTGTATAATGTGCTGCTTTATCCTTTATCCTAACAGGAAAGGAATAAAGACGGTGTTCCCAACAGCAGAGATCAAGGGGTGCTCATTCCACTGGACTCAGGCCGTCACGAGAAAGGTAACTACACTTGCTTTGAAGTGTCAGTACAACCAGAAGCAGGTCACACACCTTTTCATCAGGAAACTCCTTGCCTTGCCCTTCCTTCTATGATCATATTAGGCCAGCATTCCTACAGCTTGTGCAATCAATTACTAATGCCACCCAACAACTGAAGGAGTTGATGATATACCTATGCAGGATTTTGTTCTCCAGTAGTGCGTGGAGTGTAACATAACAGTACCAAAATTGCACCCATTTGGCAAAAATAGAGGCGGAAATCTTACAAGTTTTCTTAGAGACCAAACAATTTGTATTTTTATGATTTGACATTATGCACGTCTTTCAACATAGATAAATATATGATATATATACAAAACGTGCATAGTTTATATCAACAGATGAAGTATTCACTGGAAAAAGTGAAATCTACGGAAATGCGACGTCCACAAAAAGTAAACTTTTTAAAATGAGCAATTAAAATATGTAACATGCATCCATTTATTTTAATTAACTATTTCTGGACAGTAACCCAACAATATGTTGTCCTACTGGTCTGAAGATTACTTGACAGGTAGATCTAAAACTTTTTAACACTTTCACCTATGTCAGTTTTGCTCTTACTGCTTTAGGTTTTGAGCTGAAAGCCAAAAACTTCATTTGACCCCTATGTTCTATTTTTAGAAACTGCCGCCATGTTTTTGAATGGATCAAATCCCAGAATACAATCTATAAACTAGATACCCTAAGGAACATTTAATTAAAGTTTTTAAGAATTTGGCAAAGTAGTTTCAGAGAAGAAGATTTTTGAAAAAGTAATTCACAAAAAAATGTAAAAAAAAAAACGTTTTAAGGGGTCAATTGACTATTTTGATCATGTTGACTTGAAATAGTTTATGATGACGACGACTACAGATGACGACGTACGATGGATGCTAAGTGCATGATGGCATAAGCTCACATGGCCCTTTGGGATAGGTGAGCTAGAAAGGCCTTTACAGTGAGGGTACCTGTAAAGTGCGAAACGAAATAGAAACGGAACGGAACAAAACAAAACGAAACGAAATAACGCAGTACGAAGCGAAATACAGAAAAACGAAACGAAATGAAACGAAATAAATATTTATTTTATAATTTTAACTTAAATCTCTGATAAATGTCTTATAATACAATATATCTGTGTGTTGCAGAGTTTGCATGCATCTGAATTTCATTGTTTTAGTTGGAACAAATCAAATGAAACCGGCAGAGGGGCGAACGTTTATTTTCAGGGGAAAAGGGGGTCCTACATACCGATGCTTACTGCCTAAGTGTTAAGTTTTCACCCGTCGTTTTGAATGATAAAAGTTTTTACGGTAGAATATTACCCAAGAAAGAAAAAAAGGGGTGGTACACCTGAGATAAATAATATAAATGAGACTATATTTCAGAACTGCATGGCATATTGAGGACACGCACGTGGATCTCAATCTAGATTTGGGGTTCTATGCCTAAATGAAGGTATACATAGACGTGCTGCTTAAATGGGCCCCCTTTTTATATTTAAATTATATTAATGCTATACACTGAATTTCACTGAGGTCAAATATCAATGGGTCAGTAATTTTTATCCTCCGAATTATAATAGATGTTTCTTTAAATGCTGTTTTATCGTCTTTATTCAAATTAAGATATCAAACTTTGTACTTGGGTGGAGGAGGTTGTCTCAATGGCACTCATACCACATCTTCTTATTTATATTGTATAATATGTGATTACTGAGAAAACTATGAATGTGTCATGATTTTGCCATCGGAAACATATTAAGTGTCGTGATTTTTTCTCAAGGTTTTTATTTATGAAATTTTTGGTGTTTTCCCAGCTGCACTAATGTACCCTAAATCCCATGTTTAGATCGACCCCCACTCCCGGTGATTGAGAAATAACCTTCATTAAATGAGAGTAGCTTGAAATATTTTGAAGCAAACTATTTCAATCCTAATATTATTGAATATTAATAGTTTTGGGCTTAACGTTGGGGAAGTTTTTTTTATATCATTTGCGGATTTACCTGGGACATAAATAGATATGATCGTGTTACTTATAATGCCCCCTCCTTCACGTACTGCTGCACCAAAAATAAACACAAAATGAAAATAAATAATTGAATTTGACCTTTTAACAAAATCTATAATTTCACCCCCAAAATATTGAGAATTAAAGTTTTGATGCAACCCCCAAGCCCCCACCCAAGCGCCGAAATTATAATGGTCGCCTCATAAAATAATCGGGTTTGACAGCAAATTAACATATGGTGTCACTGTACGTTAATCGTTAAATTAAAAAAAAAAAAATACACAAAAACATTCGTTTGAATGATAAAAAGGATTTTTATAGTTTATTTTTCATCAGATAGCAAATTTCATGGAGTATATATTTTTGCGTTAACCAACAAATATATTCATGCGCCAGGCGTATTCAATGACACAAATATACAACTTACGTGTGATAGAGGTTACGAGTGTGGAAAAATATATTCCCCATCTCCAATTTTAAAGAATTATAAGGACTAAACGCATTTTTAAAGGAATTTATTGGTGTATAAACTGGACCAAGTCACTCACAAACATATCATTTTGATAGTCTAATTGAGGGAATTTCCATGCAAAGTAATATAGACTGTCCCTACAGTACAGTACATTTGTTAGAAGAGCTCGTATTCATCGCCTCGTTTTGACTATTAAACTTCCTGGTCTTCTCAGAATATGCTGTCCACTGATGCTGTCAACCTAAAGCTTTAAACCCAACAAGAAATTAACAGGTCAGTTTTATTCGCTCTGTTTATATGTCACACTCTTGTGGAGAAATGACACTCCTTGTCGCTCCATTATTTTTATAATTTGTTTACTTTTTGAACGGGACAGTTACACAGGTCGGTCGAAGTTTTATAAAAAATAATTTCCGGGTATCAATTCTTCTGCTTTTACACCAGGATCATGGACCAAGAAGAAATCTACTGAGATTTTTTTAATTTCTTCAGTTTATCAAGGATTTATAGTATAAAGATCCTTGAGTTAATGTAGAGGTATATTCCGAAACTTAACCAAATCAATTAATTTTACAGTTGAACGGCAAACGCCTGAATCTGACAGATAAAGGTCAATCTGTCGACACAAAAAGTAAAATGTTTACGCCCACAAACAGCGCCACCTATATTTTTTTCTACGGCATCTTTGAGAACGATGTACCGTTCTGTAGTAAATTAAAACATTAAATTAACTAAAACATAGAAAAGTAAGTGTATAAAACTAATTAAAAGATATATTTGCACATGACTGGTTATGCATGATACGCTGGCAATGTGCGCAATATCCTTTAATTCAAGATTGAAAATTAGTTTGTTTCCTACGTCAAAATGGCGGATTCCAATGTTTACATTTTCCATCAATTTGAGAGGTGAGACAAATGCGTACCCAATCATTAATTTGCATATCATGTACTGTGTAGGGTAGCTTCTCCAATGGGATTTACTGTTATAAATTGGCTATATGTTACAAAAGTGCCATGTGTTTTGTGTGTATTGCTCAGAAATGTTTAACTGTCTGCTTTAGCAAAAATTCCTGTAAATAAACCTGATGGGTCGTTTTGAATTCAAGCACAGCAGACAAACACGTGGTAGATTATTGATGTTTGTTTACCTAAATTGCACGTTGTTGTTACTAAATACTTAGAAATAACCAATATCCTGTTATTATTGTTTGACAGCAGATAAAATTAATTTTACAATTGCATTTTAATACTTTCAAAAGTTATATAATACACCTTGCCTAAGAAATAGGTCTAGCTAGGTCCAGGGACTGCCTTTACTAGGTCCATAAAAAAATGAGGCTGTAATGATGTAAATTACCATATTTACATTACAGCATTTTTTTACATTTGATATATTTCATATACATGTATGTACATAGAGAACAATAGAGTAAATGAACATACATGGGTTTAATTCCCACCCTAGGTATTAATTTTAATACTCATTATAGGTTGGAGCAAATAGGGCAGATTGCAATTGACCATAATGTAGTGTCTAAAAATGCTGATTGATGTGGCCAAGTCCTCAACATCCTTTTTTCTAAGTATACAGCAGCTCCTCTAAGGATTAGTAAGGGAACACTTTACATATAGTCCAGTGGCTAAGTCCTGTCTTTTTTGTCTCTATTATTTCCTTATTTATATTATTATATTTCTTATATTCTCTTGTAGTAAGCTAAAAAGCTACTATTACTCTTTTTCCTCATCTGCCTGAAAACAATGAAATGTATTCATTGTTGATGTCTGTAAAGTGACTTATAATTTAACTTCTAATAGACATTTGGACTCTGGTGGATAGTTTCTAGACTGTTATCTCATTGGCAATCATACCACATCTCTTTATTTTAGTACAGGTTAAGTATTTAAAGTAAGTGACTAACAAACATTAAATCATTTGAAAGAAAAATTCTGCAATGTCAGATTTCAGTTTACATATATCAACAATAAAATTTTGTTGTATAAATTGTGTCATGTTTATAATAATGACCACTGTAATTGTCAACTGCCATGACTGTCTTGTGCAAAATATATTTGAATAAGTTCCCTAATGAATAGTATATAGATGTTTAAAAAAAACAAATGTATGTACTAGTTCAAAAAATAATTGATGTTTTTTAATTAATTGAATAACAACTTATTGCAATGATCATGATATTAATACAAACTAGCATTCTGATATGTGATACATATATAACTTAATGCAGCTTTTTCTAAAATTGTAATGTATGTCATAAAAAAGAGATTTTTGGAAAAAGTTACCAAAATTGTCTGTATTTCAACCACATTAAGGCCTAGGAAACTTAATTTTTTAAGCATAGAGGTTGACAAGCTAAGTCATGACTGTAAATTCAGAAATTATCATGAGGTTTTTATTAAAGTAAATAATGCAATTAAATTGATTATAGCAATAAAAAGAACTCGCATTCTGATTTGATACTATGAGATTTTTTCTGATATCATGGATATCAGAATAATAAATATCTCACTGTTGTCCATTCTTCAAAAAATTTCTGAACATACTGTATTTAAGTCAGCTTTGTTTTTGTCTGAGACTACTATAACATGGGAAGTGACCAATCTCTATGTTATAAAAGTCTTAGTTTTTTGTTTTGTAGTTCAATTGACTATGCATTTTAGAGCAGTTAAATATGAATTTGGATTAAATTTGAAGTTGATTCAGTATATTTTATGACATAATAACACTCATTTATTTAAACAAAGCATTTTCAGACTTTATTTACTGATCAGCTTAGCTAATCATTCATTATTCAATCAGTAATTTAATTAAAGGACTCAACAGTTGTTTGTAGGACTTTTGAATTCAAATATGATTAAGAGCAAGCAACAGAACTTGTACATCTTATATAGTTTCTTATCTCGTGGGCGGATCCAGCCAATTTTAAAAGAAGGGGGTTTCCCAACCCAGAATAAAGGAGGGTGTTCCAACTATATGTCCCCATTCAAATGCATTGGTTGTAGATAAAAAGAGGGGATTCCAATCCCCGGACACCCGGGAGATCCACCACTGTATCTTATAGCAGGTATAATATAAAAAAAATTGTACTTCTGTCCACTGCTAATTGACTTTTTTTTCATTCAGTGTCAATGTTCACAATTTTGAAGCATGTATTGTCTACATTTTTTTTTTTCCATATTGTATTTTAATGTAATGCAAAGTTAAATTCTATTGTAACACAAGTTCTGCTGACAAATGGCTGATAAACCTCTCTTGTATGTAATTATTTGGTATGAAATCAAATATATTTTTTCTGTATATGGAAATTAGGAATAATCCACCCTCTCTTTATAAAAGACCTGGATCTACTGAAAAGTTCTTGCTTTTCTCAGAATTTTCCATCGTTACATCAGGAAAAAAGGCTACCAATAATCATGCTTGACGATCATTGAGGTCACACATAAAGAACCCATCTCTTTGCAGATCATAGTAGAAAAACAAAGATACAATGTAGTTGGTAACATAAATGTATTGTTTAAAAATATCAAGAGAAACATTCCCATACAGAATCTCTGCCAATAAGTTGTAAATTGATCGGCAAGCCTCGCATCTTGAAAAATAAAATGTCTGGAGGAGAGAACTATTGTTTCACAATTGATGCTGTGTTAGAATTTATAATATCACTTTTTTCCCCATATGATCAGCATACAAAGTGACAATCTATAAGTTCTTCAGTCTAAATAACTCTGTTGAATCTCATTTCTGATGGAACATTTTCAGTGCACCAGATTAACAACTTTCTAAGTTAGATACTTATTTATATATAAAAATTGAAGTCTAATTTTAGAGTGAAATTTATATTTAAAAAACTGTTCTATGAACAACCAACATGTACAAACACTGAGTTTCTTTTCATATCCTCTCTAAGAATATTGCTACAAAGAAAGTAAAACAAAGACTTGTATCATTCCATCTACCAAAAGGGTGTTTGAGAATATACAAATAAGTCCAAGTTTCAGAGAAAAGTCAGTTATCTATAATTTTCTTCTTTGGAAGTTTTCAAAAACCTGTTTTAAAGTACTTGAAAAAATGCCATATTCAACCATTCCATGACTATTTTAATTTTACTAGAGTAGAGGAACATGAAATATTGAATAGTTATTCAAGAAAGTGTCGAAATATAACTACAATCATTAATTTTACTCGAATTTACTGTTGTGAACTTGCAATTTCCTACGACACGTGTACGGAGTTATCTCCCTTTGATCTCCACTTCGCCACGATTAAGCTGACACAATTTCGTGTCCAGTGAATTTAGGATCGATTATCATCAAAATTTAACGTAAAAAATGGTTTTGCTTCATATTTTAAACCCCTCAACCTGTTACCATACGTATTTAAGGAATAATTAGGGATTTTCCGTGGACCTACGCAAATTTTCAGAAAAAAATTTTCACTTCACTTGTGAATTTACAATACTTTAACAACACTTTTTAATAATAATTATAAAGAATAATGAAACTTATTTAATCTAGAATTGAACACTTTGATTTTTATTGATGTACGAGTACAAATAAGACGAAACGAGTAAAAAAACCACGAGGCATGCACGTTTACCAAAACACCGTAAACTCTGACCTTTTGTCACGTGACCAATGTCTTGACCTTAGAAGCCATTAAATCGTTTGCCGTCCAACTGTTTAGGCACTGGCGTGACTGGTTACGATTGTGTTGAAATGTATTTAAGGAATGACTGTAATATTTTTTCTGTCTATGAAGAAATAACATCAAAAATGTGGTGCACACTGAATAACCCGCGTAGCAGGTTATTTTAAAGTGTGCACCACATTTTTTATGTTATTTCGAATAGACAGAAAAAATATTACAGTCATTTCTTATAATTTAATCCTTAATTCTATTTTAAACTGGAGTAAATCATGAAAAAACGTTGATGACGTCAAGGTCACATGACAAAATTATGTCTATGAGCTGATAAACAAAACAACGTCAGCCAATCGGAAGAAGCGTTTCATCCAAAATTAAATTATTAAACAATAATAACAAGTTGCTTTATTTAAAAAAAGAAACGCAATCATGAACCTCAATGCCTGTTTGGCATGAAGAGGGTGGTAAAGGGTCATTTTCGTGCAACATGTTTTGCCATTTTTATTTCACGAGCAGCAGTGAAAAAGGTTCATTATTCACCGTGTTTCGTGAAATCTTTAAAAAGATCAACGTGCAAGAAATTTTTAATTGTTCGTTCATCGTGAAATGGCAATTTTATTTCTCGTTCTTCCGTGCTGATACCCCCCTTGACGCCCCTCCATGAAAGATCAGATAATTGTAAAAAAAGATTCATGGTTTTACCTCATTTTTTAGCTCACCAGGCCCAAAGGGCCCCATGTAAGCTTATGCCATCACTTGGTGTCCGTCGTCGTCTGTGGTCGTCGTTGTCGTCTGAAACTACTGGACCAAATATTTTCAAACTTTTACTGAATGTTCCTTAGAGTATCTAGTTTATAAATTATATCGGAAGTTTTAATCCATCAACAAACATGGCCGCCATGGCTGAAAATAGAACATAGGGGGTCAAATGCAGTGTTTGGTTTATATCTCAAAAAATAAGGCATTTAGAGCAAATCTGACAAAGGGTAAAATTTTTCAATAGTTCAAGATCTACAATGTATCAGCCCTGAAATTTTCTGACGAACCGAACAACCCATTGTTGGGTTGCTGCTACTAAATTGGGTAATTTTATGGAAATTTTGCAGTTTTTGGCTCTTATCTTGAATATTATTGAAGATAAATATAAACTGTAAACAGCAAAAATGTTCAGCAAAGTAGGATCTACAAAAAAATATGACCAAAATTGTCAATTGAACCCTTAAGAAGTTATTGCCCTTTAAAGACAATTTTACACTATTTGTTCATCATAAAATTGAGAATGGAAATGGGGAATATGTCAAAGAGACAACAACCCGACCAAAGAGCAGATAACAGCCGAAGGCCACCAATGTTTGCTAACATTTAAAAATCTTCTCTGAAACTACTGGGCCTAATACTTCTAAACTTTAACTTTTACTCCAGCCTTTGGTCATAAATAATTTGCATACTTTAAACGTGTTGGAAATTAATTTTTGAGTTACATCCCCTGATTTAGCTTATTACAAATATGTGCTCCTAAAATATTATCTATCATTGAAAATAGAAATAAAGTACAAATTGAATACAAAATTATATAAGAATGTTACCTCAAGGATAAAAACTTTCTTTGAACATACCAACAAAAATATATTGCAATTTATTTTTGATAATCATACTTTTATTAACGCACAGACATATTATATTAAATACATTTGTACGTAGTATTTTGTGTCCAGCAACTGATTTGTGTTAAAGTAGTCCCAGTCTTTAAACACTGATTGGAACTCAGCTAGATATGATATATGGATGTACAGATAGATTATATAAATTTACTCTTCATGTTTGTCTATGAAATAACACAGTTATGATTCTGATATTAATTTTATTTTTGTTTAAAAGAATCATGTCTAAAGCTATGGAAAATAGTTTTTATTTACTAAAGGTTCTGCATTAAAATTTAATCTTGTTTAAATTTAATTGTTATGGTGTAATCTGACAAAAATGGGGAATGTGTAGTGTAACTACAAGTATCAGGACAAAATTGGCTTGATCAAAATATAAAAAGTGCTTAAAGACTAATAGTGCTTTCTTTTTTTTTATTCTTAAAAGAAATTAAATTATACAAACTGTTTATTGATTTACTTCTTTTTTTACCAGTAATTTTTTTACCCAAAGTCTACATAACACAGTAAACAAAACAAAAGACAAAAAGGTAATGACACAAAAACTATCAAGAAAAAAAAAAGCGATGCAATGCGACACGACATATTGTACAAATCATTTTGACACGCGTTACCCTGGTGCTATCCAAAAATCCTGGGGAGAACACTGGCAGAGTTATGGTCCTTCGACTTAGAAGATTCACTTAAATAATCAGTTTTCAACGCTTTTTTTCGTCATGCTTGAAGATATTGACTTGATATTTGTTATATAGTTTACACCATGACAAGTTATAGATCAAGTTAGAATTTTGTTCCAATACAATGAATTTTTAACCGGTAGGGGACTATGTATTGCCATGCAATACTCACAGAATGCTTGTTATCTTTAATATTATAGTAGATCATGTAGATAGTGAGAAAGTGTAAATGGTAAAAATATTCAGCTAAGTAGAATCTACAAATAAGTCAATTGATAAAAATAGTGAATTGACTCCTTAAGGAGTTATTGCCCTTGAAACGTTAATTTTTTCGTGCAAGTCTATTACTTTTTCAAAAATCTTCTTCTCTGAAACTACTTGGCCAAATACTTCCAAACTTTAACTGAATGTTCCTTAGGGTATCGAGTTTATAAATTGTATCCGAAGTTTTGATCCATCAACAAACATGGCCGCCATGGCTAAAAATAGAACATAGGGGACAAAAGCAGTTTTTGGCTTATATCTCAAAAACTACAGCAGTTAGAGCCAAAGTGAAAGGGAGTTAAAGTGATAAATGGGTCATGATCTATCTGTAATGAAATTTTCAGACAAGTTCGACAACCCATTGTTGGGTTACTGTTGGAAATAGTTTATTTTTAATAAACGTTAACTAACTTCTTAAAAGCTTTATATTTTAGAAGGTAGAAGACCTGGATGCTCCATACTTTGTATATAGATGCCTCATGTTACGAAGTTTCCGTCAGTCACATGTCCAATGTCCTTGACCTCATTTTCATGGTTCAGTGACTACTTGAAAAAAAAAGTTAAGATTTTTTTTAATGCTACATTCTCTCTTATTAGAAGTAATAGGATAACTATATCTGGTATGTGCATACCTTGCAAGGTCCTCATGCCTGTCATACAGTTTTCTCTTGACCTCGATCTCATTTCATGGATCAGTGAACAAGGTTAAGTTTTGGTGGTCAAGTCCATATCACAGATACTATAAGCAATAGGTCTAGTATATTCGGTGTATGGAAGGACTGTAAGGTGTACATGTCCAACTGGTAGTTGTCATCTGACCTTGACCTCATTTTCATGGTTCAGTGGTAATAGTTAAGTTTTTGTGTTTTGGTCTGTTTTTTATACGACCGCAAAAAAAATTTTGCGGTTGTATATTGGTATGACGTTGGCGTCGTCGTCATCCGAAGACACATTGGTTTTCGCACTCTAACTTTAGTTTAAGTGAATGGATCTCTATGAAATTTTACCATAAGGTTCAATACCACAAAAGGAAGGTTGGGATTGATTTTGGGGGTTATGGTACCAACAGTTAAGGAATTAGGGGCCAAAAAGGGGCCAAAAAAAGCATTTTTGTAACTTCCAGACAATAACTTGTGTGTAAGGGTATGGATCTTCTCTGACATTGTACCACAAGGTTCCATATCACAAAGGGAATGCTGGAATTGATTTTGGGGGTAATTGCCTCATAATTTTAGGAATTAGGGGCCAAAAGGGGCAAAAAAACAAGCATTTTCTAGTTTCATGACAATAACTTGTGTGTAAGTGTTTGGATATTTCTGAAATTGTACTACAAGGTTCCATATCACAAAGGAAAGCTGGAATTGAGTTTGGGGTAATTGCCAAAACGTTTAGGAATTGGGGGCCAAAAGGGCCAAAATAAGCATTTTCTAGTTTCAGACAATAACTTGTGTTCAAGTGTATGGATCTCTCTGAAATTGTACTGCAAGGTACCATACCACAAAGGGAAGGCTGGGATTGATGATGGGGTAATTGCCTCAATATTTTAGGAATTAGGGGCCAAAAGGGCAAAGAAACAAGCATTTTCTAGTTTCAGGACAATAACTTGTGTGTAAGTGTATGGATCTTTCTGAAATTGTACTACAAGGTTCCATATCACAAAGGAAAGCTGGGTTTGAGTTTGGGGTAATTGCCCTAAACGTTAAGGAATTTGGATCTCTCTGGCCAAAAGGGGCCAAAAACACATTTTCAGTTTCAGACAATAACTTCTGTTCAAGTGTATGGATCTCTGAAATTGTACTGCAAGGTATCATACCACAAAGGGAAGGCTGGAATTGAGTTTGGGGTGATGAATCATAAGGGTTCAAAAATTTGGAGGGGGATTTTTGTTTTCCTTTTTTTCTTTTAAAATTTTCCGTTTTAGTTGGTTATTTCTGATTTATATTTAAAAGCAAATAATAATGATATGGTAGGAGATACACACCAAACAGGATGTGTAAATTATTATATAATAAGTATTGTGCAATAGCAAGAAATTTTCAATTGCACAGTATTGCACAATAGCAAGAAATCTTCAATTGCACAGTATTGCGCAATAGCAAGAAATCTTCAATTGCACAGTATTGCGCAATTGCAAGAAATATCCAATAGCACAATATTGCGCAATAGCAAGAAATTATCAATTGTACAGTATTGCGCAATAGCAAGAATATTCAATTGCACAGTATCGTGCAAAAGAAGATACTCATATAAATTGCTTATTTCTTGACCAATTTCAATGGGGTTTTATTCTTGAATTCTTGGGGTTCTTTAATATGCTGAATCTAACCGTGTATTAAGTTTTTGGATTTTGGGCCCGTTTTAAATTGGTCCACATTGAGGTCAAAAGGGTCCAAAATTAAACTTTGTTTGATTTCATCAAAATTGAATTATTGGGGTTGTTTGATATGCCGAATCTAACTGTGTATTTAGATTCTTTATTTTTGGTTCCATTTTCAAATTGGTCTACATTAAGGTCCAAAGGGTCCAAAATTAAACTTAGTTTGATTTTAACAAAAATTGAATATATAGGGTTCTTTGATATGCTGAATCTAAACATGTATTTAGATTTTTGATTATGGGCCCAGTTTTCAAGTTGGTCCAAATCGGGGTCCAAAATTAAACTTTGTTTGATTTCAACAAATATTGAATATATGGGGTTCTTTGATATGCTGAATCTAACCATGTATTAGATAATTGATTTTTGGGCCCCGTTATCAACTTTGTCCACATTGAGGTCAAAAGGGTCCAAAATTAAACTTTGTTTGATTTCATCTAAAATTGAATTCTTGGGGATCTTTGATATGCTGAATCTAACCATGTATTTAGATTTTGGATATTGGACCATAATAGGTGAATGTCCAGTTTAAAATTTTTAAGTTCTTAGACTACATTCATTCTGTGTCAGAAACCTATGCTGTGTCAAATATTTAATCACAATCCAAATTCAGAGCTGTATCAAGCTTGAATGTTGTGTCCATACTTGCCCCAACTGTTCAGGGTTCAACCTCTGCGGTCGTATCAAGCTGCGCCCTGCGGAGCATTTTATCTTATACTGTATGCAATAGGTCTACTATATTTGGTGTATGGCATAATTGTAAGGTGTACATGTCTAGCTGGCAGGTGTCATCTGACCTTGACCTCATTTTCATGATTCAGTGGTCAAAGTTAAGTTTTTGAGTTTTGGTCTAATACTATATGCAATAGGTCAACTTTATTTGGTGTATGGAAATATTTTATGATCTGTATGTCAGTCGTGCAGGTTTTATTTGACCTTGACCTCATTTTCTCATTGCTCAGTGTTAATTTTTTGTGTTTTGGTCTGTTTATCTTTAACTATAAGCAATAGGTCAACTATATTTGTTGTATGGAAGAATTGTTAGCTGTACATGTCTGTTTGGCATGGTTCATCCGACCTTGACCTCTTTTGCATGATCCATCGGTCAATGTTTTGTTTTCTTGGTTAATGTTAAGTTTATGTGACAGTTGTAATAAAGCTTTATATTTAGGACTATCAACATAATATCAATGATTAGTAAAGAAGGCGAGACATTTCAGTGTGTGCACTCTTGTGGTTATTTTCTGTAATATTATAATAGATAGAAAGAAAGTATAAATGGCAATAAATGTTCAGCTAAGTAAGATCTACAAATAAGTCAACATGATCAAAATAGTCAATTGACCCCTTGAGGAGTTATTGCTCTTAAAACGGTTCTTTTTTTACATTTTTTGTGAAAGTCTAATTACTTTTTCAAAAATCATCTTCTCTGAAACTACTTGGCCAAATTCTTAAAAACTTTAATAGAATGTTCCTACGGGTATCTTGTTTATAGATTGTATTCGAGGATTAGATCCATTCAAAAATATGGCAGCAGTTTCTAAAAATAAAACATAGGGGTCAAATGAAGTTTTTGGCTTTCATCTCAAAAACTAAAGCAGTAAGAGCAAAACTGACATAGGTTTAGATCTACCTGTCAAGTAATCTTCAGACCAATAGGACAACTTATTGTTGGGTAACTGTCCAGAAATAGTTAATTTTTAGGAAATTTTACAGTTTGGGGTTATGTATTATCTTTAATATTATTACATTGTATAGAAAGAGATGAAGTGTAAATGACAAAATTGTTCAGCAAAGTAAGATCTACAAATAAGTCAAATGCCTGAAATTAAAATTACAGGTGAGTGATATCAGGCTCTCATGAGCCTCTTGTGTTGTATAAGATATAAAGAAACTGACATGTCGATCTGGCCCCAAGTCGATCCAGCCCAAGTTGATCCTGCCCCATATTTAAAGTCGATCCATCCCCAATATAAAAATATTTATAAGAAATACAAATAGAGATATATTTTTTATGAATTCAGTGTTATTGCATGAGGGTTCACGCTTATATATTTTTTTATGCTGTAGTCTTTCGGAATACCGGAAATGCCTATTGTCTTTTTGGAATACATCTGTTCTTTTCTGTGGCCACCTGCGTAATAGGTAATTAATTGACCTGATGAATATGCATTAGCGTCTTACAGTTGCTATAGAAATAAGTGTTACTCGAGAGTCGAGACTGATTGATATTTTACATCAGTAGTTAATTAAATTATAGTCTCATATGTTAATTTTTCTGAAATACAAGCTGTGTAAACATTCGACATTAGATTTTAAGTGAAAAAAGTACCGTCAATGGTTAGGCATTTTTAAGATTTTAAAACTGAGCTATTTTAGCGAAATTAAAAAAGAGTTAAGTCCTTTTATGCAGTAATTAAGGAGTTTTTAAAAATTGTTCCTATTTTAATTAAAATAGCAAAAATGGAATTATTATACAGGGTTCACCACAGAATGAAATTAAAGGGTGGGTGTGGGGAAGTTCATCAAATCAGAGATGGTGTGTTGCATTGTCGAATCGTTTCCTTGCGAACAAATTGTTAATTATATGCCTTACAAGTATTTGTCATATATAGCTAATTTGGAAAGGGGTCTCACATACATTTTGTAGTTATTCCTATTAGTGGTCACCACATTTGTAGGGACATATTAACCAGGGAGAAGTAAACACCTAATGTGGCTTCCCAGATTGCAGGGATATTAAAGTGAGGGATCCACATATAATATTGCTTTTCATGTGATAAAGTATGCATTATATGATTTTATTATTTTAAATAGCTTTCTAACCAATTTAGATGTAATTTAAACTGCCTTATGGAAAACCACATGGTAAAAAAGAAATAGAAATTAATAATAAAAAAACATATTTAGTCTCAGAATTTCAAAGTCATTTCAACCAAATTAAGCCTATCTAGCAGTTTGGTAATATTTGCTATGTAGAATTTTAGTAAATTAACTGCACTCTTTTCCAATACAATTATGTAAAGGAATTATATATATCCAGTTTTACTCTTTTCATACTTTAAATGAGTTTTAAGATAATGACACTCCTATCCCAGCTGTTGATCTAACTGTCTATTAATAACCAGACAATGTTGTCTGTTATTTAGGAAAGAAAAAAAACAGTAATTAGAATGAAAAACAACGCAATGAAATCTAGTTTTCTCATATGAATTGTTTTACATTTGTCATCTCGGGGCATTTTGTATTGTACTATGCGGTATGGGGTTTGTTCATTGTTAAAGGCCGTACGTTGACAATAATTGTTAACTTCTACGTCACTTGGTCTCTGGTGGAGATTTGTCTCATTGGTAATCATACCACATCTTCTTATTTTAGCTCACCTGGCCCAAAGGGCCAAGTGAGCTTTTCTCATCACTTGGCGTCCGTCGTCCGTCGTCGTCGTTAACTTTTTACATTTTGAACTTCTTCTAGAGAACCACTGAATGGAATGAAACCAAACATGGCATGAATGTTCCTTATGAGGCGCTGACCAAGTGTTGTTACTTTGTAGCCGATCCATCATCCAAGATGGCCGCCAGCGGGGGACTTAGTTTAACATAGGACCCTATGGGAAATGCATACAAATGACTTCTTTTAGAGAACCACTGAATGGAATGTAACAAAACATAGCATGAATGTTCCTTACAAGGTGCTGACCAAGTGTTGTTACTTTGTAGCCGTTCCATCATCCAAAATGGCCACCAGTGAGGGACTTAGTTTAACATAGGACCCCATGGGAAATGCATACAAATGACTTCTTTTAGAGAACCACTGAATGGAATGAAACAAAACATAGCATGAATGTTCATTAGGAGGTGCTGACCAAGTGTTGTTACTTTTTAGCCGATCCATCATCCAAAATGGCCACCAGGGAGGGACTTAGTTTAACATAGGACTCTATGGGAAATACATACAAATGTCTTCTTTTAGAGAACCACTAAATGGAATGAAATAAAACATGGCAAGAATGTTCCTTATGAGGTGCTGACCAAGCGTTGTAACTTTGTAGGCGATCAATCATCCAAGATGGCTGCCAGTGGGGGGACTTCATTTAACATAGGACCCTATGGACAATACATACAAATGTCTTCTTTTAGAGAACCACTTAATGGAATGAAACCAAACATGGCATGAATGTTCCTTTTGAATTGCTGACCAAGTGTTGTTACTTTGAAGCCGAACCATCATCCAAGATGGCCGCCAGATAGGGACTTAGTTTAACATAGGACCCTATGGGAAATAAATACAAATGTCTTCTTTTAGAGAACCACTAAATGGAATGAAATAAAACATGGCATGGATGTTCCTTATGAGGTGCTGACCAAGTGTTGTAACTTTGTAGGCCATCCATCATCCAAGATGGCCGCCAGCGGGGGACTTCGTTTAACATAGGACCCTATGGACAATACATACAAATGTCTTCTTTTAGAGAACCACTAAATGGAATGAAACCAAACATGGCATGAATGTTCCTTATGAGGTGCTGACAAAGTGTTGTTACTTTAAAGCCGATCCATCATCCAAGATGGCCGCCAGAGAGGGACTTAGTTTAACATAGGACCCTATGGAAAATACATACAAATGTCTTCTTTTAGAGAACCACTAAATGGAATGAAATAAAACATGGCATGAATGTTCCTTATGAGGTGCTGACCAAGTGTTGTTACTTTGTAGCAAATCCATCAACCAAGATGGCTGCCAACGGGGGACTTAGTTTATCAAAGGACCCTATGGGAAATATATACAAATGTCTTCTTCTAGAAAACCGCTTAATGGAGTGAAACCAAACATGGTATGAATGTTTCTTTTGAGGTGCTGACCAAGTGTTGTTACTTTGTAGCTGATTTGTCATTGTCCTTATAAAGTCATTTTCTACAATTTCAATGAATTTATTAGTAATTTCTGTAAATTTTACAAAAGTCTTCTGCTTTTGATTAAATTACGGGGCCAATATTAAACCAAATTTGGCCTCAATTATTATTAGGATATCTGTTATGATTTTTGTCTATTTTTACATGATTTCCAAAACCAAAGTAGAATCAGGTGAGTGACACAGGCTCTTGGGAGCCTCTAGTTATATGAAGTAAAACAATGAGGTCTGATCTATTCCTCGATGTTTGGATTGAAAACTATTATACTTAAGTTACTAACGGTATGTGATTGCGAAAATATATTAGCAATTGTCCAAAGAATTATAATAACAGGGAGATGAGTATTATCCCAGATTATTTTATAAAATTTGAGATGCGTATGTTAATTTTTATAGGAAAATGTGAGTTTTCCAAAGCATGTGTGTTGACTACTCTCTCCAAAAATATAGTTATACATGACATAATAAATTCTTTTCTTTTGGTATGTCACCCCCAAAAAAAATCATTTAAAGTGTTGAAGTAGCTGGTGCACAACTTCATGTCCACCCTAAAGAAGAAACAGTGCAAGTTTCTGGGAATTCCATCAATTTGTTTTCAAGGAGTCGAGGCAATCTGTATTCATAAGTGAATTTAGAGGGTCTTGTTGACAAAGGCTTAGAGCGTTTCTGGCGACAAAATAGGACGATATCATAACAAATTAGACGATACAAAAACGTTTGTATTCATAAGAAAAAATAGTACAACTTAGTAACAAATTCTTTTTTCTTAAAATCACTATCTGTATTCAACGGACATGTACCTCAGGAAGGAATTAACATACAGTGGTTGCTTCTTATTTATCATGTTGTAATGGGATGGGAGAGAGAAATTATTTCTTTAACAAGAAAATTATGCCCAACATAGAACATCAGTTTCATTAAGAATCCATGTCAGTTTATCTACATCTTATATTATATCATGTGTATAAAAAAGAAATGAGGCGAAATCATGCATCTGTCTTTATAAAACAATATCTTATCTTTCATTCCAAACGTGCATTTAGGTTCACGATTGCATTTCTTTTTTTAAAGAAAGCAACTTGTTCATAAATGTTTATTAATTTTATGATAATATAAAAGGTGGATGGTAAAAAAGTTGGCCTTAGAAGAATAACATTTTTTTTAAAAGCTTGTTATTTTGAAACACTCTAGGAATGAACATCCTTAAGTAAACTTAAAATGATGTATAATGTAATTATTATGGCTTTCTATGAAATTCTTTAAAAACATTTTTCCATAAAACAATTCCGACAAAGGAATTAATTATTAGAATTTAAATAAAAGACCTTGTTGCTAGCCTTAAGTAAATTTTATCAATCATGATTTTGATTGAATTAAGTGATTATGACTGGCGTTAATTTGGTTCACAGTCATTAGACATTTCTTGAACAACCAAACCAATTATTATAGACTAATGATTTGATTTAAACAAGTCATTATGATGATTACATTAAATTATATGTTCCATTGGATTGTAAATATCTATTTATCTCTTCTGTGTGTGAATTAAATAAAACTTTATCCCGTGATGTTCTAAGTTATCATGGAAAATAACGTCATATTTATATGCTGATGCTGCTTTACAAACAGTAAGTACCCTTCATACTAATTTTTATACGACCGCAAAAAATTTTTGTGGTCGTATATTGGTATGACGTTAGCGTCGTCGTCGTCGTCGTCGAAGACATTGGTTTTCGCACTCTAACTTTAGTTTAAGTGAATTGATCTCTATGAAATTTTACCATAAGGTTCAATATCACAAAAGGAAGGTTGGGATTGATTTTGGGGTTATGGTACCAACAGTTAAGGAATTAGGGGCCAAAATGGGCCAAAATAAGCATTTTGTAACTTCCAGACATAACTTGTGTGTTAGTGTATGGATCTCTCTGACATTGTACCACAAGGTTCCATATCACAAAGGGAATGCTGGGATTGATTTTGGGGTAATTGCCTCAAAATTTTAGGAATTAGGGCCAAAAAGGGCAAAAACAAGCATTTTCTAGTTTCATGACAATAACTTGTGTGTAAGTGTATGGATCTTTCTGAAATTGTACTACAAGGTTCCATATCACAAAGGAAAGCTGGAATTGAGTTTGGGGTAATTGCCCGAAACGTTTAGGAATTAGGGGCCAAAAGGGCTAAAATAAGCATTTTCTAGTTTCCAGACAATAACTTGTGTTCAAGTGTATGGATCTCTCTGAAATTGTACTGCAAGGTACCATACCTCAAAGGAAGGCTGGGATTGAGTTTGGGGTGATGAATCATAAGGGGTTCAAAAATTTGGGGGTTCTTTTTTCCTTTTTTTTCTTTAAAATTTTCCATTTTAAGTTGGTTATTTCTGATTTATATTTAAAAGCAAATAATAATGATATGGCAGGAGATACACACCTAACAGGATGTGTAAATTATTATATAATAAGTATTGTGCAATAGCAAGAAATTTTCAATTGCACAGTATTGCGCAATAGCAAGAAATCTTCAATTGCACAGTATTGCGCACTAGCAAGAAATATCCAATAGCACAATATTGCGCAATAGCAAGAAATTGTCAATTGTACAGTATTGCGCAATAGCAAGAAATATTCAATTGCACAGTATTGCGCAATTGCAAGAAATATTCAATTGCACAGTATTGTGCAAAAGAAGATACTTTGTATAAATTGCTTATTTCTTGACCAATTTCAATGGGGTTTTATTCTTGAACTCTTGGGGTTCTTTAATATGCTGAATCTAATCGTGTATTAAGTTTTTGGATTTTGGGCCCGTTTTAAATTGGTCCACATTGAGGTCCAAAGGGTCCAAAATTAAACTTTGTTTGATTTCATCAAAATTGAATTATTGGGGTTCTTTGATATGCCGAATCTAACCGTGTATTTAGATTCTTAATTTTTGGTCCCGTTTTCAAATTGGTCTACATTAAGGTCCAAAGGGTCCAAAATTAAACTTAGTTTGATTTTAACAAAATTGAATTCTTAGGGTTCTTTGATATGCTGAATCTAAACATGTATTTAGATTTTGATTATGGGCCCAGTTTTCAAGTGTGTCCAAATCGGGTCCAAAATTAAACTTTGTTTGATTTCAACAAAATTGAATATATGGGGTTCTTTGATATGCTGAATCTAACCATGTATTTAGATTTTTGATTTTTGGGCCCCGTTATCAATTTTTTCCACATTGAGGTCAAAAGGGTCCAAAATTAAACTTTGTTTGATTTCATCAAAAATTGAATTATTGGGGTTCTTTGATATGTTGAAACTTACCGTGTAATTAGATTCTTAATTTTGGTCCCGTTTTCAAATTGGTCTACATTAAGGTCCAAAGGGTCCAAAATTAAACTTAGTTTGATTTTAACAAAATTGAATTCTTAGGGTTCTTTGATATGCTGAATCTAAACATGTATTTAGATTTTTGATTATGGGCCCAGTTTTCAAGTTGGTCCAAATCGGGGTCCAAAATTAAACTTTGTTTGATTTCAACAAAATTGAATATATGGGGTTCTTTGATATGCTGAATCTAACCATGTATTTAGATTTTTGATTTTGGGCCCCGTTATCAACTTTGTCCACATTGAGGTCAAAAGGGTCCAAAATTAAACTTTGTTTGATTTCATCAAAATTGAACTCTTGGGGTTCTTTGATATGCTGAATCTAACCATGTATTTAGATTTTGGATATTGGACCATAATAGGTGAATGTCCAATTTAAATTTTTTAAGTTCTTAGACCACATTCATTCTGTGTCAGAAACCTATGCTGTGTCAAATATTTAATCACAATCCAAATTCAGAGCTGTATCAAGCTTGAATGTTGTGTCCATACTTGCCCCAACTATTCAGGGTTCGACCTCTGCGGTCGTATCAAGCTGCGCCCTGCGGAGCATTTTATTGGTGTCTATTTAGAATAATTCATCTGATTATTACTCAAATATAAGGCATACTTCACTTACCTACTGTCATTAAGCATCGAATTTTTTTACAAGTTCCATTTATCCTGATTCATATATGTCACGAAATCCTCCAAATGTTAATATTTATTCCATATTGATAGAACTTTAGTAGGTTTTTCTATATGAATGGGATTTTGAATAGATAAGCATATTCACCTGGGGAAAAGTATATTCACCGCGCAAAATGTCGCATGCTTTTACGTGTGTAATTATATTAAATCGTTTGAAGTTCAATTGGTTTTGCTAAATAATTGTCATTACATACATTTCTCTGTACTCTCTCAGAATATGGAATAAAACAATTACTGTCTTTTGTTTCGGTAAGTATGTGGTTTAATTGACTTTTGAAAAAACTGATATTCACCTCGGCCGTTGGCCTCAGTGAATATCAGTTTTTCAAAAGTCAATAAAACCACATATTTACCTCATCAAAAGACAGTAATTGTATAAAATTATTCATAATTTTATTATGGGGCTGGATTGACGTGGGACGGATCAACTGGGGACAGATTGTTTCATTCTCTTTGAAATTATAGTATTAATTTTCTAGCTAAAGTCGAAATGCAAATGTCAAGAAATTTATTGAAATTATTCATGATCAGGGATCTCCATGACCTGTTTTATGATGGCGCACTGCCATCATTAAAATATCTTCCGCCACTGTCAGATGACCCCCGCCATCGTTAAATTATCTTCCACCATCGTCAAATGATCCTCGCCATTGTCAATTTTTTTTCGTTTCTCTAGCCACCACAATTTTTCTTAGCAATTATAATCAATTGCATGTAATTGCATAACCCTTAGGCTTTTTGTAATATAATGTTTTAAAGCCCTGAGGGATATCCGGCTGAAGTCAAGATCGCTAAGCACTTGTACAGGTAGATCGACACACCTGACAGGAGAACACTTGATCAAGATAGACGATTGATTGCATCATTTAATTACATTTCAGCAAATGCTAATGAAAATTTAGATTAAAAATAAATTTTAATCCAGTTACAAAGAAAAAGTTCAAAAGTCGAACACGTGCTTTTATATTGACTTACACAATCCGCATCCCCTTTTAAACGAGTACAAAATCAGACGTAAAACAGAACATTATTTCATGCCAAATAACACTAGTACAGCAATTATCGATAATATTGAATCACTTTACAAGTTTAAAAGTAAATACATGAATATTAACTGCAACTTGATAATCTGAAGAAATTTTGTATCGTAGTTCCGAATTCATTTCATTTACATTCACAATCAAAATATGCATGTTGCATAGTACATTACTATGAAATTTGCTATTTAAAGTAATTAAAACATTTAAAGTTGCAAACGTTTGCCCTTCAAAACTTTTTCAGTGTTTTACAAAACGGGTACCAAATTTCTTGTCGTTGATGCTGCAAGCCGTTGCTACCGGTTCATGACTTCTGAATTTGACAGTGAAATCAAGATCCACCCGATTTTTAAGCCATATACCATTACCAAAATAGCATGAAAACGACATGGGAACCTTAAGGACAGCTTATGGTAATTCTTGACTAAAAAAGGGGGGCCATGCAGGCTTGGCATTGGAATTGTTACCAATGACAATTAATGAAAATATTGGTTATTTTATAAGGAAATAAATGTAATAAGCAATATATCAGCCTGTTCACCATTCCTTACATGGAAATGAAGGAATGAAATACTTTTGATCACGCCACGCCGTAGACGCAGGGTTTTGTCATGGTGAAAGTTCCTCCATCGTTCATTTTTCATCCATGGAGATCCCTGATGATTATTTGTTTTTTGTAGCAGTTTGAAAATAGTTCAAAATTCTCAGCATCAATTCTCGTCGTCCAAAGACACATTTGGTTTCCAGACAATAACTTTAGTTTAAGTGAATGGATCTCTATGAAATTTTACTAGAAGGTTCAATATCACAAAAGGAAGGATGGGATTGATTTTGGGGGTTATGGTACCAACAGTTTAGGATTTAGCGACCAAAAAGGGGCAAAAAACAATTATTTTTGTAGTTTCAAGAAAAATAACTTGTGTGTAAGTCTATGGATCTCTCTGAAATTGAACCACAAGGTTCCATATCACAAAGGGAAGGCTGGGATTGAGTTTGGGGTAATTGCCCAAAACGTTTAGAAATTAGGGGCAAAAAAAGGGGCCAAAAACAAGCATTTTTCTAGTTTCCTGACAATAACTTGTGTTAAAGTTTATGGAACTCTCTGAAATTGTACATTTTACTTGAAAAGAAAATAATCTTCAAAATTTCAAAAAAATGGGTGGGGGATTGAAAAAGTTGGGGGATTTTTTTTTGGGTTTCATATTTTTTTTCTTCAAAATTTTTGAAAATTTAAAATTTTGAGAAATTTTTATTGGGGGGGTGGGGCGGATTTTTTCCCTTTTTTTGGGGGTTTCATACTTTTTTTTGAAGATTTAAAAAATATGGGGGACAAATATTTTGGGGATTTTTTTCATAATTATTTGTTTTTATTTTCCCCAAATTTTTCCATATTTCCATTGATTATTTCTGATTTATATATAAGCATCAATACTGATATGGCAGGAGATACACACCAAACAGGGTGTGTAAATTATATATTTATAGATTATTGTTGTTCATCTCAACGAGATTGTTTATCTTGCTTGAGCCGGTACCGCGAAAGTGAGAAAACAATGGAGTTGAGATGACCAATGATAATCTGTTTATCAGTATTTTGCCTATGACGATGTTGATGTTTACATTGACTATGGCACGTGTGCCCTTAGTTTCTAGTGATAATTTTTCATATCACTCTACTGTGCTCAGTGATAAAACAGATTAACTAAGTATTGTGCAACAGTATTTGCACCATGATAATATTTAGCAAATTTTATTTGAAATTATAGGTATAGGTTTCAAGCAACTTTTAAACAGTTTTAAATGTGGATAAATGCATGAAATACTAAGTTTATCAGAGATTTTCATCCAAATCAGTTACTATTATCATTGAAATATTCTGCAGTTCGATTATCTTTCAAGTTATTTGTCCACAAGTTATGAATATCTTTTTTGGGAGTTTGGATTATCTTCCTAAAATATGCGATGGCTATTATTCCGGTAACGGGCCATATATGATATTTATAACATAAACACACAACATAACCATACAGATCAACATGAGTAATTCTTGAAAACAACACGTATACACGGAAAAATTAGCAGAAAACAATTTTTCCTATTACTACCTCCACTGTATTGGGATCTATCAGTATGTCTTCATGATATTTTTTACAATTTGTGTAGATGGCAAATTGTAATAAAAATGCCGTTCTGCAGCCTAGTATAGGCCTACCAGTATTGTTAACAATATAATATTTAATTCCAGTATTGTGTTTTTATACGAGCGCAAAAATTTTTGTGGTCGTATATTGGTATCACGTCGTCGTCGGCATCAGCATCGTAGGAAGACATTTGGTTTCCGGACAATAACTTTAGTTTAAGTGTATGGATCTTTATGAAATTTAACCAAAAGGTTCAATATCACAAAAGGAAGGTTGGGATTGTTTTTGGGGGTGATGGTCCCAATCGTTTAGGAATTAGAGGCCAAAACAAGCATTTTTCTAGTTTCAGGACAATAACTTGTGTATAAGTATTTTGATTGCTCTGAAATTGTACCATAAGGTTCAATACCACAAGTACAAGGTTGGGTAAATGCCCAAACCGTTCAGGAATTAGGGCCAAAAGAATCTAAAACAAGCATTTTCTAGTTTTCAGACAATAACTTGTGTTTAAGTGTATGGATGTCTCTTAATTTGTACCACATTTTACAAAAGAAAATTTCTTCAAAATTAATTTTTTGGAAAGGGGAGGGCAATTTTTTTTTCTCAAAAAGAAAATTCTCTTCAAATAATATTATTTTTTTTGAAGGGGGAGGGGTGAAAAACATTTTTTTTTGGCGGGGGGGTGTCAATTTTTTTTCCCCTCAAGGTTTAAAAAATTGTCAATTTTCCAAAGAAAAAATTAAGGGTTACAATTTATTTTGCAAATTCTTTGTATATAGTCTGAAAACAGATTTACTAAGTATTGCGCAACAGCACAGTGTATTGCACAACAGCAAGAAATCTTAATTGAATATAAATTCAAATCTTACAACCAATTTCAAGTTCTTTGACTATATTTATTCTGTGTCAGAAACCTATAATGTGTCAAATATTTAATTACAATCCAAATTCAGACCTGTATCAAGCTTGAATATTGTGTCCATTTTTGCCCCAACTGTTCAGGGTTGGACCTCTGCGGTCGTATCCAGCTGCGCTCGGCAAAGCAGTTTATCACTTCTCACAAAGTGCATACCAGTATTGTTAGAGGTGTAACAGGAGGGGGTCAGTGTCTACACCTCCCGGGGCGTCAAGTGGCTAGTACTTCGTCCCTATTTGATCATCAGGATACCTGATATCAGATTTTGGCTAAATAAAGATATAAAGCAAATAGAACTCAACAATTTGTTTACAAATGTACAACAATCAAGTAAAACATAGTCAAATGAAATAGAAAAGGAATAGAAATTCAAAAGTTAGGTTCAAAAAATGAAATGCAATTAAATAGTGATAGTTTCATTAGTTTGCAAACAAAATCAAAAAGAAAAGTATTTCAAGTAAAATGAAATCTAATAAGAATTGTTAAAGTTAAATTTAAAAAGTAAATGCAATTGTATTTTGATATACCTCATGTTGTATTTTAGAATTTAGTAAATCGAACCAAAATAATGCTAATGTAGTTGCTGATAATTAACACCATTAGAATCAGTGGATTCTTGCGAGCTACATGTATCTTAGAGAAGGGTGGCAGTGGTAGACTGCTGGCTCATTTATACATGTGGAGAGTGTCCCCACCGGAACAACTCCTGATCAAGTTCTAGAACAGTAGAAAACACTGATAACTTCTAAACATGTATTTAAAAATATGCTATTGAAGAAATATCAAATATAGATGATTCTCTTATAGTTGTGGCCTGTTATCTTTTTCTTGCATGAAGAGATAATCTTGTATCACACTGCAAGGAGTAAGATACGAAAACCAGGGGCGTTTCTAGGATATTTGAAAGAGGGGCGTAGAATCAAATCTTTTTCCGAGCGGAGCGATGCGAAAAATTTTTGGACCTTTTTGCTTAAAACATAAAATTGCCAAAAGATATTCAATACAATATTAGCAGATTACGATAGTTTTTTGTCTTTTTTTTAGCTCACCTGGCCCGAAGGGCCAAGTGAGCTTTTCTCATCACTTGGCGTCCGTCGTCGTCCGTCGTCATTAACTTTTACAAAAATCTTCTCCTCTGAAACTACTGGGCCAAATTTAACCAAACTTGGCCACAATCATCATTAGGGTATCTAGTTTAAAAATTGTGTCCGGTGACCTGCCAAACCAACCAAGATGGCCGCCATGGCTAAAAATAGAACATAGGGGTAAAATGTATATTTTGGCTTATAACTCTGAAACCAAAGCATTTAGAGCAAATCTGACATGGGGTAAAAATTGTTGATCAAGTCAAGATCTATCTGCCCTGAAATTTTCAGATGAATCGGACAATGGGTTGTTGGGTTGCTGCCCCTGAATTAGTAATTTTAAGGATTTTTTCCCTTTTCGGTTATTATCTTGAAAATTATTATAGATAGAGATAAACTGTAAACAGCAATAGTGTTCAGCAAAGTAAGATCTACAAATAAGTCAACATGATCAAAATGGTCAGTTGACCCCTTAAGGAGTTATTGCCCTTTAAAGTAATTTTTACCAGTTTTGTAAATTTTGTAATCTTTACAAAATCTTCTCCTCTGAAACTACTGGACCAAATTCAACCAAACTTAGCCACAATCATTATTAGGGTACTTAGTTTAAAAATGTGTGCGGTGACCCAGCCAACCAACCAAGATGGCTGCCATGGCTAAAAATAGAACATAGGGTAAAATGTAGATTTTGGCTTGTAACTCTGAAACCAAAGCATTTAAAGCAAATCTTACAGGGATTAACTTGTTTATCAAGTAAATATCTATCTGCCCTCAAATTTTCAGATGAATTGGACAACTGGTTGTTGGATTGCTGCCCTGAATTGGTAATTTTAAGGAAATTTTGCCGTTTTGGTTATTATCTTGAAAATTATTACAGATAGAGATAAACTGTAAACAGCAATAATGTTCAGCAAAGTAAGATCTTCAAATAAGTCAAACATGACCAAAATGGTCAGTTGACCCCCTTAAGGAGTTATTGCCCTTTATAGTCAATTTTTAACAATTTTCATTAATTTGGTAAATTTTGGTAAGTTTTACAAAATGTTTTCCTTTTGTAATCTTCTTTTCTGAAACTGCAGTAGAAAATCAATATAGAAAACAATCTACTAATGAACTGGACATAAAAATAATTGATAATTCTATAACATGAAAAAAAAACACATTAATACCTGATGATGGTGTTTCTTTCTTTACATTGAAAATGATGTCACAACTATAATCCCGAACAATAGGTCGAATGTCAGATATGTTTCAGTACTTTGGCTTCATTTTCTACAGATTCCGAAGTTCAAATGATGCTTGAATTCCTACACTAATTTGTACAGACTTCATCCCTTTCACAGGTAATGCCTGCCTCATATTATATTTAAAACTTTAATAGAATATCAGAAATTTTGAGAGAAAATTAATCAACCATGCAAGATCTAAAACTTAATTAATATTGTTCAAATTATCAATTAACTATTAAAAAAAAATTCTCATTAAAAAATGTAGTTCTTCATTTTATATTTTATCAGAAGTTTAGGAAAAAATTGAATTTAATTGTGTCCCTTGTTCTCATTTCCTGGGATAAATCCAATACAAATTAAAGTATTGGTATTGAATTAATATTTAAGAAATATTTCAAACCTTACCATTTTCTTCACAAGAATGAAGACCATATTTTCAGTGTCATGAGTATCAGTCATCATATTTGTTGTACTTTGTTGTTTAAAAGTTGAATACAAAAAGATCAACAAAGCAATTCAAAACCACTTGAATTTTGCAACAACAAATGTGAGTTTTAACGACCTCAGCTGGCTATACAACCCTTGCACAATCAACTGAATTTTGCAGAAATCATTAATAGGAAAGATTGCCCTTAAATGATAATTTTTATTACCTTTTGTTTTTGTTTTTGGGGGTGTTGCGCAACAACAAAACTTCACAACAAACTTTCTCATCACTTCGCATTTCTCGTTAGATAAATTTTACAAAATTCTCCCTGAAACTACTGTCAAATTAAACCAAACTTGGTTTAAATCACCACTAGGATATCCAGGGACCACTGTGTATGATGACCCTGCCTGCCAACATGGCACACATGGCTGAAATAAAAGATAGGTTTCAAATGCACTTTTTAGTCTTATATCTCTGAAACTAAACGACAGTACAACCGTTGCATTTATCATGCATCAATTGTAAATAAAAATATCAGGTGAGCGACACAGGGTCCTTGGAGCCTCTAGTTTTGAAAAGGGGGTGCGTACGCCCATTACGCCCTCACCTGGACCCGCCCCTGAAAACGTGATACAAAAACTGTGTAAATTCGATTGGCTTATCCAGCATCATGAGACAATATCTATTATTTTTACATGATTTAGATTTGATGTTAAACTTTATTTGCAGAATTATTGACCTGTGGCAGCTGGTATTCACGCCATGAAAACACCCTTTAAAATTAGCTGAAGTTGTAATTGGAGTTTGATGAAGGATAATTTGTAGTTATTGACAGAACTAGAACCAACAGACTTCCATTTGGGTATTTAATCATACTGAATATATATTTGTGATGTATAGGTGTAGAAATGTCTCTTTTAGGACATCCACTACAGTGAGTCTTTTTATAAGTAATGTAAAATATCTTATTACCTTTGATGGCATGAGCCAATAACTAAAAACATTGCAGAAATATCTGTGTCATTCAAGTAATATAAAACTACGACGGAATTATGAAATATAACATATCAATTATTGTTAGGCAAAAAAAAAAAAAAAATTTAGTTCAAAATCAAAATGTTGCAAATATTGACTTCGTCCAGTCGATAATCTACAAAAACTGTCAAACTTCAAGACCTATGTACAAATAAAGAAAGGTCAAACATCAACATGAAGTTGTAACCACATTGTTAGACAACACTTTGTCTTCTGAGGAAAAATATGAGTAACAGTCTAAAAATATGGAGACCATTTTCATTCACTTTCTATTGCAACTATTGAAAAATAAAATGAAAAATACTTTGATGTGGGGAAAATAATTCAGTCAAATCATTACTCATATATATGAAATTAAGGAGATGTGGTATGATTGCCAATGAGACAAATATCCACCAATGCTCAAAATGAATTGGATGTAAGCGATTATAGGCAACTGTACTGCCTTCAACAATGTGAAAAACCCATACTGTACAGTTGCCTTTAAAAGTCCCAGACATGAAAAATGTGAAACAATTTACTTGAGAAAACTGACAGCCTGATTTATAAGTAAACAATTTACAAAAAAATATGACAGACATGAACCAACAACAACCACTGAACTACAGGTTCCTGACTTGGGACAGGCACGTTAAGAATGTGGCGGGTTAAACATCTTGGTGAGTGCTCAACCCTTCCCTAACCTGGGACAGTGGTGTTACAGAGCAACATAAGAACACACTGTAAAGATTAGTTGCAATGGGCTTTTAAACTCAAAAGATTGTTAAGAGGCACAAAAATAACTAGCATTAAAACAATAGACACACAGCACCAAAATAAGAGTTAATGAAAGGTAGTTCAAAGCCAATTACAACTAATAGATAAATCCTTGACCTCAACAAGTAAGGTCCAAAATTGTAAACACATTTATTATAATACATATTTTGACTTCTGTAAGTCAGTAACCAAAAAATACTTGTTACTGTCCGAGCTCTGACTGATGTTAAAAGGGAGACAACCAAATAAGATATTGACAGGAATAGGATCCCAGTTACGGCAACCAGTCCGGTACCCACGAATGTAGTTCTTAAAAAAAATATATAACTTTTATTTAAAATGGTGTAGTTTTATTATTACACAAGTTCTGTAACTGATTGTAGATTTATTTGAAAGGGTAGGCTTTCTAGCTTGAATTTATTGTAAAAAATTTGATTGATTTAAATGTAATCAGGCGTCGGTACATAGAGTAAATTGCCTAAATTCTAGTCTTTATTCTTCCCCGGAAGTGGATGGACCTGACCTGTTGTCAATCAAAACAAAATTTTGCAACGGAATGCCGGTCATGAGGCACTGAGATTGTACTTAGAAACTTCGAAACAAATGCCTAACATGAAACAGAAGTCCCAAGGTGGCTATCAAAATTATTTATTGGACAGCACCCCATTTATTTACTATGATTTTCAATGCGTTTCAATGGGGAAATAACTGGGTCCCTGTTCCTGTCAGAGGGCATATTTTGAACACTTCAATCTGCAATTGTAAGCTTATTTTTGGAGTTACATGGATGAAATTTGGCCAGAAACTTGAAAATTCAATAAGGAAAACAATGGTGTAATTATTTTTAAAATTTGAATTAAACTTTTAAAATTAAATTTAAATTTAAATTTATGAAATTTTTAAAAGTTTGTTTTCAATTTAAAGTTTCAAAAGGGGTCACAGTAAGGTCATTTTGATGGTATTATGTATTCATACACTTGTAAGTTAAAATGGAGGATTTTTCGAAAAATATCAGCAAAGAATATTAGAAAAGAGCCACCTGGCAAGAAATAACAAATGTCTTATATGGGATCAGGGACAACAAAGATGGAAAATATGGGCTTATTTCTTTCCAGTATCATATTTCTGGGACCTGGAGAAAGAAAAAGCCCATAGATTCAGTTTTATGGTTTTAATTAGTTTTGATAAGTTTTAAATATTAAATACAACACTTTATGCCATTTTATGTGTCATAAAAGTTTGTGTGGAATGCGGGTCACATTACTGAAGAGCCACATCACATAAATAACGACAGAATATTTTGTAAACTCAGAAAATCTTGCCAGGGCTCTCCAATTTTCCAGATTGGGGCCTGGATTTTTGGGAGATATATAAGGGTAGGGCTATAGCTTATTTAAACAATTTTAACTGAATGTACAACAATTTTAGACTCCTTTTAAAGATTTTGGTGGTCCTTAAAAGGACTGTTAATTTTGTCTGTATCTTTTTCAGAAGTAGATGAATGCAGCTATATCTTCCTTGATTTTTAAACTTTTGAAGAACAGCTTCTGGTAGGTATATTCTTCTTAGCAGGTATTACTCTACCATATGAATGATCGTCCTTTATGCTTTTACAAATGCAGCATCAAGTTTTGGATCAGGTTGCCCATTTTTATATCTGTCTGTACATTTACTTCGATCTTTTTCTTCCACATGAACCTTAGTCTTCTGTCCGGTGCGTTGTAAATTTTTTCTTTTTCCTTTCTGGAGTATTTTGGTTTACTTTGTTCCGTTCACACCCTTTACATTTGGTCGAAGCGTTTTAATGAACCTTTGAGATTTTAAAACCAATACATTCTGCTTTTGTCACAAGGAATAAGCTATACCATTATTCAAAGTGTGAACTATTGCTGATGCCCTCCTTCAAATTTCTAGAAAAGTTCACATTCTTTGGTAAGGAAACACTTAGTGATCTGTTAACAGCTTCACCTTTTGAGTGTTATGATTAAATATCTTTTCATTAATACTTCTTCGCTAAGTTTCATTTTAAAAGTTCCTGCATTATTAAGTTGTCTTTGTTATCCATATTCAGGTTGGTTAACTTGTTTGGACCAAGTACATAGATCTCCGCCACCAACAGTTTGAGTGTCCACCACCACCACACACGTATGAACTAGTGGGACATTTAGAGCAGTCACAAGTATAACAACGCACAGTAGCAGTAAGCATTCAGGCAGATCCAGGATTTCCCTCGACATTTGTTAAACTGTAGGAGGTGCTGTCTTGACTGGTTTTAGCTACAAGTGAGAACTTCTCTGCATCTAGCCTCTTCCATTGTATATTAAATGAACTTAGCTGACTGTTGGAAGACTAAGTCTCATGATTTATACCCTTGTTATGGGGTATGCTTCTTTGCATATGTAATTCTTATGAGATTTTTTTTTTAATTAAAAAAATAATTATAATTAATTTTTTTTTCAGCAAAATTTTTTTTTAACTAGATTTCCATAGAACATGTAGAAATAATGAATTTATCTACCATGTGCAATTTACAGAATGTAAATATCTTTTAAAATAAAAAGTTTTGCTGATTCTAAGAATATTTTCTTCATGAATTTATGATTTTATCCGATCAATTTTCTGGTATTTGAGATGTCATAGATAAGGATCAATAAATCTGTAACTGTTGGATCAAATCTATTGAAACTTTGCACAATAACTACTGAGATGTATATCTTTATTTTAAAAGTGCAGTTTTAAGTCTGGAAAAAAAATTAAAGTCTGACAGGAATAGGATCCCAGTTACGGCAACCAGTCCGGTACCCACGAATGTAGTTCTTAAAAAAAATATATAACTTTTATTTAAAATGGTGTAGTTTTATTATTACACAAGTTCTGTAACTGATTGTAGATTTATTTGAAAGGGTAGGCTTTCTAGCTTGAATTTCTGTAAAAAATTTGATTGATTTAAATGTAATCAGGCGTCGGTACATAGAGTAAATTGCCTAAATTCTAGTCTTTATTCTTCCCCGGAAGTGGATGGACCTGACCTGTTGTCAATCGAAACAAAATTTTGCAACGGAATGCCGGTCATGAGGCACTGAGATTGTACTTAGAAACTTCGAAACAAATGCCTAACATGAAACAGAAGTCCCAAGGTGGCTATCAAAATTATTTATTGGACAGCACCCCATTTATTTACTATGATTTTCAATGCGTTTCAATGGGGGAAATAACTGGGTCCCCGTTCCATATGCCAATATACTGACTTTAAGTCCACGTGCTTTTTTCAACCATGTAAAAGGGGAGATAATCAAATTAATTTTCTTCAATATACAGTACAAATGTCTATGTGCCTTGTTAGGCAACAAATCTGGACATGTGTTATTTCTGGTGGTCTAACATCTTAAAGGGGAGATAATCAAATCAACTTAATTCTATATACTGTTTGTATGTTTATGTGCCTTGTCAGTGTAACAGCTGGAAAAATATTGTTTGTTAAAGGGGAGATAATCAAATTAACTTACAGCAATATACTGTCCATATGTCTTTGTTCCTGCTTAACAGATAATAGATAAATTAATTTTTACAAAGTGGAGAAAAAAGAACAAATCAAAGTATGGCATCATACCTAAATCAATGCTCAAAATATTAGTCATAGAATTAAAACTCATATATATTTAAAATGTTTTCTTTTCTTTTTGCAGGATATAATGGCAAATTGGGATGAGGTAAGATTTTCTTTCTAAAGTTCACTGGTCATGTGACCTATTTTGTTTATAAACTGTACAGAAAGGTACATGTGTGTAGTTCATTGTATTCAAAGACATTGATAGAGGGAAAATAGAAGAAAATCAAAATGACAAGAGTTATAAGAATGTTAATGTTCAAAATTCATATACATTATACAATCATCCAAAGTTTTTTTCTTTTCTCTTAAAAAACTATAAACAGAGGTTTCACTGTCTTGGTCAGTTGGTAGTCATTGTGTTTGAAAAACAAACTGTAAAAGTGAACGTGATAAGCAGAATAAATGGAGCTAGATAAAAGTAGTTTGTTTATTTGTATTTATACATTTATCATACATTATTATGTGCAGGAGAGAAATGCTTTAGCTTTGTTTTACTTACAGAAACTCTGTACAGCTGCTAGGGAGGGAAATATTAAAGATGTGGAATTATCTTTGAAGAATGGAGCTAATTTGAAATATAAAAATCATATGGTAAGTGAAGTAGAAATATTTAAAACATATAAAGATATTTACTTACAGTACACACAAAATCAATCATATATAAATCACCCTTGTTTGTTCTGAGTGATTCATTGTTAAACACGATGAATATTGGTTATTACATGTATTTCTGTATTTTACATATGAAGAAAGAAACATTGTTACACAATAACAATACACTTAACTCTGTACACAAAATACCAAGTAGGCAATCAAAACACATAAGTAGAAGAAGAATAACATGGTGGAAAGACAAATACAAAACACAATAGCAAAAAGTAAAATAACAAAAATACCGAACTCTGAGGAAAATTCAAAACGGAAACTCCATAATCAAATGGCAAAATCAAAAGCTCAAAACACATCAAACGATTGGATAACAACTGTCATATTCCTGACTTGGTATAGGCATTTTCTTATGTAGAAAATGGTGAATTAATACAATTTACTTAACTCCTGTTTTTACACAAAATATTAGAAATTTAATAACAAATCATTGATGCATACCACACCTATCAATCAGAGGAAATAGTGGATAAAATACCAAGGAGGCAATAAAAAACATAAGTAGAAGGAGAATAACTTGGCAGAAACAGAAATACTAAAAAGACAAACAACAGTCCCTAAAACACTTTACATAGCAACAAAGACAAACAACAGTCCCTAAAACACTTTACATAGCAACAAAGACAAACAACAGTCCCTAAAACACTTTACATAGCAACAAAGACAAACAACAGTCCCTAAAACACTTTACATAGCAACAAAAACAAACAACGGTCCCTAAAACACTTTACATAGCAACAAAGACAAACAACAGTCCCTGAAACACTTTACATAGCAACAAAGACAAACAACAGTCCCTAAAACACTTTACATAGCAACAAAAACAAACATAAAATATATCATTACACTTTTATGTCACTGGGTTGCTGTCTCAAAACTTCATAATTAGATACAACTGGAGAATTGTAATTCATTTCATTTACATGCACTTTTCCTGTATTCTACACAAAAACACTTTGGATTCCCAAAAATATTGTAAACATCATAACACAAGACATGAGATATATCAGTTCTTACTTACACAATACATCATAACACAAGACATGAGATATATCAGTTCTTACTTACACAATACATCATAGCACAAGACATGAGATATATCAGTTCTTACTTACACAATACATCATAACACAAGACATGAGATATATCAGTTCTTACTTACACAATACATCATAGCACAAGACATGAGATATATCAGTTCTTACTTACACAATACATCACAGCACAAGACATGAGATATATCAGTTCTTACTTACACAATACATCATAGCACAAGACATGAGATATATCAGTTCTTACTTACACAATACATCATAACACAAGACATGAGATATATCAGTTCTTACTTACACAATACATCACAACACAAGACATGAGATATATCAGTTCTTACTTACACAATACATCACAACACAAGACATGAGATATATCAGTTCTTACTTACACAATACATCATAACACAAGACATGAGATATATCAGTTCTTACTTACACAATACATCATAACACAAGACATGAGATATAGCAGTACTTCCTTACACAATACATCATAACACAAGACATGAGATATATCAGTTCTTCCTTACACAATACATCATAACACAAGACACGAGATATATCAGTACTTCCTTACACAATACATCATAACACAAGACATGAAATATATTAGTTCTTCCTTACACAATACATCATAACACAAGACACGAGATATACCAATACTTCCTTACACAATGCATCATAACACAAGACATGAGATATATCAGTTCTTACTTACACAATACATCATAACACAAGACATGAGATATATCAGTTCTTACTTACACAATACATCACAGCACAAGACATGAGATATATCAGTTCTTACTTACACAATACATCATAACACAAGACATGAGATATATCAGTTCTTACTTACACAATACATCATAACACAAGACATGAGATATAGCAGTACTTCCTTACACAATACATCATAACACAAGACATAAGATATATCAGTTCTTCCTTACACAATACATCATAACACAAGACATGAGATATATCAGTACTTCCTTACACAATACTTCATAACACAAGACATGAAATATATTAGTTCTTCCTTACACAATACATCATAACACAAGACACGAGATATATCAATACTTCCTTACACAATGCATCATAACACAAGACGTGAGATATATCAGTACTTCCTTACACAATACATCATAACACAAGACGTGAGATATATTAGTACTTCCTTACACAATACCTCATAACACAAGACATGAGATATATCAGTTCTTCCTTACACAATACATCATAACACAAGACATGAGATATATCAATTCTCCCTTACACAATACATCATAACACAAGACATGAGATATATCAGTACTTCCTTACACAATACATCATAACACAAGACATGAGATATATCAATTCTTCCTTACACAATACATCATAACACAAGACATGAGATATATCAGTTCTTACTTACACAATACATCATAACACAAGACAATACTAATGTAAACCATTTCTGTTCTTAACATACCAACACTTTACCAACAACTTTGTCATACTCACCACAAAACATTTAACACCTGAATGATAAAAACTAATACTGAATTACCGCACCTATACTGAACATGACATGTGACACCTGACCATACAAGATTTATTTACCACTCCAGTACTGAACATGACATGTGACACCTGATCATACCACATACATTTACCACTCCTGTTCTGAACATGACATGTGACACCTGATCTGATCATGCAACATTCATTAACCACTCCTGTACTGAACATGACAGGTGACACCTAATCATACAACATTCATTTACCACTTCTGCACTGAACATGACATGTGACATCTGATCTTACCACATACATTTACCACTCCTGTACTGAACATTACATGTGACACTTGATCATACAACATACATTTACCACTCCTGTACTGAACATGACAGGTGACACCTGATTGTACCGCATTCATTTACTACTGCTGAACTGATTATGATATGTGACACCTGATTATACAACTATCATTTACCACTCCTGTACTGAATATGACATGTGCCACCTGATCATAGAAAGTACAATATTCATTTGACAGAGCGATGACACTCTTATACTCAACACCAACATGTGACATAACAATGACACACTTAAACTCAGCACAAACAGGTGGCATAGCAATAACACTCTGATACTCAACACAAACATGTGACATAACAATGACAATTTTATACTCAACACCAACATTTGACATAGCAATGACACTCTTATACTCAACACCAACATTTGACATAGCAATGACACTCATACTCAACACCAACATTTGACATAGCAATGACACACTTATACTCAACACCAACATGTGACATAGCAATGACACTCTTATACTCAACACCAACATATGACATAGACATGACACTCTTATATTCAACACACATATATGACATAACAATAACACTCTGATACTCAACACCAACATGTGACATAACATTGACACTCTTATAATCAACACCAACATGTGACATAGCCATAACACTCTTATACTCAACAACAACATGTGACATAGCAATGACACTCTTGTACTCAACACTAACATGTGACATAACATTGACACTCTTATAATCAACACCAACATGTGACATAGCCATAACACTCTTATACTCAACACCAACATGTGACATAGCAATGACACTCTTATACTCAACACTAACATGTGACATAGCAATGACACTCTTATACTCAACACCAACTTGTGACATAGCAATAACACTCTTATAATCAACACCAACATGTGACATAACAATGACATACTTACACCAACATGTGACATTGCAAAAATACGCTTATACTCAACACCAAACTGACATAGCAATGACACACTTATACTCAACACCAACATATGACATAGCAATAACACTCTTATACTCAACACCAACATATGACATAGACATGACACTCTTATACTCAATACACATATATGACATAACAATAACACTCTGATACTCAACACCAACATGTGACATAACATTGACACTCTTATACTCAACACCATCATGTGACATAGGAATGCCATACTTATACTCAACACCAACATGTGACATAGCTATGACATTCTTATACTCAACACCAACATGTGACATAGCAATGACACTCTTATACTCAACACCAACATGTGACATAGCAATGACACTTTTATACTCAACACCAGTTTGTGACATAGCAATGACACTCTTATACTCAACACTATCATGTAACATAGCCATACCACTCTTATACTCAACACCATGCCATATTTATCCTCAGCACCAACATCTGACAAAGCACTGACACTGTTTTACTTAACAGCATCATTTGACCTTGCCATGACACTCTTTTCCTTAACACCAACATGTGACATATCATTGACACTCTTTACTCAACACCATCATGTAGCCTAGCAACACCACTCTTATACTCAACACAAACATGTGACATAGCAATGACACTGTCATACTCAACTCCAACATGTGACATAGCAATGACACTCTTATACTCAACACCAACATGTGACATAGCAATACCACTCTTATACTCAACACCAACATGTGACATAGCAATGACACACTTATACTCAACACCAAGATATGACATATTAATAACACTCTTATACTCAACACCATCATTTGACATAGCAATGACACACTTATACTCAACACCAACATGTGACATAGCAATGATACACTTATACTCAACACCAATATATGACATAGCAATAACACTCTTATACTCAACACCATCATTTGACATAGCAATGGCACACTTATACTCAACACCAACATGTGACAAAGCAATGACACACTTATACTCAACACCAACATGTGACAAAACAATGACACACTTATACTCAACACCAACATGTGACATAGCAATGATACTCTTATACTCAACATCAACATGTGACAAAACATTGACACTCTTATAATCAACACCAACATGTGACATAGCAATGACATACTTACACCAACATGTGACATTGCAAAAATACTCTTATACTCAACAACAAACTGACATAGCAATGACACTCGCATACTCAACTCCAACATGTGACATAGCAATGACACTCTTATACTCAACACCAACATGTGACATAGCAATGGCATTCTTATACTCAACACCAACATGTGACATAGCAATGACACTCTTATACTCAACACCAACATGTGACATAGCAATGACACTCTTATACTCAACTCCAACATATGACATAGCAATGACACTCTTATACTCAGCACCAACATGTGACATAGCACCAACATGGGGCATAGCAATAACACTCTTATTTAACACAAACATGTGACAACAATGACACACTTATATTTTACTCCAACATGTGACATAGCAATGACACACTTATACTCAGCACCAACATGTGACATAGCAATGACATACCCAACACCAACATGTGACATAGCAATGACACTCTTACACTGCTCACAAACATGTGACATATCACATTTATAGGCAACGCAAAAGAAAAATACACAAGCATGTCTTATTGTAGTTCTTCACTTATACTCAACACAAACATACGCCATTGCTATATTACCCTTATACTCACCACAAACATACGCCATTGCTATATTACCCTTATACTCACCACAAACATACGCCATTGCTATATTACCCTTATACTCAACACAAACATACGCCATTGCTATATGACCATAATATGCAACAGCACATATGATATAAAGCAGCTGTTATACTCCACACAAACATTTTACATGAAATACCACTGAATACCTTATAAGATTTGATCATTATTCTGAATCAACACAAAATACTGTTAATCAGACAGGTGTCATGGATATTAAATACTTGTTAGAATTATGTAAAGTGGGGTCTCATTTTTCCAGTCTCATTAATCTGACTTAGAAAATATAACTTGTTTTTATTTTTCTTTAATTTTTTTTTTTAACTTTGATCATTAATGTTAATCAGACAGATCTAATAAACAAAAAATAAATATTTGACAGAATTATATAAAGTGGGGTCTCATTTTTCTTGTCTCTTCGTACTGAATCAGAAAATATAACTCATTTTAATGTTTCTTGAAAAAAGTTTTTTTTTTCACTTTGAGCATTTTACTTAATTATTGTTAATCAGACAGATTTAATGGCCTACAAATATTTGTTACAATTATATAAAGTGGGGTCTCATTTTAATTGTCTTGTCCAGCTGAGTCCATTGATATAAATATTGTTTATGTTTCTTGAAAAAAATTTTTTTTTTAACCTGACAGTTCTGATGGAAGTTCTGACATCTCACAATAAAACATGTTGTTTATTTGTTGTTAATGTAGAATATAAATACAAGTGTGACTGGTCATTTTATTCAGTTTTGACCACTGATTCATGTGATATATATTTTGTTTATATTTATTACACAACATTGTCCAGTTTATGACACAAGTTTTGATGTCTGTTATATGTTGATATTACAGTAGGGAAAGACACCATTAATGTTGGCTGCCAGGAGAGGACACCTGGAGGTGGTGACGTACCTTGTCACTCACGGCAGTCAGTTAGACGTCACAGACCCGGTAATGATAGATATAATCTACTTACTCTGACAAAACTTCACTTTATACAGAATCTACACAAAATCATGTTGTTAATCAGACAGGTTTAATGGACAACAAATATTTGTTAGAATTATATAAAGTGGGGTCTCATTTTATTCGTAACACAGAACTGAATCAGATAGTAAAGGTTTTATTTTGTTTCTTGACGAAAAATTATTTTGTTAACATTTGATTTTAATGAGAAGTTAAAGAGAAAAAGTTGTGTTAACATCTTTAGTCAGATAATGTTAATTCTACAGATCTAATGTAAAACATCTTTTAAAAATAACAATTACTTGACAGAATTATATAAAGTGGGGTCTCATTTTTCTTGTCTCTTCGTACTGAATCAGAAAATATAACTCATTTTAATGTTTCTTGAAAAAAGTTTTTTTTTTTTAACCTGTTTTGATGGAAGTTCTGACATCTCACAATAAAACATGTTGTTTATTTGTTGTTTATGTAGAATATAAATACAAGTGTGACTGGTCATTTTATTCAGTTTTGACCACTGATTCATGTGATATATATTTTGTTTATATTTATTACACAACATTGTCCAGTTTATGACACAAGTTTTGATGTCTGTTATATGTTGATATTACAGTATGGAAGGACACCATTAATGTTGGCTGCTGTGGGAGGACACCTGGAGGTGGTGACGTACCTTGTCACTCACGGCAGTCAGTTAGACGTCACAGACACCGTGGTAATGATAGATATAATCTACTTACTCTGACAAAACTTCACTTTATACAGAATCTACACAAAATCATGTTGTTAATCAGACAAGTTTAATGGACAACAAATATTTGTTAGAATTATATAAAGTGGGGTCTCATTTTATTCGTAACACAGAACTGAATCAGATAGTAAAGGTTTTATTTTGTTTCTTGACGAAAAATTATTTTATTAACATTTGATTTTAATGAGAAGTTAAAGAGAAAAAGTTGTGTTAACATCTTTAGTCAGATAATGTTAATTCTACAGATCTAATGTAAAACATCTTTTAAAAATAACAAATACTTGACAGAATTATATAAAGTGGGGTCTCATTTTTCTTGTCTCTTCGTACTGAATCAGAAAATATAACTCGTTTTAATGTTTCTTGAAAAAAGTTTTTTTTTTCAAATTTGATCATTATACTGAATCAACATAAAATCATGTTGTTAATCAGACAGGTTTAATGGACAACAAATATTTGTTAGAATTATATAAAGTGGGGTCTCATTTTATTCAGTTTTGAGAACTGAATCAGATAGTAAAGGTTTTATTTTGTTTCCTGATAAAAATATTTTGTAAACATTTGATTTTAATAAGTTGTGTTAACATCTTTAGTCAGATAATATTAATTCTACAGATCTAATGTAAAACAGCTTTTAAAAATTTTAAATATTTGACAGAATTATATAAAGTGGGGTCTCATTTTTTATGTCTTGTCATACTGAATCAGAAAATATAACTCGTTTTAATGTTTCTTGAAAAAAAGTTTTTTTTCAACTTTTGAACATTCTACAGAATCAACACAAAATCATGTTGTTAATCAGACATGTTAAATGGACAACAAATACTTGTTAGAATTATATAAAGTGGGGTCTCATTTTATTCGTAACACAGAACTGAATCATATACAGTGAGGTTTACTATTAGTTTACTTGTTTTGTTGAACTGGATCAGAAAATATATATTTAATTTATATATCTTAATCTACCATTTAGCAGTTAATACACAAGTATAATTGTTTTCTTTCTTATCGATGTTATATTTCTTACATTTTGATAAATTGTTTGACTCCTCTCTTGATTTATTATCACACACCATTAACATGTTTATATTTTTATATTGTTATAGTATGGACAAACAGCTTTACATTTGGCTGCTGAGTATGGACATATTGATATAACAAAATGGTTAATAGACCAAGGATGCAGTCCTTGGGTGAAAACAAAATGGGTAACATTCAGTTTTATTCTTATTTACGATCTTTATTAGCAAAAAAAGTTTACATTTTAAATTCATATATAGAATAAAAATTCACTTGATATGATGTGAACCAAGTATTGAACATGGTACAGTCACTTGATTAGCAATTATTAACATAATTCAAACAATGTTAACACAATAATAATCAAATCATGTCAACACAATTATAACCAAACAAATGATGTCAACACAATGATCACTAACCAATCATGTCAACACAATGATAACCAATCAAATCATGTCAACACAATGATAACCAAACAAATCATGTCAACACAATGATCACTAAGCATTCACTAGCAACACACCTTCCACCATTCATACACTAGCAACACACCTTCCACCATTCATACACTAGCAACACACCTTCCACCAATCATACACTAGCAACACACCTTCCACCATTCATACACTAGCAACACACCTTCCACCATTCATACACTAGGAACACACCTTCCACCATTCATACACTAGGAACACACCTTCCACCATTCATACACTAGGAACACACCTTCCACCATTCATACACTAGCAACACACCTTCCACCATTCATACACTAGGAACACACCTTCCACCATTCATACACTAGCAACACACCTTCCACCATTCATACACTAGGAACACACCTTCCACCATTCGTACACTAGGAACACACCTTCCACCATTCGTACACTAGCAACACACCTTCCACCATTCGTACACTAGCAACACACCTTCCACCATTCGTACACTAGCAACACACCTTCCACCATTCGTACACTAGCAACACACCTTCCACCATTCGTACACTAGCAACACACCTTCCACCATTCGTACACTAGCAACACACCTTCCACCATTCATACACTAGCAACACACCTTCCACCATTCGTACACTAGCAACACACCTTCCACCATCATACACTACACACCTTCCACCATAGGACTACACACCTTCCACCATTCGTACACTAGCAACACACCTTCCACCATTCGTACACTAGCAACACACCTTCCACCATTCATACACTAGCAACACACCTTCCACCATTCATACACTAGCAACACACCTTCCACCAATCATACACTACCAACATACCTTCCACCAATCATACACTAGCAACACACCTTCCACCATTCATACACTAGCAACACACCTTCCACCATTCGTACACTAGCAACAAACCTTCCACCATTCATACACTAGCAACACACCTTCCACCAATCATACACTACCAACACACCTTCCACCAATCATACACTACCAACACACCTTCCACCATTCGTACACTAGCAACACACCTTCCACCAATCATACACTACAACATACCTTCCACCAATCATACACTACCAACATACCTTCCACCAATCATACACTACCAACATACCTTCCACCAATCATACATTACCAACATGCCTTTTACCAATCATACACTACCAACATACCTTCCACCAATCATACACTAGCAACATACCTTCCACCAATCATACACTACCAACATACCTTCTACCAATCATACACTACAAACATGCCTTTTACCAATCCTACACTACCAACATACCTTTTACCAATCCTACATTACAAACACACCTTTCACCAATCATACACTACACAAATACATTCCACCAATCATACACTACCATCACACCTTCCACCAATCATACACTATCAACATACCTTCCATCAATCATACATTACCAACATACCTTCCACCAATCATACATTACCAACAAACCAATTATGCACTACCAATATACCTACTAACGTGACGGTACCCAAATTGCACCTATTTTGACAGTTTTTTCATCTAAGTTTTTTTATGATAAAGACAAAAATTTCCATTCTGTGTTTATTTTGTAGCTGTATCCTTCTTTATTATATAGGTACACCAATTTGATTTTTAATCCCTATTGAGTCATAGAAAAATGGGTTTGAATCGACCTCCAAACTATCCATGATTCCATAATGAGGAGTACCCAAATTGCATCCATGCTTAAATTCACATCATTAAAAATCAAATAACAGATGTTTTGTTTTATTTCTTCAAATATTCAGAACAATTTGACATTAGTACATGCTCACTATTCATTTATTTTAAAATGGATGCTTGTAACATATTTTTTTTGTTAATTTTTAAAAGATGACTTTTTGTGAACGTCGCATGGGGGTGTTTTCGTACATTTTTCTTTCCAGTGTAAGCTTCATCTGTTGATATAAACTGTGAACGTTTAGTGTATAGTTGAATATATTCACCTATTTTGTAAGACATGTTTAATGTCAAATAACTAAAATATAAGTTGTTTAGTCTCAAAGAAAACTTTTAAGAATTTCTCAGCTGTTTATGTTGAATAGGTGCAATTTGGGTACTCAGTGCAATTTGGGTACCGTGACATTACAAACATACATTCCAACAATCATACATTACCATTAGAGCTTCCACCAATCATACACTGCCAACTAACCTTCCACCAATCACACACTACCAACATACCTTCCATCAATCATACACTACCAAAAAACCTTCCACCAATCATACACTACCAACTTACCTTCCACCATTCATTCTCTATCAACATACCTTTGACCAATCATTCACTACCATTAGACCTTCCACCAATCATGCACTGCTATCATACCTTCCACCAATCATACACTACCAACTTACCTTCCACCAATCATACACTACCAACATACCTTCCATCAATCATACACTACCAACATACCTTCCACCAATCATACACTTCCATTAGACCTTCCACCAATCATACAATGCCATTATACCTTCCACCAATCATACTCCACCAACATACCTAACACCAATCATTCACTACCAACACATCTACAATCTTATGACATTCCACAAATACAGTTAACTCTTGATGTCTTGAACTCAGTTGACTCGAAATATCGGATGAGTCAAAGTTTTCTTGTATTCCTGAACTTTGTTCCATATATATATATGTAACAAAGGTTAACAAAAACATTCAAAATTCATTATTTATCTCGAACTTATACACATATGTCAAATCGTGACCTCAGGGATTTAAATGGATTAAAGAGTTAATCTGACAATACATGTGGAATTGAATTTCCAGTCACTGACCACTGTATCGATTTATGACATTCGTTTTCCACGAGTGTTTACCTAATATTATCTTTGATCACCATGATAAATAATTAGTATTACATTGTTAATGTTTGTGAAAATTTATTAAAAAATGTTTAAAAACAATTAACCGTAATCATACACTAATGAGCTCAGTTGTACATAAAGTAGGGATTAAGACTTCAGTTGGTGATCAACTCAAAAATACTCAATCTAAATCAGTCTTCAATCTTTTTGTATTTTCTCTTGCAGAAAAAAGATTGAAATGAAATAAAATGAAAAGAAATCTAAATTTTCTAAAATCTCTCGTATATGAGAATGAACAATTTTGTCAACTTTAAATGACGTTCAGATCGATGGAAAATTACTCTCTCATGTCAAAGCCACAGTAAATAATTGTAATTGCACAAAGATAGCAATAAGAGAAGAAAACGTAAAATGTTATTATGATAATGAAAGACCATAACATACAAATACATCGATCTGAGACCAGAATATTGATCCCCTATAGCTACCCATGTTCATTCAGATTTATTTTAAGCTGAGCAAGAGTTGTTTCCCTTGGTCTGTCAAACTTCTGGTTTTCGTTTGAGTCAAGCTACTGGTATCTTGAAATATTTTTCTGGTCCGGCTGACTTCGAGATAGCGAGAGTCAACTATACATTTTACACCAATCATACACTACCAACACAACTACCATCTAATTAACTTTATGAACACATCTTACACCAATCTGTCATTATCATACACTACCAACACAACAACCATCTAATTAACTTTATGAACACATCTTACACCAATCTGTCATTATCATACACTACCAACACAACTACCATCTAATTAACTTTATGAACACATCTTACACCAATCTGTCATTACCATACACTACCAACACAACAACCATCTAATTAACTTTATGAACACATCTTACACCAATCTGTCATTATCATACACTACCAATACAACAACCATCTAATTAACTTTATGAACACATCTTACACCAATCTGTCATTACCATACACTACCAACACAACTACCATCTAATTAACTTTATGAACACATCTTACACCAATCTGTCATTGCCATACACTACCAACACAACTACCATCTAATTAACTTTATGAACACATCTTACACCAATCTGTCATTATCATACACTACCAACACACAACTACCATCTAATTAACTTTATGAACACATCTTACACCAATCTGTCATTATCATACACTACCAACACAACTACCATCTAATTAACTTTATGAACACATCTTACACCAATCTGTCATTACCATACACTACCAACACAACTACCATCTAATTAACTTTATGAACACATCTTACACCAATCTGTCATTACCATACACTACCAACACAACTACCATCTAATTAACTTTATGAACACACCAATCTGTCATTATCATCTTACACCAAATCTGTCATTACCATACACTACCAACACAACACAACCATCTAATTAACTTTATGAACACATCTTACACCAATCTGTCATTATCATACACTACCAATACAACAACCATCTAATTAACTTTATGAACACATCTTACACCAATCTGTCATTACCATACACTACCAATACAACAACCATCTAATTAACTTTATGAACACATCTTACACCAATCTGTCATTACCATACACTACCAACACAACTACCATCTAATTAACTTTATGAACACATCTTACACCAATCTGTCATTACCATACACTACCAACACACAACAACCATCTAATTAACTTTATGAACACATCTTACACCAATCTGTCATTATCATACACTACCAACACAACTACCATCTAATTAACTTTATGAACACATCTTACACCAATCTGTCATTACCATACACTACCAACACAACTACCATCTAATTAACTTTATGAACACATCTTACACCAATCTGTCATTACCATACACTACCAATACAACAACCATCTAATTAACTTTATGAACACATCTTACACCAATCTGTCATTATCATACACTACCAACACACAACTACCATCTAATTAACTTTATGAACACATCTTACACCAATCTGTCATTATCATACACTACCAACACAACAACCATCTAATTAACTTTATGAACACATCTTACACCAATCTGTCATTATCATACACTACCAACACAACAACCATCTAATTAACTTTATGAACACATCTTACACCAATCTGTCATTATCATACACTACCAACACAACAACCATCTAATTAACTTTATGAACACATCTTACACCAATCTGTCATTATCATACACTACCAACACAACAACCATCTAATTAACTTTATGAACACATCTTACACCAATCTGTCATTATCATACACTACCAACACAACAACCATCTAATTAACTTTATGAACACATCTTACACCAATCTGTCATTATCATACACTACCAACACAACAACCATCTAATTAACTTTATGAACACATCTTACACCAATCTGTCATTATCATACACTACCAACACAACAACCATCTAATTAACTTTATGAACACATCTTACACCAATCTGTCATTATCATACACTACCAACACAACAACCATCTAATTAACTTTATGAACACATCTTACACCAATCTGTCATTACCATACACTACCAACACAACAACCATCTAATTAACTTTATGAACACATCTTACACCAATCTGTCATTATCATACACTACCAACACAACAACCATCTAATTAACTTTATGAACACATCTTACACCAATCTGTCATTATCATACACTACCAACACAACAACCATCTAATTAACTTTATGAACACATCTTACACCAATCTGTCATTATCATACACTACCAACACAACAACCATCTAATTAACTTTATGAACACATCTTACACCAATCTGTCATTATCATACACTACCAACACAACTACCATCTAATTAACTTTATGAACACATCTTACACCAATCTGTCATTACCATACACTACCAACACAACAACCATCTAATTAACTTTATGAACACATCTTACACCAATCTTCACATACACTACCATCTAATTAACTTTATGAACACATCTTACACCAATCTGTCATTACCCACACACTACCAACACAACTACCATCTAATTAACTTTATGAACACATCTTACACCAATCTGTCATTACCATACACTACCAACACAACACACCATCTAATTAACTTTATGAACACATCTTACACCAATCTGTCATTACCATACACTACCAAGACAACAACCATCTAATTAACTTTATGAACACATCTTACACCAATCTGTCATTACCATACACTACCAATACAACAACCATCTAATTAACTTTATGAACACATCTTACACCAATCTGTCATTACCATACACTACCAACACAACTACCATCTAATTAACTTTATGAACACATCTTACACCAATCTGTCATTACCATACACTACCAACACAACAACCATCTAATTAACTTTATGAACACATCTTACACCAATCTGTCATTACCATACACTACCAACACAACTACCATCTGATTAACTTTATGAACACATCTTACACCAATCTGTCATTACCACACACTACCAACACAACTACCATCTAATTAACTTTATGAACACATCTTACACCAATCTGTCATTATCATACACTACCAACACAACTACCATCTAATTAACTTTATGAACACATCTTACACCAATCTGTCATTACCATACACTACCAACACACAACAACCATCTAATTAACTTTATGAACACATCTTACACCAATCTGTCATTATCATACACTACCAACACAACTACCATCTAATTAACTTATGAACACATCTTACACCAATCTGTCATTATCATACACTACCAACACAACTACCATCTAATTAACTTTATGAACACATCTTACACCAATCTGTCATTATCATACACTACCAACACAACAACCATCTAATTAACTTTATGAACACATCTTACACCAATCTGTCATTATCATACACTACCAACACAACTACCATCTAATTAACTTTATGAACACATCTTACACCAATCTGTCATTACCATACACTACCAACACAACTACCATCTAATTAACTTTATGAACACATCTTACACCAATCTGTCATTATCATACACTACCAACACAACTACCATCTAATTAACTTTATGAACACATCTTACACCAATCTGTCATTACCATACACTACCAACACACAACAACCATCTAATTAACTTTATGAACACATCTTACACCAATCTGTCATTACCATACACTACCAACACAACTACCATCTAATTAACTTTATGAACACATCTTACACCAATCTGTCATTACCATACACTACCAAGACAACAACCATCTAATTAACTTATGAACACATCTTACACCAATCTGTCATTATCATACACTACCAACACAACTACCATCTAATTAACTTTATGAACACATCTTACACCAATCTGTCATTACCATACACTACCAACACAACAACCGTCTAATTAACTTTATGAACACATCTTACACCAATCTGTCATTATCATACACTACCAACACAACAACCATCTAATTAACTTTATGAATACATCTTACACCAATCTGTCATTACCATACACTACCAATACAACAACCATCTAATTAACTTTATGAACACATCTTACACCAATCTGTCATTACCATACACTACCAATACACAACAACCATCTAATTAACTTTATGAACACATCTTACACCAATCTGTCATTACCATACACTACCAACACAACAACCATCTAATTAACTTTATGAACACATCTTACACCAATCTGTCATTATCATACACGCGAGTGATATTAAGGCACTTTACAAGAAAATGCGTAAATTGCATGTTATATGGAAGTGCATATAATAAGAAAATGGCAAAAAATCAGGAAAATAGAGAGTAGAATGAAACATAAAGACCTATATTTAATCTTGCATGGGTTTTCATATCGAAGTGAAAGTAGTCACGTGACCCGAGTCGCCACTGAACGTCGTACATTACATTTTCAACTCGAAAGTCCAGCGTGTTAAAGGAATCTTTGAATGTGAAACAAAGTATCAATACATTCGTTTGAATGTATATTTTCTAAAAATGCTATCCAAAGTTTGAACTATACTGTCTTACGGTAAAATTAATGTAATTCCGACGAAAAATGTGATTTTTAACGAAATCCCCATTTGATACTATGATATTTCAATGATATGAACGCATACCAGTGTTTGGATAGCAGTTTTCTTTTAAAAGAGATATCAGTCGTTATAAATCATGTCCAATCAAGTAAATCCATCTTCAGTAACACGCTGGACTTTTTAATTTTTTAATCGTGTACCGTTTAATATTGTTTTACGTTCATTATCAACAAACGCTTTGATGACGTGATCGGCTGTACCCAATAGCGGACAAAACTCCGAAAAGTATAAATGCCGTGTATTTTAAACTACGGACTTCAAGTAATGTTTTATTTGTATTAACTAATACTGGAGATATATTTGTTTATTTATTCATTAAATATATATATTTGCAACTTTTATCCTTGTAAGAATAAAAAATGTTTTGTAAAAGACCTTAAAACAACAGTATTTTCCCAGATTTGCTTTTAGATGTGCATATTTTTATTATATTGTTCGTGAATTCAATTTTACACAAGATAAATTTGTGAGAAAATGTAAATGGGATTCATGAATCCTTCCTTTGAGTCTCGCCTGTGATAGCTGCCATCAGCGTGTGTGTGTGTGTGTGTGTGTGTGTGTGGGGGATAGGCAACGTTCATCAATGTAAATTGTAATGTTGACTGCCAAAATTGTATAGCCCATCCGAGATTCTAATAAGGACAAATATCAAAATACAAAATTAAGATATCGAAACGTTCTCTACAAATGCTATTTCTTGAACTTGAAGAAGCTATAAATGTCTAAGAATCACAACATCTCATGAAGCACCCCCCTTCCCACCATGTATTAAAATGTAAACTGAAAAAACCATTCATCAGTAAAATTCGGTATTAAAAATAAACATTTCAATTTTGCTAGATATTATCTCATATATATATAAATAAAAGAGCTAATCTACCCAATAAAAGAATTATCTATGAAGGTGGGAGTCCGAGACTGCATATGCTAATGTTAATTGTAAAAAAAAATTCTTCATTTGTGAAATATAAAAAGAAATCAAAATTTGGCTGTCGCACTGTCCCAAGTTTCGTACAAACTCTGTTTATTTAATTGTGCAACACCTACCTGATTCCAGTCATAATTCTTATTTGTCTGGACATTTGCCTGGATTACAGTTGACCTGCAGTCATATATAGTCTGCATTTTTTAGACAACAAAATTTTCAGCAGACACCACTCTCTCAAAGTCAGTGTGAAAAATTAAGTACTTTGGTAAATGTTTGAAGTGGCAGAAATTGGTAATGGAAAAGAGAATATAGGGAAGAATCACGCAACTGAGCTAGGCTCTCAGAAGATACAAATTGTTTGCTGTACTATAAAACACTCCCACAACTGGTTCAGTTGGTTTTTTTTAATTATATTTTCTACTCCACTGATTCAGCAAAATTTACACTGCTCAAGAATTTCAATAACACACTGAAATCATGTGGTCAATATTCAAGTGAAATTTTTGAAATTGTTCTATGCTGTTTTCCACTACTCTTCCAGGTTAGAAATTGAGCACTCACAAATATGTTTAACCCCACCACATTCTTTGTGTGCCTGTTCCAAGTCACAAGCCTTTAGTGCAGTGGTTGTCGTTGGTTAATGTCCGTCTTATGGAATTATATCACATTTGCCAGACTGGGGTCTTTTATAGCCAATACTACAGTATGGGTTTTCTCATTTGTGAGGGCTTTACAGTGGCCAAGTATATTTGCCTACATGTACATCTACTTCATTTAAATATATATTTAATCTACAATGTATATTTACCAATTATGCACCTTGATCAACTTAACAATCACACCGTTGTCCTTATAATAGATTTTAGAGATTCTTTCAGTGGCAATCATATCACCTTTTTATTTTCATGCTCAACTAATATCAATAAAAAGTTCAAAGTGGATATACTATGAGCACGAATAATTGGCATGGGATTTGCTCATTGTTGAAGGCCATACAGTGACCTGCAGATGTTTTAAATTTCTGTGTCCTTTTGTCTCTTGTGGAGTTTCATTGGCAATGATACCATATTTTCTTATTTTTACAAGGAATGCAGATCATAATATGTGACATGTCTAGTCATCATATTGTTCAAACAAGGAAGGGGTAAACAATTGATGATATGTTATTTGTTTCTAGTATTTACGTTTTGATACAACATATACATGAAATGCCATTTTACTCCATAAAGAAAAGAAAATCCATAGATTTCTATTTCAAAGACCTCCACTCTTGGTATTAAATTTTCTAAAGAAAACAAACAAACAAACAAACAAACACTGTTTTTCTGAATCATTGATCATAAACAAATATTAATGCAACTTTTAAAAATGTTGTAAATATCATTTTAACAGATAAATTGGGTCACAATAACTTATGCTATAAACTAACTATTCATTGAGTAATAAACAACTAAGAATGTCCAGTGTCATCTTAAAATTAAATTGCAGCTAATACGTCTCCTGGTTTAATATATTTTCAGAAAGCTTTAAAGTGTAGCTTCAGTTTGAAACATTTCCTAAAAATTTACATCTGTACTACAAGCATTATAATAGTTGTATTAGTTCTTGATCCTTTTCATTAATTCTGTCTTGAACGGTACAAATATTTTGTTCTTCTCCACAGAGATGTGTCTAATTCTATCTGACCAGTGACGAAGAAGTGTAACAATATGAAATTAGGTTACACATAAATCATTGTAAATAGTAACTGGAACTGTACACTCAGGTATTGAGTAAAGCTGAAATAGAAAAAATACAAAATTACTAATCACATAAACTAAACAGAACATTATCCCACAAGGAATAAACAGTACAGCAGTTTTAAAATAAAAGTAAAAATCTAGGCAACATACAAATAATGAGCATCAAAATATAACCCCAAACTGTTCATGTAATGCCCCATTCAATGAAGAGTATAAGGAAAGTGATTGTTCTTCCAATGTTAGTCCACCCTACATAGGGTTAATGTTTTTCATTGAGCAAGTCCTCATTGTTAACATGGTTAAGGCTAGACCTTTTACATTATAAAAGGCATAAGTAAATATATTACTGTTGTGCATTTTATCAGGATTCATTTTCTTTCTTTAAATTTTCCTCAAATCACAGGAATTTGAACTTTGTCATTTGTTTAAATTTGGTGAAATTATTCATGCTAGGTACCTGTATATGGTTTTTCAAGTAAACCTTGCAGTTTTAAATTAAATCTTTACTACTTTGCAGGATGTTTGTTCTTTAACAATACATCTGCAGATCACTAGTTTGTATATAATAAGGATTTTGATGTTCCTTTAATTTTCCACAAAATTAGATTAGAACTAGTAATTTTCCTAATGCAGTAATGAAAAGTCCTGTATATTCATTTGTCCTAGCTATAGATAGTAAACAAAACAAAAAATAACATACAGAGGCACATTTTTGAGATGAAAGTATCAGAACTATAGAACACCAGAATCAAAATTGTAAATAAGAAAACATTCTTCATAAATTGTTAAAGTGCAAAACATGAAATATTGCTTATTATGTCAAATTTTAAAGTCCCATAACTCTTGAACGAACTCAGTGGAAATTAATGCAAAGCCTAATTCTTTATAATTTGGTAAAATTAAAAGTTAACAAAATTTTACTGACTATGATTGTTTTTCATTTTCTGTCAGTTGACAGACATATTAAAAGAGCAGGGTTTCAGATAAAACACCCATCCACTGTACAGTAGTGGTGAAACAGGCTTAATAATGTCATTCGACCTGAAAAGTTCTCAATTTGTCCCTGAAAAGGCAAAATGTTTTTAAAGTCTTCTTCTTTGTTGTCTCTACTAAATAACAAATAAGTATAACATCAAACTTTTGTTACAACCACTTACCCTTGAACAGTTACTGTGTCCAGATTATGGAAATGAATGCACTAGCCCATCTGACTCAGGTACCTTTTTGCAAGACCGCTCAATCATCAGGTTTTCAGATGAATTGAAGAGGATACAAATCTTCATTCATTCATATCTGCTTCCTAAAATAAAAAAATGTTAAAGATAATTGCAAATAACTGTAAAAATATTATCCTAAACCAGATTTAAGCATATCTACTAGTATTACAAGAGCCTATATAATATATAATCAGGTAAATTCAGAAATTATTGCATGCTTTTATTATTGCGACCATTGAAAACAGAATAGAAGTGCAAGAATAATTATTGCTCTTTCAGGAAAATATGCATAAACTGTTAAGTCGATTTAGTCGAGCCTTTTTCACCAACTTTGACCATTGTTTACAGTTTGTTCCTATGTTGTAATGATACACTACTGTTCAAGGTTAGGGAAAAAGGGGGCTTTATAGCTTAATATGGTATGGGTTTTGCTTATTTTGAAGACAGCTAAGCAACGCACCTATATATAAATGCATACATCTACATCATTTGGTCTCTGGTGGATAGTAGTCTCAGATGCAGTCATACCACATCTTCTTATCTTTATATTAATAGATTTTCTTATGTAACTATTTGTTATATGAATGTAAAGCTCCATATATGCATATAGGTCACTGTACAGCCTAATTTATGTACATGTACAATAACAATAAATGAAAAACAAATATGATATACAAAACAAATGATAACCAGTTTTAATAAGGAGCAAAAGAATAAACTGCTTCACTGAGTGAGCGCAGCTGGATACGTCCGCAGAGGTCCAACCCTGAACAGTTGGGGCAAAAAATGGACACAATATTCAAGCTTGATACAGGTCTGAATTTGATTGTAATTAAATATTTGACATATTATAGGTTTCTGAATAATTGTAGTCAAAGAACTTGAAATTGGTTATATGAATTGAATTTATATTCAATTAAAGATTTCTTGCTGTTGTGCAATACACTGTGCTGTTGCGCAATACTTAGTAAATCTGTTGTCAGACTATAAACAAATAAAGTTCAATTTCTTCTCAATGTCATATTTGAAATTTATGAAAATCAATAGGGAGATTACATCAATAGCTATAAATAATTCACCAAAGTTTCATGAGAACTGCTGAAAACATTTTTGAGTTATTGTCCAAAACTGGAAAATCCCCTTTTTAATGAATAAAACCCCATAACTCAGAAATGTAAAATCTAAAATTTATAAAATTCTAAAGGAGCTTACATCAACAGATATAAACAATTCACCAAAATTTCTTGCAAGTTGGTGAAAGCATTCTTGAGTTACTGTCGGAAAACTGGAAAATCGCCTTTTTAATGAATAAAACCCCAAAACTCGAAACGGTAAATCTGAAATTTATAAAAACGAAAGGGAGCTCACGTCAATAGATATAAACAATTCACCAGTTTCATGCATATTGGTTAAAGCATTTTGAGTTAATGTCCGACATGTTGACGACAGACGGACGGACGGACAGACGGTCAACGGTATACCATAATACGCCAGTAAACGGCGTATAAAATGCATCAATTTACCTGTTTTAACAATAAAGCTTTCCTAATCCAACCATTGCTTTTAATACTTCATCAAAGTGGGACTGGCACTCTGTATCTTGTATTTGACAGGTCAACTAACATAACTAAAAAGAAGAAAAGTAAGTATTTAATACATAAACAGATTCTTTTTTACAGACGAACATGTATAAGGACTGCAGGCTTTATTTTGAACATTTCTAATTGATCCGTTTCAAATACTAACTCATTTGCCATTTGGGGTACCCCATTCTTACCTCTTAAAGTCCTGTAACTCTGGAATGACACAGCCAAAATTTTTCAAAATAAAATCTTGATATTGTTGTGATCAAATTACATCAAATTTAAGTTAATATCTTACAAAGTGTTGACAGACAGATGGACATCATGGACATTGGTACAGTTAATATGTCCCGTCTTTGACAAGCGTATAAAAAGTCAAGTGTTTGAAAATTTGGTAACAGGAACCATGTCTAGATAGATCATTTTGGAACAAAAATCACTCTACAGTAAAACAGTGGACATGAATGCCCCCACTCAAACTTTGCAATTTTCCAAGTTAAAAAGGGGCATAACTCTAGAACGGTAAATAAATCACAACCGAAAGTTGTTTTTGGCAATTGTGTATGAGTTTCATTAAATTTGCATGAGACATACTAAAGTAATTACGGAAAATAAAATTTGGCTGGACAGACAGTCAAGGGTAACACTAAATGCCCTCGTTGCCTAGAGCAGGGCATAAAAAACACCCACAGATTTTAGCAATTAATTTGTATCATGTGTATGTTTTTAGGGAACAACTTTAACCTTTACTAAGATTATGAAAACTCCAAGCACCTATAACATTTATAAAAAGTACTACATTTTTAAACCATTTAACAAAAATTGACACACATTTTCTGTTGCATTGTAAAGTCTAAAATTGTCTGACTTTTGTTTTATTATATAGCAACAACAAAATCCATGGATAGTTCCAGGCCTCATTAAAAATAATACAATATGTATGTTGTTTGATTACCAATCATTTTTGCTAATGATACAACCAGTCTGCACCAAAACTTTTCATCTACTAGTCCGAAACTAGATATCAAAACTTGTTCCTATATGACTATATAAAATTTTGAAAATTTTCACTAGTCCGAATCAATATTTACTAGTCTGGGGCATCGGACAAGTGGCTAACGATGCAGACTGGACAACTATCTACCAGAGACCAAATAAAGTAGATGTTAGCAACTATATGTCACTGTATATCATGTACTTGTATAAATTTATTCTGTAATTTGTTGGTCTCTAGGGCCTATAGTGTTTGAGGTGTTCCAAGAACTATATACAAATAAGAAAAAAATACAAGCAATATTTACAGAGGCGGATTTGGGGGCTTTTGTGGGAAAAATTTGGTTGATTATATAGGAAATCACTGACGATGACTGGAGGGCCCCTCTTAGGCAGTTAGTGGGCCCCACTTATGAAAATTTCTGGATCCACCTCTGATTTAGCGTTAATTTACAACTACATGTACCTCAACATGCTCAAATAAAGCAAGCCTACATTGTTTGTATTTAAGGTAAGACTTTACAGGCTGGTTGGTATTTATTTGCTTCATGATTCAACCAAAATAAAATTTTCATCATCCAGTATATTTACCCAGCTAAAATTGATTGTACCTAGATAGAACCTCCTCCCAAAATGATATAAAGATGAATGGTTACTTGTCAAAGTAAAAAATTAAGCTTTCTCTTGATCTTTCCTGTTCATAAATCCTGAATTTTAATGCAGTTACTTTTCTAATTCAATATCAGATATTTAGTAATCAGATTTTAAGTAGTTGTCGTTTGTTGGTGTGATTCATAAGTGTTTTTCGTTTTTTGTTTTTTATATAGATTAGACTGTTGGTTTATACCGTTTGAATGGTTTTACACTAGTCATTTTGGGGCCCTTTATAGCTTGCTGTTCGGTGTGAGCCAAGGCTCCGTGTTGAAGACCGTACTTTGACCTATAATGGTTTACTTTTACAAATTGCGACTTAGATGGAGACTTGTCCAATTGGCACTCATACCACATTTTCTTATATCATGTATATCTATAATACTAGAAAATACTGCAAAATATACTTTGGTTCATAATTTGAAGATATAAAGTTTCCTCTCGTGAAACAATATTTTTATATATCCCCTCAAATCCTGGATCCGCAACAGATTTCAAGTGTTTCCGTGCTCAGAACAACCCCTATATATGAGTGGGCTGAAAATTTTATGCATTAATATGAATTGGGAAGGGGGGCACTTTCCAGTCGCACTTCTGTACCCATTTTATCCGAAAACCAAGTAATCCTTCACCCTTTTCATGTTGAATTGCTGCAGTTCCCCGGAAGGAAAAGCTCTTGACGTGTAAAAAGCTGTTGTTAAATTGCTGAGAGCGTCAAGGGAATGTGTATCACAAAGTGTTTCAGTATAAGGTCAATCAGCATCTGATTTCAGGTGTTTTCATGCTAATTTACCCAAAAATATTTCGCAACATATGCTCCGCTCCACAGAACAATATTTTGTTCACCCCATCCTAACATTAAATCCTTGATTTACACCTGATTTCTGGTGTTTCCATGCTCAGAACCACCCCCATATATGAGTGGGCTGAAAATTTTATGCATTAATATATGATTGGGAGTGGATCACATTCCAGCCGCACTTCAGTACCATTTTTTACAGAAAACATTTTATGCATTAATATATGAATGGGGGTGGGTCACATTCAGCCGCACTTGGGTACCCATTTTAACCAAAAGCTGAAGTAATCCCCACCCTTTTCATGTTGAATTGATGCAGTTCCCCAGTAGGAAAAGCTCTTGACGTGTAAAATCTGTTGTTAAATTGTTGAGAGCGTCAAGGAATGTGTATCAAAAGTGTTTCAGTGTAAGGTCAATATTTACAGAATGTGCTACTGAAATAAAATTTAATTTTGCCAATCAGACGTGCAATGACGGAAATGATGATGGCACGAAAATTTCAGAGCGAACGTAGTGAAGGACGGTCGATCGAACAGGCTTTTTTCCGAATTTAACCCCTAAATACCCCAAAAGATCTTCAAATGAACACATAATAAACTACGTTAGTCATTACCCTTTGTGGTATAAAACAATATTCGTGGATTTGATGTGAAAGAAGAAAACGTGACACTTAATTTCAACTCTATTCATTTGGTAATATAGATAATAGTTGTTTCTTAGAATATTTACTGTGAATTCTTAAATTATTGTGCATTTATTATTGTGATTTTTGAAAGAAAGGACAAAAATATCAGGTTTATTTAATACTGCAAATTCTTTGACAGGAAAATCTGTATATAGACATGATAGATACATGTATCTGATACTAGAATGTGAGTTTTATTATTGTGATACTTACAGATCTGTATCAAGTCGCATTAATATTCACATTCATGAAAACCTAGCAATTCTTTCTGAATTTACAGTACTAAACAATTTACTGCCTTGACAATGTTTGCTATAACTGAAGTACATACATGTACATGTCATGCATGTATAACAGTTATTATCTGCATGCATGCAGTGTTATTTTAATTTAAATACTGATGATAACCATATCTAAAAGAACATGTCAAGGTAGGCAGTCATGATTAACAAACTACATAATATACATGTATCTATTAGTCCAATAATATTTTGTCATGAAACGAAGGCTTCTTTAATTTTTGCTGTGATCCTTCCTAAGACATTATGATGGACTGTCATACATATGAACTTGCTTCACAGTAAAAATCAACAAATCTGCCTTTCAAGAAATCATAATATTATATTATCATGATTATTTAGACTATGCATTTAAATTGGTCAATTCAATCAACAAGTATAAAATTTGCTATTGGTCATATTGATGACTTTGAGTACATCGCCTGTACGAAATGTGATGCCCGATATGACACGGAAACCAGGCGTAAAACCATACTTTATCCCGGCGTCATTGCAGTGTTTAAGGAATGCATTTGCAGGCGTCAACCAGGCGGAAACCAAGCGTAACTGAGGCAGAAACCAGGCGTAAAATTTAAACGAGTACGCCTGGTCCAGAGAAAACCAGGCGTAATATGCAAATGAGTACGCCTGGTCAATAAATAAACCAGGTGTAATATCCTTACATAATACTACACTTATTTCAAATCAGTGTATTACCCTAGCTGTGTACTTTTGTGTATTTAATACAAACTTCTGTACTGTTGCTTTAATTTCTCATTGTTTGACATAAACTGGAAATATTAACCATTGAAGAAGCTAATATATAAATAAATACATTTTAGACAGACACTGTCTCAAATAAGTTTAAGTTTAAATAAAATTATGACAATTAATTTTCCTTGAAATAAAACTAAGCATTTTAATTAACTAAGTTTTTTTAAATTAATGTCCTTTAAAATATAAATGATAATACTGCAATTTAACTTCATGTAAAAGATTTGAATGTTATTATCCAAGGATAAAGGTTTTGGGATTTCAAAATTACTGTTAAAACTAATAACTTAGGTTATACTCACATAATTATTATTTACCATGTATTACTTTCCATTTTTTCACAATTTTATTAATCAATTTGATTCCATATTTCCAATTTCAAATTCTTCCAAAAGCACAAAACAAGCTAATTATCCCTGAATGTATGAAGCTGCCATAAGTCCAACTCTTGCAAACTAAAACCAAAGAACAATCAGGGGACTTATTGAAATAAGTGATTTTTAAATCACTTATTTTAGTAGCAAATTCGAAGTTTTGTCACAAATTGTGATTTTGCAGTTTTACCAAAATTTTAAACACATAGGTTTAGATAATATCTTTTCATTAGTAAAATTGAAAAAAAATGAACTTTTTGCTTCTTTTAAGCGGCAAGGTTTATGCCTTTGATGCAATCATTTAGTAGCAAATTCTATTTTAGCTGAAAAAATGCTATAAAAATGACTTTACATAATGAACTGATACTTTCTTAACAGATCTTTCCCAGCAGTGGGAGTATTTTTCCTGTAAAATTCAAGGTTTCATCTTATAGATTATGTAATAAAATTCTACTGTTCGCGATCAAAATTTCACTGTTCGGGGGTGTTGAAATTAGTGGGGGTTATTAAAATAATGATACTTAAAAGAAGTGATTTTTTGGAAGAAAATTGAGGTATGATACTTAAACAAGTGATTTTTATGTCATTATCCTAGATTTAGTACAAGGTCATCACCTGACATGACCCAGTCATCCTATCAACACAGATGTTGGTTCTGATAATTTTAGCAACATAATTAGTCCCATGATCATTAGTATTTTATATTCAAAGCTACAATAAAATTAAATCACTTAGTCTAGTGATTAATTTGTACTACTTAAATAGGTGATTATTAAAGAAAGACAACTCTTACTTCCAACCTTTATAGACATAATGGTACTTGAATCAGTGATTTAGAAAATCACTCATTTAAGTAAGTCCCCTGACTGAAGAACCAAATTTTGAAAAAAATTCCCATAATCCTTTAAACAAAGCATTATGGGTATTATGATTTACGCCATACCAACAGTTTTACGCCCGTGAAGAAAATTTACGCCTTGCTTATTTCAATTTACGCCAGGTTTACTCTTTTTTCACGTCCGTTACAGGACTACAAATTTACGTTCCTGCTCCTTATTACGCCTGGTTTACGCCTTATTTCCAGGCGTAATACGCCTTATAATTTCATACGGGTGTGAAAATGTTATTTCTAAGATAATTTATCCAAGGTGCAGGCATATATCAGAGAGATGCAAGGTTAAGGATAAGTCAGAATAATTATGACATCTATGAAAGAATTTCATTCTGTTTTTGCTTTCGACGCTTTCAACTTCTAGTAGGAATCTATAAAAAGGGTGTTGAAAAATACCCTCAAGCCTTCAGCAAAAATGTTGTAATCTGGACTTGGGGACAACATCATGCCAGATTCATTTAATAATCAAATGTCTAAAAGTCACCAATATGTGCCAATATTAAAATTTCAAGTGTTATTCGGTCATTACAAGTGTTATTTGGATAATAACAGTGTTATTCGGTCATTCGTGTTACTCTGGTCTGTGGGCTCCAAATTAAGGGATCAGGGTTCCTCGTGTCCCAGGCTTCAAATTAGGGCTCATGGTTCATTCGAACAAGGTGTGTACCCAAGGCTCCAGTGTTCGGTCTCCATGTTTTGAGGGTAGGGATCCGGCTCAAGCAATGTGGGCACCGGGCTCAAGCAACTGTGGAGCCAGTGTTAAAATTTACTTACAAAACATAAATTAGGAACAATTACAGGGCGAGTGTTGAGAATGGGATCTTGGCAAGATGCAGAGAACTTATTTCATTCGATATTCTGTTCATTTACTGACTAGATTCTATAAATTATTCTAATTTCATATTTTTGCAGTCTACTTTCGCTTTGACCACGTGTATATCATACTTGCTAACACTGAACTCGTTTTTTCCTTATACAGTGCCATTTTCGCCATCTGAAATGAATGATTAACAAAAGAAACAATGTATGTTTCATATATTTTACAAATTTGGTGTCTTAAACTTACTTTTCTTGTTAGATTTTCACGTAGAAGTGAAAATATTTTCCGTAACAAGGTGCTTTCCATTCTGCAAACCACAAGCATCTTTCCGACGGCGATCGTCTTCTGATTGGTTGATCCTCAAAGGAGGGGGGTCCCACAAGCAGACAATCTCCGCAAGAAAAACAGCTATTGCAACCGTTTACAATATAATTAAGGCACAAACATACAATATTCGCGTTTCAGTAAATAAATTACACCATATTGATACCGTTTTTAATTCAAATGCATGTATGTAATTTGTTATCATACATTTTATCGACAGACGCAGCTTTCGGTCTCATCGCCATTAATGAATATATGAATATTTAATGAGGTCTTTATGAGTTACCTCTCCTGACCAAATCTAATCGAAATTGCCTTAACATCACTGCGCACTACCAACACAACAACCATCTAATTAACTTTATGAACACATCTTACACCAATCTGTCATTACCATACACTACCAACACACAACAACCATCTAATTAACTTTATGAACACATCTTACACCAATCTGTCATTAACATACACTACCAACACAACAACCATCTAATTAACTTTATGAACACATCTTACACCAATCTGTCATTACCATACACTACCAATACAACAACCATCTAATTAACTTTATGAACACATCTTACACCAATCTGTCATTACCATACACTACCAACACAACTACCATCTAATTAACTTTATGAACACATCTTACACCAATCTGTCATTACCATACACTACCAACACAACAACCATCTAATTAACTTTATGAACACATCTTACACCAATCTGTCATTACCATACACTACCAACACAACAACCATCTAATTAACTTTATGAACACATCTTACACCAATCTGTCATTATCATACACTACCAACACACAACAACCATCTAATTAACTTTATGAACACATCTTACACCAATCTGTCATTACCATACACTACCAACACAACAACCATCTAATTAACTTTATGAACACATCTTACACCAATCTGTCATTATCATACACTACCAACACACAACAACCATCTAATTAACTTTATGAACACATCTTACACCAATCTGTCATTATCATACACTACCAACACAACTACCATCTAATTAACTTTATGAACACATCTTACACCAATCTGTCATTACCATACACTACCAACACAACAACCATCTAATTAACTTTATGAACACATCTTACACCAATCTGTCATTATCATACACTACCAACACAACTACCATCTAATTAACTTTATGAACACATCTTACACCAATCTGTCATTATCATACACTACCAATACACAACAACCATCTAATTAACTTTATGAACACATCTTACACCAATCTGTCATTACCATACACTACCAACACAACAACCATCTAATTAACTTTATGAACACATCTTACACCAATCTGTCATTACCATACACTACCAACACAACAACCATCTAATTAACTTTATGAACACATCTTACACCAATCTGTCATTATCATACACTACCAACACAACAACCATCTAATTAACTTTATGAACACATCTTACACCAATCTGTCATTATCATACACTACCAACACACAACAACCATCTAATTAACTTAATGAACACATCTTACACCAATCTGTCATTATCATACACTACCAACACAACAACCATCTAATTAACTTTATGAACACATCTTACACCAATCTGTCATTACCATACACTACCAATACACAACAACCATCTAATTAACTTTATGAACACATCTTACACCAATCTGTCATTATCATACACTACCAACACACAACTACCATCTAATTAACTTTATGAACACATCTTACACCAATCTGTCATTATCATACACTACCAACACACAACTACCATCTAATTAACTTTATGAACACATCTTACACCAATCTGTCATTATCATACACTACCAATACAACAACCATCTAATTAACTTTATGAACACATCTTACACCAATCTGTCATTACCATACACTACCAACACAACAACCATCTAATTAACTTTATGAACACATCTTACACCAATCTGTCATTACCATACACTACCAACACAACTACCATCTAATTAACTTTATGAACACATCTTACACCAATCTGTCATTACCATACACTACCAACACAACAACCATCTAATTAACTTTATGAACACATCTTACACCAATCTGTCATTACCATACACTACCAATACAACAACCATCTAATTAACTTTATAAACACATCTTACACCAATCTGTCATTATCATACACTACCAACACAACTACCATCTAATTAACTTTATGAACACATCTTACACCAATCTGTCATTATCATACACTACCAACACAACAACCATCTAATTAACTTATGAACACATCTTACACCAATCTGTCATTATCATACACTACCAACACAACAACCATCTAATTAACTTTATGAACACATCTTACACCAATCTGTCATTATCATACACTACCAACACACAACTACCATCTAATTAACTTTATGAACACATCTTACACCAATCTGTCATTACCATACACTACCAACACAACTACCATCTAATTAACTTTATGAACACATCTTACACCAATCTGTCATTACCATACACTACCAACACAACTACCATCTAATTAACTTTATGAACACATCTTACACCAATCTGTCATTACCATACACTACCAACACAACTACCATCTAATTAACTTAATGAACACATCTTACACCAATCTGTCATTATCATACACTACCAACACAACTACCATCTAATTAACTTTATGAATACATCTTACACCAATCTGTCATTACCATACACTACCAACACAACTACCGTCTAATTAACTTTATGAACACATCTTACACCAATCTGTCATTACCATACACTACCAACACAACTACCGTCTAATTAACTTTATGAACACATCTTACACCAATCTGTCATTATCATACACTACCAATACAACTACCATCTAATTAACTTTATGAACACATCTTACACCAATCTGTCATTATCATACACTACCAATACAACTACCATCTAATTAACTTTATGAATACATCTTACACCAATCTGTCATTACCATACACTACCAAGACAACAACCATCTAATTAACTTTATGAACACATCTTACACCAATCTGTCATTATCATACACTACCAATACAACTACCATCTAATTAACTTTATGAACACATCTTACACCAATCTGTCATTACCATACACTACCAACACAACAACCATCTAATTAACTTTATGAACACATCTTACACCAATCTGTCATTATCATACACTACCAATACAACAACCATCTAATTAACTTTATGAACACATCTTACACCAATCTGTCATTATCATACACTACCAACACAACAACCATCTAATTAACTTTATGAACACATCTTACACCAATCTGTCATTATCATACACTACCAACACAACTACCATCTAATTAACTTTATGAACACATCTTACACCAATCTGTCATTATCATACACTACCAACACAACTACCATCTAATTAACTTTATGAACACATCTTACACCAATCTGTCATTATCATACACTACCAACACACAACTACCATATAACCATGCTCCACTTAACACACCTAACAAAAATCATACAATACCAACAGCACAATCATTTTCACACTCCTCAATACTACTTAACAGCCTTGATGGTCTTGTGGTAGTGTGTTCGCCTCGGTTACGGGAGGTCATTGGTTTAAGGTCAACCAAAGACTTTAGAATTGGTTATTGCTGCTTCTCTGCTAAGCTCACGGCATTAAGGAGCAAGAGCAAAGACTGGTCAACTGGGAGTCAGAATAATGTGTCCAGGAAGGGTAACATGCCGACTGTTACCTTGTGAACTAGCATGTTCAAAATCTGGATCAGATTGTCAGTCTAGTACAAAGCAGGGTTAATATTCATATTACAGTAACATGTTCTCGTCCAGAATATGCATATTATTTTTTGCCGCTGGTCATTAAGCAGCCATCAATCATCATCATGACCATTACACCAATCATTCATTACCACCATAGCTAAAACAATAACATTGTTCTT